>VFLP01000057.1:0-314160 GCA_007182795.1 Xylaria flabelliformis | reverse complement strand
ACTATTTATTAATAAATTAAAAATTATTTTAATAAGTTATAATATAAAACTATTTTTTAATAATAAGCTAAATTTATTATAAGCTTAAATTTATTTAAATAACTTTAATAATATTATTATAATAATTTTATAAATTTTTAATAAATTTTAAAACGTTTTTATTATTAATTAAAAAAAAATAAGTTGTTTAAAATAATATATTATAAACTTTAAAATTAATAAAAAAATTTTTAAAATAAAAACAAAACTTTTTTATTTATTTTTTATTTTTTTAAAATTAACTTTAAAATATAACTTATATATTTTATAAACTTTTTTAATAACTATTTTATAATATTAGCTTTTTAAAAAATAATAATTTTATAAATAATATATAATAATTAATTATATATTAAAATTTAATATATATATTAATTTTTTAAATTTTTTATTTTTTTTTAAAATATAAAAGTTTTTATTATAAACTATATTTTTAACGTTTATTTTAAATATAATATAGTTAAACTTAATATGCTTAAATTTTATAATAATTTTTAACTTATTAATATTTTTTAAATTTTTTTATTAGTTTTTTATTTAAATTTTATTATAAGCTTTTTTATATTAATAAATAAAAATAATATTATTTTTATTATTATAAATAAAATATTAAAATTTATTAAAACTTTTATTAGTTATATTTAATATATTATTAAAAATTAAGCATAAGTTTATATTTACTAAATATATTTAAATTAAAGCTTGCTTAATATTTTTATATTAAATATAAATAATAAAATTTTTAATAAATTATAAACATTTTTTTATAAAATTATTAATATTAATATAAAAGTTATTATTATATATTATTATATAATAAATAATTAAATTAAACATTTAATATAAACTTTTATAACTAATATAATTATTTTATTTAATATTAAGCTTAACTTTAATATTTAAAAGTTATATGTTTTTTATATAACTTATTATTTTAATATTTTAATTTTTATTATTATTTTATAATATTTATATAAAATTTTTTTTAAACATAAAGTAAAAACTTTTTTATTAGTTAATTATTTTTTAAAAAAAAGTTTTAGCTAAATATAATAAATATTTTATTAAAAAATAATAAATATTATAATATTAATATAAATATAAATACTTTAGCAGTATAAAGTAGCAGCAAATTTAATACGAGAATAAAAGGAATCACAACATAAAAACAAGAAAAAACAGCCCCTTTTACGGGGAAAAAACAAGCTAAGCCCAGCTTAAATATAAATAGTATTTAACCTTACGATTTATTTAAAAAACTAACGCCGTTTTTATTAAAATATATAAAACTTATGCTTAAGTTAAATTAAATTTCTGTTATTACTAACTTAATTATATACTGCTAGCGCTACTTTTATAAATTAATTTTTTATAATAATATATTTTTAGCTTAAGTATAACGTTAATTATAACATAGTTAATTACATTATTATTAGCTTAAAAAAAGCGCACTTTTTTATAAGCAGCAAAATAAGCCTTTAATAAATCTTTAATACCGTTGGGCTAAAAAAGTTAATAAAGCAAAAAAAGTTTATAAAAAAAATATTTATAAGCTAATAACCACTTTTTTTATTGCTAATTTTTCTTTTAATATATTACGTATATTTCTTAAAAACATTTAATATAATATAACTATAAAAATAGTTAATATTTTATTTAAATTAAACTTATATATAAGCTAAAAAAAAAAAGAACTTACTTTAATAACGTAAGTAATGCAGTAATAATAAAGCAGGGCTATTTTTACGTAAACGGACGGTTTAAAGTTTATATACAGGGATTAAACGGGCTAAACTTAAGCAAAAAATAACTTACTATTAAACTAAAAAAGAAGCATAAATTCCGGCTCTTTAATAGTAGTAATATAACGTTGTTTTAAGGTTTATTTTAGCACGTTTTTAGCTTTTTTAACTAATAAAACTAAGTTATTAGCGTAAAGCTTTTTATACTTACTTATAGCTATAATAATTTAAAATATTTATAACATATTAATAATATAAAAATAAAGCAAAAATAAAATAAAGCTAATATAATTAGCTAATAATATATTTATAATATAAATATAAGCTAAATATATATTAAAATAAAGCTAAAAAAAAAGGGGCTAATAATTATTATTAATTAAAAAAAAAAAAAGCTTTAAAATAAAATTTAACTAAAATATATTTAATATTAGCTAAGCTATTTTATATTAAGCTTAATTAAGCTTAGCTTATATAACTTTTTTTTAAGCTATATTTAATAAATTTTTATATAAACTTGTTTATATAAGTTTATTATGCTATAATTAGTTAGTTTGTTATATAATGCTTATATAAATAATATATAGATTTTTAATTTTATTAGTTATTTTTGCAAAAAAAAGACGTAATAATAGGTTATTTTATAAAATATTTTTACCCGGCTATACCTTAATATTATATTAAATATAGCACGGTTTTTACTTATATTTATATTAAAAAGCAGCTAGTATAGCTTTAAATAACCGTTAGCTTAAATAATATAATATATATTATTTATAGTTTATTTTATTTAAAATTATTTATTAGTTTTTTTTAAAGTTTTTTTAAGTTATATATATTTTAATTATATTTAATATATAAATATATAGTTTATACATTAATCTTTTTTTTATTTATTATATTAAAATTATATAGTTTATTATTATATATAAAAAAGTTTATTATTTTTTATATAGTAGCTAAAAAAATATTAATATTTTAAACAATTTTTTTAACTATAAATATATATAAAAGTTTATTTAAAAACGTTTAAAACTATTTTTAAAAAGCTTAAATGTTTTTAAATATTTATTTTTGCTAACTTTTATATAAATAACTAGCTTTTAATATATTATAAATATATTAAATTAATTATTATATAAACTTTTATATAATTTATATAATAATAATTAAAAAATAGTATAATTATGCGCTATTAATTAAATTTTTATATAAAAGCTAAATTAAAGCACGTATAAATAATTAATTTTTTTATCTTTTTAATATTTGCTAAAAAAACTAAAATATAATATAAAATATGCAGTTTTTTTAATTAAATAAAAATTCTATTTTTACTTTTACTAATCTATATTTTTTAGCTAAAAACATTAATTAATATTAAATAACTAAAAAGTATAATATTATATATAAATAAGTAATTAAAATAAATAGCTATATATATTGATTTATTTAAATAAACTATTTATACAAAGGTAAGACTTTCGTACGCAGAATTTTATAGTACGAGAATTCTGCCTGCGTATACTGCCTACGCAATCGGGTTGGCACCCGATTGCCAACAGCGTACGAATAGACTCGTACGCAGTTGGCGGTAGCCTTGTACGCAGTCGGCGGCAGCCTCGTACGCAGTCAACATTAATAATACAACAAAGACCTAAATTATCACCTGCGAACATACAAATCTCATAAGAGAGTTGCTCTGTCCCCGCCAGCCAGGTGGCAGAGTCATAATGTGTAGCCATAATGAAGAAAGAAAAAGAACAAAGAAGCGGAAAGGGGGGGACACATAGATTGAAAGAAAATAAAGGGGGAAGGTAGAAGGAGAGAGGAAAGGAGAAAGAAAATAAAATAGATAACGACCATAAAGGGAATCGAACCCCAAAGCCCCCATATGCAGAATCGGGTCATCCTTATCCGTAAGTCACGGAAGCTAGGTAATCTCCTCCTCGATGGCATTTCTGAGCTTGCACCAACTGGCCACTAACTCTCGACATTGGAATAGTTTATAGGGTAACTATTGATCAGTATGTAACAGTCGAACAGGGAGGTAAAAGAGATAATGACTCACTTTTAAGTTTTGCACAGAGTTTAAGATACGTAGTGTAGTTCCGTAGACGGATGTGGGAAGGCTGAGCTGAGCACGGAAGGTCGGATATGAGACGGAGAGGTCGTCGTTTGCTTATGATTATTGAGGAGTTAGGGGTTAGAGAGGCCTTCTGCGTACCTCTGGAAAAAGGGGGTACCATATCATCATGTGGGAATTCTATCGTGAATTTTTACATATACTGTACTCGTGGGATTCCGAAAAGTGATGTCGACGTACAACATGCTGGAAATAGCATATGCGTATTAGGCTTTCATAGGTACGAGCTGCGAACCGATATTCTCTCGTAACGCCGATACGTTCGTCCGACGGAATTGGTCAGATTCTCTATCCCATGATACCTATCTGCTGAGTGAATGAGCTTGCGCGAATGAGAAATCATACAACGTTATTAGAAACCAGGCTAGGCCAGTTCATTATCCATCTAGATTCCTAGCAACATGTGTCTATACAAAATCAAATACGATTACCTTGTTCTTCTAGCGTTACTTTGAGAGGATTGGTATAGGTCAATATCACCCACATATCCTAAATAGTAAGCCAGATTGAAAAGGGAACAGGGTGAATATTCAACGTGGGTGGGCCACTTGTGCATCTTAAGGATTTCGAGTAGAAGCTAGGCAACTTATGATGATATTTACATCGTCTGAATTGTAATCTCTGTGATGCTTTGCAGTATGGACTTTTCGTACTTCCCCTTTTGATATTATCTCTACTCTTGCCTAGAGATCCATCCTCACATAAACCAAGCTATATTCGAGCTTACGGAAGCACCTTACCTGCCTGCCCCTTTTCAGTCTTACGATACAATTCCATACAAGCCTAGGAACCCCCCTTTCCCGCATAACAATATGCTGTGACATGTATGGTCTACAAGCAATCAGTACATACTTCTATCCCCTAATTACTATCTAGAATGGCGGGAGTCCCTCAGCCTTCTATCCGGTACCACGTGCTTCGACGCCTGTCCAGACCAACCTGCATGGTCCGAGCTTAACACCAGCTTGTCCCCCTCGCCTACCCAACGAGTTACCTACTATATGTAAGATTTTACCTTGAGGGGTCATTGGCCGAGTCGGTACGGCCTAGCGATGTAATTATGTACCAGCTTTCTGTATACTTACTCAATATCCTTACTCCGCATCGTTAGGCACCGGGGGTTCGATTCCCCCGTCGGCCATTCTTTCTTTCTCTCTCTCTTTTTTTTTTCTGCTTTTCCTCTCCTAACTCGCCACCCTCTTCTCCTTGATTCTGATTGGCATGTCGGCAACAGCCTTTTCACCCTTTCGCCACGCGACAGGAGCAAAACATCCAATTGGCTCGACAAGTTGTACGGGACTTTGTTCACCCGCCATCATGTTCTCCGAGGGCGCGGCCAGCCCTGGCAAAAATATATCGCCACTGGGAAGCTCTCGGTTCCGAAAACCCCTGCGTTCCCATGTGATTAATGACATCCATGAAGGGTCGTTCTCTGATTGGTACTTATTGTCTCGGACTTTATCCGTATTTTCACGAATCAGGAGAGCCTTCGGGGAGCTTAAGTATAAGCCCTTTCGTCACGGGGGACCATTGGATTACTCACCGTTCCTTCAAGTCTCTCAAGCCTGAATCCTGATTCTGTTGTCTCCGCGGCTTGGCGGTGAAAGAAAAGAAAAGGCCAGAAGAGAAATGTCTGCCAATCATCGTAAAACCAGGTAGAACAGTCGTGACGAGTAAGGAGCCTACGTAAGCTGCTTAGAGAGCGGAAGAGTGAACTTTAAGCCTTGCTGTAGGCACATCATCCAACACCAGAGACAGATGATCGGCGTTTCTACCTCAGCGATCATCCGTGATCCATTGGCAATAATTCTAGTGCAATAGTAAGTGACGCTGATAGGCCATAATGAGCGCAGTACGTAGGTGTAAGAACAGGATTTGTCACGTCAGTTCGTGTTCCCAAGTCCGAGCGATGTAAGACTGTGATGATTTGAAGAGTTTTCTGCCTTTCTGGCCTGTTAGCTTCTTGACAACTATCTGATATGAGCGAAAGCCGAGCAAGACACTGACATCGACACCAGGTTACTGACCCATATACCGTGGCTTCGCCGATTGTTCGCCGATTGAAGACCAGGTCAAGGCGTGGGCGGTATGATTCATCTCCGGCACGTTCGGCTCCCGCAGGCCGCAAATTTCTCTGGCATATGATAGTAGTGACTTTGATCCTGACTCAGCAGAGCGACGTAGTTCTCGCGAATGTTACAGCCGCGGTACAACAACGCGTCACGGGCCACCGGATACCACCCAAAAAAGCCTCAAGGTGAGGCATTTGGCCATTGACAATCGCGTTCGTGATCACAAAACGTTCGATACTACCACGAGTTAGCGAGTCATGAATCTCATCGCCGCGTTAACGAAAGAGGAGGCTAGGTAGGGTGGTCGTCGAAAGACCCGTTACCGATGAGGTAAGCAGGGTGCCTTATCAAGTGAGCAAAGACACCCGGAGATAGAGGCTCAAGTTATCATTAGTAGAGCGCTAGAAGTGATGCTACGCTGACAATGAGCGTTGGTTAGCTCAATGAAAGGCCAACAGCGGCCAGAGCAAGGCAGACGACCGGCTAAGTAGAGCGAGGGTTTCGTCGCTTGTGAGAGGACAGATAATTGCCATATGTCGCAAGAAAACCTCCAACGCCATGACTTATTCGTCCTTGTTCTTTCTATTCACGTAACACGAACGGCACATTGATATGTGGAGTGGGTACAGTGCCGAGATGAGGAAAAGGTTCCATGTATCATTTGTCATCACTGCATATATCCTTGTGGGGGGTTGGTTTGCGAGGTCCACCAGCTCGTGATCAACATAACAGAAGACCTACTCGAATGGTACCCGGTACTTCAAATAATAAATGGTGAGCACGGTATCAGGAACCACGGCCTCTCTCGGCCGATTTATCCTCTAAAATAACCTGTTGGACTAATTTCGGGGAGATGGGAATTTTCGCAACATGTGTCGATGTGGATGATGTGGATCAGAGGGGTTGCGAGTGCGACAGAGGAAAAGAAAAGACGATAAACGGGTTGTTTAGCGATTGGACAAAATTCAGCGATAGTGCGATCTCCATGTTACAAATATCAACAAGGGGGTGTTGGGGCTCAGATCTCGTAGGGCTGAAAGGGCACCACATAGACTGTCTAGTCTTGGACGATCATTGGTTGTACTATTACTTGTCAGGGTAACATCTTGCATGCGTCAGCGTATCCAAAGTACGTAGCCGTGGAGCCACGTCATGTCAGCCAGGCGTTGGAAGCCAATTATAACGGCAGTAGGAGGTTCATGATTATTGTTGATGCCTTGGAAATACCCACGCATAAGTGAGGGAGGGTCAACAGCTAATCATGTCTTGTAGAAGCGTCCTGGTGACGCTCGTATCATTTGCGTTTATTCAATAGAGCTGGCTTGGCATTGCCTACCCACGACACAGGCTATAATCCTCAAAGGCAATTCAGTTGGTAGCATTGCAGGTAGATCTCTCGCGCATCGTGGCGGGTCCCAGCTGGTCGTCGGAGGAGAAACGAACTATTTTCTCCCACACCATCAGCTGATGATCAATATTCTATGATAATCGCTGATGGTTCGCCGGCCGCCGAGTTCAAATCGGTGCAATTATTGGAGGAGGTATGGGGGCGCAGTCGTGTAGATCTGACTAGTGAGGGACATTTGAGTGGTTAACAAGCTTCCTCATTAGATAATGGCCGAAGGTACCGCAGTCCGCATCCCCGAGAAATAAGTTGACTTCGTG
Source organism: Xylaria flabelliformis (assembly GCA_007182795.1). Taxonomy (NCBI): domain Eukaryota; kingdom Fungi; phylum Ascomycota; class Sordariomycetes; order Xylariales; family Xylariaceae; genus Xylaria; species Xylaria flabelliformis. The sequence continues at coordinate 306,499 of VFLP01000057.1, read as the reverse complement.
TACATTTCTGTGCAGTTGTCGTGTCTCGATCAGATGAATTACCTTAGGTAGATGAACCAAAGGCAGGGATGCCAAGAATGCCAGGATACTGTGCGGTACTGTACCCCATATGCATGGCGTTTGCGCCTAGATCCACAACCCAACCAACCCTCTTTGCGAGATGGCTGGCTGGCGATTGGCGCTCCAATCACTGCCGCCTACCGGCTCTTGAAGGTTGTGCAACAAGCGACGACTGGAGACTGGCAAGGCTCCTGAATTCTGATCTGACGTTCAAAGAAATAAAAATAAATGTCATTTTCACTAAGCCCCCAATTCGATCGCCACCTATCATCACCAATGGGCCCCCTCTTCAGCTATTGATACGTATCGTCCCAAGAAGCGGTGAAGCGATAGAGGTCGACCAACCCACTAAGACGTCTCGTCTCGCCTCGTGTTGCGCGGCGAAGAGAAGAGGAAGCAACACTTCAATTTACTGGCCTCATTGGCTTACGAATCCGGCGATTCTCGGTATCTCTGGTCCAGGTACAGTATTGGTCCCTAGTCTATTGTATGTAAGACGAAGGACTTGAGGCCTATATGTGCAAACGCATCATGTCAGATGTGCGATGCCGGCCTTTACTTTTACCACTGGCCAGCCGAAATGAGGCCAAAAATGATATCACCTGATGAAGGACGGTAATGTTGTGTATCGTATGTACAATTCGGCAGGTACAGCAGACAGACAGTCAGATAGATAGCTACCCAGTCACATGCAATATCGATCTTCTGCGGGCATGGGGGTCCGGTGCGCGCGCATGTGCATTATCACTTCAGCTTTGTCTGTCCTAGAAGCTGGGGAAGATGTGATTGATCAGAGCAGCGGCTAATAAGGCTGAACGCTTTGGGTACCATACCTAAGTACCTTAACCAGCAGTAACTTTGATGTATTATTGTATGTATAGTTACTGCATTTTGGGAAATGGGGGCCAGTGTCCTTCGGGTCAACGGTGGTTTTCCCAACGTCCACACATTAATTAGATTTGGAGCTTATGTATAACCGCCGTATACGGATGTCGCCTGGGTCTTCGTCGTATCTCATTAGTTCAGTAGCAGCGTAGTAGTAGTGAGGTGTACTTACCACAAGGTCGTGTCGAGGGGAGATGCGAACCGTTGGATGAAAACCTTGGCTACCGCACAATAACTAATGCCGGCGAAGGGCGGCATAGATAGGGCTACACGTGCAGGGGTTAGAGAGGGGGCCTTTCAGGGTACGGTAATTCGATACCGTACAAGTTAGTCTATAACGTGAAGCAAACACTGTATGTCTATCCCACTCGCTGTTGCCAACAATTGTACACGCACATACACTGCTGCATAGCCGCAGGCGCGCCTACTAATTTTAAGGGCTTGTACTTGTAACTGCTTTGAAATATTTTGGATGCCTCAAGTACGCGTCAGTCTTTGCCACGAGCAGAAATTTCTGTCGACAACACAACTATAATGCCTCTGCCGATTCATGCGCGACATTCGGGGTGATCGTCATAAAACGTTACCTCTCAGGGTCTTCGTGGCCTGCCGTATCCGGACATTTGTTCAGGTACATAGCACAGCGCCCATGTCAGTTCAGCTGACGGAGGACGGGATCAATGGACCCTTGGATCCTTCAAGGTTTTTTGAGGTCTCCAGCGCAGTTGTACCAATTTGCTATCTACACTAACTATCTACCTACATGTAGGTACGTACGTATGTATGCGTATACTAACACGTATCTGCCGGTATCGACCTATCTAGGAAATTAGGGACCTCTCAAGCCTTCTCTGATGAGCCTCTTTGTCAGAATGATCGTCTTAGCATCAATCTTCGTCACTGTTAAGCGCGACTTGACGCAATCCCGCATCCTTGGAAAACTTCAATACAGTATTCGGGATTCAGCATCACGGCATTCGGACACTGTCCGCTCCATTTTCCCGTCTGCCCATGTGCATATGTAGGTATATTGGCAAACCCGGCACATTCGATCTCCAAGCGTTTTCAGATAAGCCAAGCTTTCTCTCCATGTGAATGAGCCGGATACAGAGTCAAGGCCATTAGCGCGCGCATCAATCAGCTCTCAGCGGACGGCCTTGCACGATATGCCAACTTCTGTTCAGTGTCCTGTCCAAGGTGCCAGTCGCCCCCATCGTGGTCGTGATTATCAGTTTTGCGGCATTCCTACAATGGAACGTCCTGCGTTTACAGCGATGCAAGTGCGAGTTACATTATTCGGGAAGGATCGTGGCGCCCCAGCTATACTACCTCCCCGAAGACCTTACCCAAGCGAGTGGCGCGAATTTGCCGAGGTAGGTTAACATGGTATGCATCGCGATTCTGGACTGAGCGTGTGAACGAGAATGTGAATGTGGTAACAGTTTGGATTGGGTTCAGATCTCGCATCCCCTTCCCTGCTGCGTCATCATACCACAACACACAGTACCCTCCCTGTACCTGATTATGGTAGGGCGCTACACACGCTACTCCGTATACCAAACAACTGGTGCCTCCCTTTAGTGCCCTCACTTCCTAAACACCCACTTTGCTCTCTTGTGTCACTGCTTCGCGAAACACGGCACTAATCTACTGACTTGGTGTAACGAACGTGTTGAGGCAAGCTTTTTGCTTTGAACCTGGTCCTGCCAATGAGGGGACCCGATCGGGAACCGAGAGTCTGTCTGCTTCCTGGGTGGCCTGGGCATCCTATTCTACTTCCTAGGATGACCCGGCTGCGAGTTGGCTAGGCCGTTTCTGCAACTCAATCCTGCATTTCTCCACATTTTAAAGGACGTTTACTGCACTGCAACGTTAAATTGCCCACTTGGATCAAGGGCGAGCCAGATGAGGCAGGGTTTTGGTGTCGTTTGGTTGGTATGCTTATGGATTTTGTGACGATGGCTGTCGTATTGTTTGTTGCTGCTATTGCTGTTGTCCGCTACTCTGACAACAACTAGTTTCTTTCGGCCGTCAGAGTTCCGCCGCTCATCTTTCACCCTGCTCAGCTGATTGATTATCCCTAATTGTGGCTTTAATTCCAGACTACTGGATAATAAGGACCCGGCCTAAGATGTTTGTTACTCGCAAACTAACCCCTCCCGGATCAGCAAGCGCGCTTGGTTGATTCTAACGTCTGCTGTGCCTTAGCACTTTAGGGCTGTTTACGATGCCATTGCTTATGTCTTCTTATGTCTTTGTTCTGCCATATTCCAGTCGACGACGACGTTCGTGTACTTCCCTGTACGCGCTGTCAGCTTGTGATCAGTCAACCCAAGAACTTGACTCGCGCTTAGAATTCGCAACGATCGTGGCGCTTCTCATGGTTATCAGCCCAATGGTAGCCGCCATTCGCCATGTACCAGTACCATCTGCATCCGTATACACTAGCCTGGGGTTGCCCGTTGAGGCTGACTGGGGATGACGGCGCCCTGCAAGGTGACATGCGGAAAGTGCCAAACCCACCAACGCTCTCCACTGGAATCCACATCTCTAGTGTATGGGCTTGTCGAGGGTCTTGGTCCTTGGGTTCGCCGGGCCTTGTACTCTCGGATTGGTTGCTCGATAAAGTGCCCCTTCACCGGTAGTGTAGGTAGGTAGGTAAGGTAATCGCTCCGGCCATGACCATAGTCATGGATCCGGAATGTGGTCATATAATTCCCTGTGCTTGCCCTGGATGATTACCACCCTTCCTCTCCCTATCTTCTCGTCTCTACCCTGATTCATCCTGCTCTGCGGGCATTGACACAAAAGATTACCGGAAGACTCATCACTGATATAATCGATCTTGAGCCAGATCTAGGACTCGTGCTTAGCTAAGATTATGTTTTAACCTTCTTCCTGGTAACCCCTCGGAAGTCATATGGTCTAACCGTGCCACCCCACGGTGATAAACTGTCAGCCAAGCCGTGTGTTGGTCCAGTCCTACCGCGGAGCAACCACAACATTCCCATGCGCCACACCTCTACATCAGCTTCACCCCAATTTCTGCAAGTCTAGTCACTCGTCATCTACGTAGGTCTAACGCCTCTTCCGAGGTGCCGTTGCACCGCTTCCCGCGGGTCAAACCCTTGCTCGGCCCCCTCAAAGGTCACCTCGATCAACAAGCTATAACCGTCGTTCCGATTTGGTCCATACCCCGGCCTCGCGCGTCGAGCTTTGCAACATTGTACCAGTTGCCTGAACCAGAAACATGCCCGTTGTCTCTCTCCCCGTGCAACAAACCCATAAAATCATTAGCCCGAGCATTAATCATCTCGACCAGGCACAATTCTTGCTCACTGCGGCCGCCGCGCTCGTGGGGCCAATAGCTCTTCTGGCGCTGGTGGTGTCACTCGGTAAAAAGTATAAGACATCGATTCGTCCCATTTTAGTTGAGGTGCGTGCTATGACGACCACAGGAGACTGGGCCTGTTCTCCCACGCAGTCACGTGAACCCCCAAAAGGGACGATTACAATGTCAGTCAGCCGTAAATCAGGAAACCTTCCTCTTGAGGCGCCTGACGTCCTCGCTGAAGACGACCCCTGTGGCAGGCGTGATCTATCTCAGAGCCCTAGGAGCAGACACGAACGCACTGAAGAGTCAGGGACGCTGGAAGCAGACGCAGACGATTCGCAAAATATCAAGGCCCGGCCTCCACCACCGATGCCTCTCACTCCGTCTGCTCCATCCACCACATTTTTCTCCTTCCAGGATCGTCGATTAAGCGTATCAGCATCTACTAACGGTGATTATGATCCAACTCTTACACAAGGGGGGAACTCGGACATCAATTCGGCCGAATCAACGACTATAGTACCAAATGTCAGGGCTTCATCTCCGATATCAATGCGGAGGTCTTATACTAAGATATTTCCCCTTGATCCGCTCCAGCCGACCTCCTCAAAAGAGACAGAAATGGAGCATGCTTCCTCAGCATTTGCACCTAGCTCGTTTCCATCCTCTAGTCCGATCTTACCTCTCGCTCCACATGCGGCGCTTGAGTCGAAAGAGATTGACGTTAGCGGAGAAATTGTCTCGGTAATGGACGACTCAGGGGCCGGCTGGAAACGTCACACGCGCGTGTACGGCGGCGGCGTGTGTCTTGCGTGCTTGGCATCGGGCGGCAACCATGGCGGTGGTTTTTACGGCGAAAACGTGCCCTTGGATCAGCGACGATAATATGCACTGTTTGTTGCCTTGAGCCCAGAAACTTGGGTTCAAGGCCAGGATCAACCGTCAGGATGCAGCCAGTTGGCTGTTAAGGTTGCGCGCGCGCGCGACTACGCGATCCCCTGTCCCGTACCTGAAGCGCCAGGGCTTCGTCGTTAATTGGCGAATGACCGAGGGGAATCGGTCGCACGTTGGCCAAACACTGGGGTATTCAGCCTCATCCTACGCACTTCTGTACGCTACATAACACAGGCTATCCCTGAATTTTTGGGCTATTCTGAGTCTACTGGAGTTTTAACCCCGGACGTGTGTGTAATGGCCTAAGGGGATCGGTTTTATAGGCGCAGGTTACTTGGATTTGAATCCTGCACGATTCTGGACACAGATGGTGGACAGGATAATTGTTTTGTTTTTGATTTTTTGCCCTGCATTCTCCTTCTACCTTGGGCATCTTTTTCATGTCATATTTTTACAGGCAGGCGCTAGGGACAGCTACCTTCTTGTACATGTATGTCATGGTCATGATTCACGGACGAATTAACGATTTTTTGTTGTACAAGAGAGGCTGCGTTTCACATGCGGTGTTATTACCATCTACCCCTGAACAACTCAAGCGTGGCGTCGGCCTTGCCGATCAACATACACATTCAACGCTATCGACTCACGATCCTCCAAGTCTGCGAAAGGAGTGGAGATTGTGGTTGAAGCTCGCAAGTGCACAGTTATCGCAAAGAAGTCTATCTGTTAGACTTACGGTCCTTCAGACAAACATTAGCAGCTAGAGGAATACGGGATGATATGCGCTCTGTCGCGATAATATATTGATTGCTTTCAATGGTTCTTGGTTCGTCATCATTGTGCCTGCGAATTTGGCCGGCCGAGGGGGGGAAAACGAACAATCTTGAGAATGCGCTAACAGATCCCAGACGATTTGAAGCCCCATTTAAAACTAATGCATCAAAAGAGCTAACTAAGACTTGGCGCAACGAAGGATCAAAGACAGTCCGAATCCACTTGTGAATCCACTCGTAAGGCTGCTGACTACCCAATTTGTCAATCTTTTTCGCGCATACTGTGTGCTGCTCACGACCTAAGATGCCGGATAGATTCGAGACTTTGTACTTTTGGAAGATACGGTAGTGCTCACATAGCACAGTAGATCACATCATGCCTCAGCGACAGACAAATACTCGCACACAGACCATAGCCGAGTATACATACCAGCATGCTTCTTCGAGTTTAAGAGAGCTGCATACCACGAAGGAAAAGGGATCATCAAGACAGAGACTGCATCAACGTTCAAAGCTCCGACATCGCGTATTCCATCATCCAAAAGTGCCACTAACTAGTATATCATATACACGCACCACCACTCACTACAGCACGGAAAGGATACCGAGTGGTCTTCCCCAGGGTTACTAATCGTTAGTGCCTCCGATGTGTAATCTATGAAAGACAAGGTAGCGACTTTCGATGACCTTGGCAGAAGACTTCCCTTTTGGGACGCCGCCGACCAATCAGGGATTCATCGCAAAAGATTCGGACTAAAAAATTGGACCAATGTCCGAAGGTTATATAGAAATACGATGCACGATTCGCGTGCTTACCCATATCTGACCGTATATACCTACGTCTTGGAGACGTGGGGATTCAGCCAAGCAGAAACAGTACCAGATACATAGCAATGTCTGCATGTCTGCATGTCTGCATGTATCATGCTGTTCTGCTTTTACACATAATGCAAGATGTAAATCTCGGAAATAATATGACCTAGGCGCATTCCTGCAAACTCCTGCACCTTCCGCCTAAAGGATCCGGGAGGCTCTCCGCAAACCCGGACGGGGACCCCTGAGGCTGTGCTAATGCCTACTGTATACATTTTGAGCAAGAATTGAGAGAAAACCCCCCAAGTGAAACCACACTACTAGGCGACCTAATGTTTCGAGCCATTATAGTAGGTATAACACCCTCGATACCTAGCCCCCCAGAAGCATCGCATCCCAATTCACGCAAATGGAATCATCACAATCCGTCCGTATTATTTACCCGAAAGTCGACCGAGCGATTGCTAGTTTCGCTTGACTAATCGAAATGTAGGAAAACGTCAAGGCAGAACGCAAGGTACCTGCGCCAGGGTATCGTGGCGCGCAATATGCAGGGTCCTTCGTTGAATACGGCCGTTTCTAGACAGCGGCGCGGCAGCACAAGGTCTCGATAGCCTTTCTTCGACTGCGCGCGGACCTCGAAGATTACCATTTTCCAAGCCCGCCGTCGGTTTAGAAAGGCTATTGCAGCATTGCCGATACTTGTCCCACTCATCCGGACGCCGAATCGCCGGGGTATTTCATTCAGGAATTAAGTGCCGTGGTTGACAAGCACCAATATTACACGTCATCGGCGGTCGCACTTCATGCCACACCCCATCATTCCAATAACGACGAGTCGATATGATGATGCCAGGGAGTTTCGCGAGCGACTGCCTGTTGTAGCAGTTCGCAGGGCTGTTTCGTCGCACAACGAATTACCGGAGAACGCCAAAACGGGAAGCCCAAGCAACCGTAAGTAAGCAGCCCAAATTAAGAGGCGTCGACTGGATGACGACAACGGGGTGAGTCAAGAACAATCAACACGGCGTTGCATACGGACTGTACAGACAAGCATTTCACTATCACGATTTTTAGGCTTTTTTAACTCCGCCTTTCTCGGTTTACGTTCCTCTGACAAGTTATAATCGATTATCTCCGAGGCAACGAGTAGGTAAATATTCCCAGGATGATGCTTGAGCCACACATACATATCAGATGATGGATAGCCTACCTATCATGCGAGATCTTTTTGAGATGAAGGATTTTTAAGATGACGTTATATGAGTTAGGTATCCGCCATTCGTTCACATACGAGGTTTATTCCTTCCCTCTTTTCTTATTTGACAACGCACTTCGCCAGTTTCCCGACGAGTCCGGCGCGCTCAGCTCACACACGCTCGGTGCTAACGCCAAGGTGTGAGTCCGAAGCACGACGTAGCGCATCGTTGATGAATTTTGCTTTGAAGATCATGCCTTGCCAGAAGGCATGTTCATACCTACTCATACAGCAGGGTCTATACGTTATGCCTTCGGATGAACTATGACAGAGGACGAAATTCAAATTCATGAGCATGGTCGGCCGTGCGGAAAAGCAGTTGGTACCCAAGATGTAACGCGCACAGGTACATCTCTGGGCACATACGACCCGGAAATAGGCGATAACGCTGGCCTTTAGTGGAGGCGCTCTTAGCAGAATACGAGTGTCTGCCTTCAAGTTATCAAGGGCGATTCAAACAAGACGTCGGAATACTCACAGAGATTGCTGCAAGCATATCGTTTCCCTCTCGCGGTCAAGTTCCGACGATCATACACCCCGTGAACGATTTTAGGGTAACCTTGCAGCTTTTCATGTTAGACTCAATGGTTACAGAGAGAGAAGCTATGGCAGAGTGTCTATGAGTGAGTGTCTTTAGATTTCACGTGTGAGCACTCTCTTGTACTCAGTAGATCTGATAGTCGGAGGAGCATTCTATTAAACATCTGCTTTAATCAAATGAATGGTTCACTAAAATAGACCTGATTACGATCATGTCGTCTCCGTCTCTACCAATATATCCTGTGAGCGCGTTATGATACGCGTCTCAACACAGCGGATTATGATGCTCATAGCAGATAAGGTGTGACGGCCAACCACGTAGAGTTCAAAAAGTGATATGATTTATGAACGAGATCACGTTCAGGTAGTTTTCCTGTTGTGGCGCCTTCTGTCTTGTGCTCGAAGACGTAACCTTGCGACAAACCCTCAGAGTCCAGGCCGCGTAAGTCGACATTTCCAACGGACAGCGCTTCCATCGTATGCGGCGGGATCGCATCGTCGGAGTTACCTTCGAAAGCAACTTAGCCAAGACATGGCAACATGTAAATATCGTTACTGTAGTGAGGAACTCGCTGAGAAGACGGCATTCCTGACATACTCGATTATAAGATAATGCTTGCTCGAAGAACCTGACATCGTAAAAGCTAGTAATTAACGAAGGGGACTCACCTTTCGTGGTTGGTGACGTCGTCGACACGACTGTAGTCGAGGAAGCCCTCGCGGCCAACTGATACCTGAGCATTGAAGTACAACTTCAGGCGCAACCCGCAGAAAATGTTTGTGACAAGGGCTAGAAGTCTAGGGTTCGGAACGATATTCGGATTGCAATACTTTACTAGGGCGTCAAGGAGACCATATAAGTCTAGTGTCATACAGATTAACCCAAGGTACTAAAATATATCCCAAACCGCGGGTTAGGGCCGCCGATATTATTGTAAATAGTCATATAAGCAGCAGATCGCATATTCGGCTACTTGTGCTCCTTTTCGTGTTTGCCCGATCACAACAATGGATAATATGGAGTCAAGAGCGAAACTCTCGTATACTTAAACCTAGCTTACCGCCAGGGCTGAAAGAGAAGATCAAACCTATATGGCCTTTATAACACCCCAGATTACTAGATTATTATGATATCGAATACCCTTTCAACCCCTAATTTACTAGCCCATTGTATAGCTGGTCCTCTCTTCAACCTCAGCGGCGATGTCCACGGATGGAGAAGCTCCGTTTTCGCTCCACGCTTTCGTTCACCTAATCTTGCCTGTTTCGCTTCCTATCGCCTGTGCCTGTAATAGGTAGCGGAGTCTACGATCTGCCGCTCATGCAATCATTTACATGATATCGGAGACTCTGGCCCGTGGTCTCGACTATGTAATTCAATCTCAGTCCATTGGGTCTGTCCGTGTGGCATTATTCATGTGCTTCAACAAAAGGGTTGTAAGAAAATGATCTGAGATCTTTTCACGGGCACCGGTAACATTTCACACTATTGCCTTATACTTGTAGTAAGATGCTATAACTCCTCTCGTTTAATATTAGCTTGCAAATTCCTCAAAAACCCCAACCCGTGACTAGATTTTCGGGCACATCATGTGCGTATCTTTTCACACACATATCAGCTAATAGTACATAGATGGTAACTCTATATAACACCCTCGATTCTCTCATTAGAAATTCTCCACTTTAGAGTGCAACTCGGTCATAGATAGATAGGTCACTGCTAGGCAGAAACGTAGGTTTAGAGCTTGATATGGACGAGTTTTGGAATGTAGTGGGAAGGCTCTGGTCTTCTGTATAGCCAAAACCCTTAAAGTGATTCATCTAAGGGGTATATAAGCTAACATCTGCTATACAGCCTCACCGGCGGTGGTGCTATGGTACGTTTTACGGATGTTGCGATATCCATGCGCTGGGCTAGCCTTGGGTGGTTTTACAATATAGCTTTATGAACATAAATATTGCACGATCTAGATGTTAGCTTTGCGTTGAAGTCCATGTTTGATTCTCTATTGCCCTTGGGACAATTAGAGCAGCTAGGGTATAACGTTAATGTCCGCTACGCATTAGTCCCTAGTAGTACAGTCGTAGTTGATTCCGCGTACAGGCATGAACGCAGGATCAGAACCGCTATTGAGCAACTACCGCATTGTCTAGTATCTGGTTCACAGCTACCCTAGGGTGTAGAACCAACAACTGCTGTGCATATATGAGTGACTAGATCCTTCTAGAATTAGGAGCTTCTATAATCAATCGATCGCTCTATTGAGCCCTTACTACTACCCTGGCTGTAGACAGCTCTATCTCAGGAGCGCGTCAACCCCTACACACATTTTTCGAATGAGGGTTCATATTAAGTTCTCTGTAGTTGACATATCTTCATGTACGGGATTGACATACGCTAAGATATCTCCGAAGTTACCACGGAGAAAGTATCGCCGGCAACTTAGATTGAATATACACTCTAACTGCGCGGTCACGACAGCGCTCAGTAGAGGAGGTACGCTTTATCATAAAAGCAGTTGCCGTGTCACAGATGAGCGGTGCTGCACACATTTAACTCACTAAACCTAAATCCTATTTCGGGCATTATCAAGAGCGTGCTGTCAGATAAGTCGATGCGCGATAGTCTAGTATTAAGCACGATCAATGATATTCTAACCCTGAGTTGTTTTATTAGAGCTCATGACCAGCGATGGCGCTAAGGCATGTCGATCATAGAAGATTCAGAGCTGTAAGCGATAACTAATGAGTTGCCATATTCGGACTTCACGCCGCCGTTGTTTATTCACATCGAATTGGTCTCAAGCTGCATATGATCGAGTTTTGGTTCATACTGGCTAGCTTCGCAAATGTGAAAGAGATATTGCCCTCGACCGCTCTAGACCTCTGCATGTGACAAACCAAAAGTCCACCGTGTCGCGTATCCATCAAAATGTGACGTATCGTGCTACCTGGGTACTGTAAGTAGGTACGATGACGAGATCCAGCATAACGTTTAGACTCGGCCCCGCATGAAAAAGCTGCGCTGTGATACCTACTCGAGCTTCAAGGGCTCAAAGGTACGGCCCGGAGCGCTGGGAAGGAGAGCAATTCAATAGATTCCCTATGATTACCCAATCGCTACTTGTGTATGGTCTCCAGGAGAAACAGTGATTACTTACTACACTTACTAGCAAGACTAGGTATCTATTCTACGTTTTCCTCCTTGACAACATAGTAGCATCCGTATATAAGCGAGTATTGCGCACATAATACATTGCGCTAGTTATTTAGAAGTGGCACGGGGGCAAACTGACGTCGATACCTTCCGATGAACCGATAGGCCAACAGCAGACAACAACATGGAAAAAAATTTCAAATTGTTTGGCAAAAAGGATTTTTCGCTTTACGGCCGTGGCCCACACGTGCTCTGCACGTGGAAGATTTGATTGAGGTCGCGGGCATGAAGACCCTTTTCGCCAAATAATTAGGTATCTCACAAAAGATCGTCGGTGGCCAACGCCCGTCAAGGGTTAGGTAAAACTTAAAAGGATTGTGGCGAACCCTTACTGCGGCGTTGACGACGTGGCTAAAATTCCTTTGAACTATCACCTAATAACAAGAGAACTTTGTAGCAAATGAGAGTAAAAAGGAGGACTGGCGACGGTTGTGAATGGTGCCACGTAGTGGGGATCTATATAGAAAAAGTGGTGTAGGGAAGGTGAGCTATGTATGTATGTACGTATAGTAAGAAAAGATAGAAAGAAGCGAGAGAAGTTCCCCTCCCACCTCTACTAGAATAAGGTAGATCGTCTGGATCGTCCAGATCTAGTCTTCTCGCCAATGCAAGCGAAACAGGTAGGGCTTGCATACCCAACGGCGCTTAATCACGAATCAGAAGGCGGAGGGAGGGGGGGGAAGCTTGCTAAGCGCCCGTCTATGATTAGGTGCAAGGTGGTGGTGCTGCGCGTTGTTCGTTCTGCTCTTTGCATGCAGCAAAAAGCTTGCAGATCGCTGCTGCAGTCGTGCGACGCGAGGAATTGTCTGTCCCTAATCTTTCCCTAATTTTCCCCCTATATTAACCCTAGGTTAGGTAGGTATTTTACTTGTATGTACGATGGACAGACTGGGTCCAGGACAATTGTACTCACTCATTTGTGGACTTGTTGGTCTGTTGTGTGGTACACTTGAGGGTTCATTTGCTTTTCGGTTCTCTACTTTAAACTTGAGGATGAGACCGTAGTAATTGGACGACAGCGTCTCTGTCCCCATTAATAATTCGTACTCCGGATTACTTACCCAAGAAAAGTTTTGGCTCGCTACGTTTCCATATGACTTAGTCTAGGGCAATTCAAGTCACTCAACTGTGGAATATTTTTAACTTCAATTTACAATTAGGTATCACTGCAACTATCAAATAAAGGTTCGGGAGCAAATGGTATGGGTGTTCGTGGCTTAGCACTGGTAGATCTCAATGATGACGAACCGTTCGTCTGCTGGGCGTACATAGTAGGTGGCTCATTCGGTTGACGTTGCCTTCATTCGCGAACCTGGTTAGTTGCCCAGTACTCCAGAAGGGAACACGAGCCGAATACCGTATCCAAATTTGGTAGGGGTTCTCCGTGGACCAGGTAATGTATTGTTCAGGGGCTGGATCGACTCTTTCCCCTGGAAATCTTGGCACGCAACGGCGAAAAGCTGGCATTCAAATGGTTGGAAATGGCTAATTTGCGCAGACCTCAAAATACGTCCATCTGGGTGCTTTGGGGCATGGTAAGATTACTTCGAGTACCAAGCTATCTGTTCGTACTGCATACGATAGGGTGGTGGTATAGCTATAATCTTGTAGGGCTGTATTCGGGTGGCTGTTTTGCTTGATTGGATGTCGAGTTTCAGCTTCCTTAAAAAGAACATGAAACTCGTGTGGTTGAGAGCGTCACACGCTAGAGAACCCCTGGGTCTCATATTACACGGTTACAACCTTACCAACCTTACAAGAACAAGAGCACACGTACGCTAGGTAGTTCTTGATCACCACATGTTGTGCTTACCTAGCTGCATGCTCCTGGACACAACAGGCGATCGACCTGAATCATGACCCTGGTAACTATCTCCTTGCTGTATTTGACAGGTCGGAGGACTGTTCTCTTCAAGGTTAATACCTACAGTAGGTCCAAACAAACCTGGGGAAGCTCAAGGTCTATACTAAGTCAACCTATAGAACTTGGCTATATAGACTCCAAATATCGACCCCGATCGCATCCGTGCAAGGTGAAGTCTGCTTGTATGCCAGTGGCAGGATACGTCGGGTAACTAACAACCTAAGCTAGCACAAAGCCCCTGACCCAGTTTTGGTCTGGCCATCCATCCCCACGACTCGGGATATGGGGGGGAATTACGCAAATCACGGCAGACTTGTCACGAGCCCCATGCGAACGGCTTCATTGGAAATGGCCTAACCTAGGACACAATGTGGCGTGACTATGTGGCTTCTAAGGCTGTAATTGCGTTGTAGCTAAGGGTTCTTGATAGCAGTTCGTTGCGAAGGCACCTTTCCCAGGGTCTCCCTGGTTGCGACCGCAGCGTGTGACAGTTCGAACACCCAAGAGGCTTGCAGAAGTAGGTATTGGGATGCTGCAGCTGTTTTGGACCGAGTTAAGATGAAAAGGCGTTGGGAACAATGCGAGCGATATTTACTGCTCGGTAGTTACCTTCTTAATTCAATTAAAGATACGAACACCTACCTATTACAGTGTAAAGCGTGTAAGTATGGATATTACAGCACTACCTAGTAGAACCACCCACCGTTGAGCCCAAATTGAATTTCAAGGCTACGGAGCACGTCTGTGTGAATTGCAATTGTTGAGATTAAAAAGGGGAGAGTAGAGTCTCTGATGGCATATCTCCAGTATCTTCAGGTCCGGTGACCAGTTCAATATACGCAAGATTAATCGTGCGGTTGCCTACATATTGGTACTATGTATTTTGAGTTGTGGGAATGCGGGAAGATGATTTACAGTGCTTTTCACAGTGTATTCTGATCATGGAAGGGGTTCACTAGCGCCCTGAAGAAACCCCTTGTTGTTCTGCAAGATGTGATTGGTCAAAGTCGGGCTTCCCTCTCAAATAAATGGCTCTCATTGGCTGAGCTAATCCTTCGACCTAATGCACACTCTTCAACACGTTAGCCAATTAACATTCTTCAACAGCAGCCACCCCGGTACCCTGTACATTAGAGCCTAATCCACGAATGTATAATCAACCCCTGAGTACAGTAGTCTTGACACTGTACTGCTTTGCTACTGCAAGCTTGATCAGGAGTTTTAGTGAGGACAGCCAATTGAAACTAACACAGTTAGTGGTTCTTACTGGTCAAAGCACAGTGTTAAAAACGTGCGTTCTGGCCTCCGTGCTCTTTTTGGATACACATTGCGGCCGAGAGAAACCACTGGCTGTGCTTGCACCCAATTCTCTACAGTACGCTGCACTAGTGCAATCACCCACTGGGGCCAGCACCTATTTTGGCCCTCGTCCCCATTCTTCGCTTTCTGGCCTCCAGTCTTCAGCGGCCACCTCTCACTGGACCACGGGCGGTAGGTGCCCTATCCTCGCAGCTGGGAGGGGCCCCACACGCCCGAATTTACTGGGTTCTGCAGGGCTCCCGGCCATTCACGGTCCAGTCACGGCCCAGTCACGGTCCACGATTCGCCATCCACCGCGGCGAAACCCTTCCACTTCCATTTCTTTATCCAAATCTCCCAGGCTCCTTCTTCTCCTTCCCATCCCCTCCTTCCCACCGACCGCGCGACCTTACTTTTTCCTACCATACCAACCCGCCCTTCCTTTAACCTCCCTCCTTCCCCTCTTCGACCCTTCGGGTGCTGCTATCCTTCTTGACATTCTTCTTTCTTTTTGCTGTGTGCCTGTGTGCCCGTGTGCCCTGCCAATCGTCTTCCACCGCTGGATTGTTCGTCGCCGCAGGTAATAGTTCGATCAAGAGAGACCAATTTCGCTGGTGGCTTCGCTTGAGAATAGCAAGTCCCTGCCCATTCTCAACACGTTTCCCACCGTTTCAGCATCATCATCGCAACATCTAGAGGACCAACGTCATCGACGCTCGACAAAAGAAAAGAGGAGGACTGCCGAGAACCGAAGAAAAAAAAAACCAAACAACAAAGCTCGCATCTTACAGCACCATCCCAGGAGTTTCTGGACGACTCGATTCATATATTTCGACACTTAATCCTTGTACAGATTTCATTATTTCGACTTATTCAGCTTTACTTCACTCAGTCTTCTTCGATTTACATTGCATTGCATCGCATCGTTCGTCTTGTCGCACATAGCAACCAACTCAGCATCTTACAGCTTTTAATCAGCCATCGCGTCGCTGTCGACAGACGGATCATAAAATAACAGGAGAGAAGCTCGAGATTTGCCCGGTGTAAAAGAAAAAGAGAAGAGAACCACGCTTTGTCACCATTCCTCGAGACAAAGACTTGCTGTGTGGTTACCTTCAGCCAAGGATAAAGAAGAGCAACTGACGCATTCGATAACCTCGGTGGTTTCCCAGTTGCGTTACGCTGTTCCCGGATCACTCGCATCGGAACGGAAGCTTTGATCCTTTGATCCTTCAATAGCCTGTTCACCTTCCGTGCACCGTCTCCCGTCATCAGCGGCAACCCTTCCTTTGAAAGCTGCTTCGATCTCGGCGATTCCACGGCCCGAACTTGCTTGGTTGTTCCTTCAGGCACTCCATCTCTTGCTGTCTTGCCTCAGTCGACCACCACTCTTTCCGCCGTCTCGAGCCCTTCGCCCCTAATAGGCCTCTTAATATCACCGCTAACAGTAAATCCCTTCTGTTTCTTGTCCACAAGTTTCCGTCGTGCGCCTGCTTCTTGGATTTATCGGGTTTCTTTCCGAAACAACTACGTTTGATACGAGCATCGATCCCATCGAAAATACTTAGGCTACCATCGGAGAGCAGAAGCGCACTAGTTGCTTGACATTCTGCTGCACCCAGTGTGCCACCGTAATTACCAACCAACGCTGTTTGGGTTTCTACCTTTAACCCCATCATATAGTTGATTGTAATAACCATCGATCGTCCCATCCTCAAGTGGTCGTCATCCATTCCTTCATTACTTAGATTTCACTTCTAATTTTGTCTTGTCCGCCTCGGCACGGCTAGAGCACTTGCATACACCCTATCTTCACACCTTTGAGCATGAACACTGGTGGTTTTGCTCAAATGTCTCACAACGATTTCACTTCCACCACGGGTCTGGGCATGCCCTCCGGAGGTCTGGCATCGCGCCGCGGTGGCCAGAACATCAAGCCGCTCTCTTTCGACACCATGAAGTCGGCGGATGTCCAGGACAATGGAGCTCCCACTCCCCGAACGAGCCGAGGTCACCTTTTGGCCGGCCTTAGGACGGCCCCCAAATCGGCTACCGCCACCACCTTCGCCAATGCCGGCATGTCTCCTCACGTGTACGGTAGGAACAACGCCGAGAACATGTATGGTGGCTCCAACCACGCATACAATGCGCCTAAGACGTCGCTTCCTCGTATTGCCACTCAGCAACAGGGTGCATACAACGTGCAGGGAATGTCGGGTATGGGTCACCAACACTATACTCCCGAACAGATTCTTGCACCCCCAGAATTTCACCTTGACGAGCAGGTTCAAGATCAGATGGACCCTAACCTTTATGCTCAATTGGTTACGGCCAATCTATACCTGGCGCAGCAGAAGCAGCGGCTACAACAGCAACTACTTAGTGTACAGGCGGCCGCACAGCAATTCCAGGCACTGAACCTAAACGGACAGCAGACATTGCAGCAACAGCTGGCACTTCAGACCCTCTATCAGCAACAACAACAGCTTCAGGCCATGCAACAACAGATCAATACATCGGTTCCTGTACAACAGAATTTGTTCACGTATACTGATCCTAATACCCGCATTACGTACCTTGTTGACCCGACTACTGGTCAGGCTAGTCAGGTGCAGCAACCCAGCTACTATGAGAACCAGCCTAGTACTCCCCAAAGCGCCTACTTCCAGCAACCGAATCATGGCATGCCGCGTGTTCAGGTTTCGCCGCCTCCTACAGAGAATACTGCTCCTGTTCAACGAACAATCTCACCTCCTAAGAAACAGGAGATGACAGCTGAGCCCACACCCCTTCCGCCTCCATCCGCTAATGCTTTCCGCCGCGGCCACAAGAAATCATCGTCATTGGCGAACGCGGCCAAGGGCCTTACTATTGCCAGCGACGACTCACTTAAATCATCAGCTGGGCCCAAGACTGCGTCATTACCATTGACTCCCTTACCAAATGGAGGCTATGGGCCGGGACAGGCTCGTGCTGGCGAGCATGCTGTTCGTCAACCGTATGGTCCTCCCTCCTTCGAGCAGCTCAGCGCCAAGCCGACGGCCAAGCACGAAGGAAGCTTGAACTTCGCGACACGAACTCGCCGGTCTGCTGTTCGCAACTTGGTCAAGGCTGGTCTCGAACGACGCAAGGGCACTGGCAGCAGCTGTGGTAGTATGAGCCCTGTCTCAGAGAGCGCAGAAGAAGTAGGGACTCCACTCACCGACAACGAGTCTGACTCTGGGCGTAGTGGCTCGGGCAGCTTGTCCGGTGACGCGGAACCTAGCCTTGCCAGCTCCCGAACTTCGGCTAGTGGTGGCTGGGGAGCTATCGGTTCAGATCGTCCCAGCTCACGCCAGAAGTCGCGTAGGAGCGTCGACAGCCAAGCCAGTGCCAGCGAAGGCGACAACAGTTTTGCTAGCGTCTTTAAGCATGGATCTCAGCGTCAACCCAAGGTCGACGGTCAAGCTGGCGAGCGAAAGGCACCTAGACTTGTGCTGACAAGCGCAGAAAAGCGAAAGGGTGGCATCACGGTGGCATGATTTACATTTCGGTTCTGTCAACTCTTTCTTAGCAAATCACGAATGCATGCTTCCGACGTCTCCGTCTTTTCACGATTTTAGTCCCTGAGCGGTAGATCCTCTCCGGGTAGTCCTTGATACGAATTGATTGGACTGGACGGATTGGGGCTCGGAAAACCGAGAACGGCTCTTTTCTTTATCAATTTGGCTTCACACTGGACCGAGTCTAGGATGAAGAGGCGGAAGAAAGGTCCGTGTGTCTACTACGCTGTAGGCCCAGGTTCTGTTTCCGCTTCGGTAGCAGCTTTTTCAGGGGATAGATGCTTGGAGACCGGGGTTTCCCTGAAGGGACTTTTTTGCATACCCCTGCTTTATTATTCATGTCATTCTTTTATCTGGAGCCGCTTGTTTTTCTCGGTTTATACACGTGTTAAGTTTAGGAGATAGAATGGTCACGGGGCATCGCACTTACGACTCTTGTGTGGATGCATCCATAGGCGTAGATGTGCAATCTGCTCATCGCCAATTGTACACGCCTCTGACACGGAGGTAATTAGTACAAAATATTTTAGGTAGTGATCAATGGCATCGCGCAAATTGGAAGACATAACAGCTCTCTTAAGTTCCACCCACTTCAGTATCGTATCGGTAGTAACAGTCCAGCGCATCCGGAAGCTAGCTATACCCATAGTTATTCTAGGGTCGCGCTAGCCTCAGTATAAGTAGTGATAATGTCTATAAGGCCATACCATGAGTTGTGGGAGTATTATTCGGCAATTGGAGTTAGTATTCCCGAGGAGGGGTCTGCTCAGTATATCCAGCTGGAATACAAACGTTTAATAGACTCCCCGCGGCTAAATATTCAGTGTGTCTAGATTGCATATGAATAAGTCTACGTCGGGGACGCAAACAACTTGAACACACACAACAACTATCTCCAAACCTCCTGAGATTTCTCGTTACCGAAGATGGGTTGGCCGTATAAGACGGTCCTCATGCTGGGCTGTACCGCCGGCCTCGGCGTAGCCATGGCGGACCGCATGATCGAGAACGGCAGCTTCGTCATCGCTGTAGGTCGTCGCCAGGACAGACTTGACGAGTTCGCTGCCCGGCATGGATCCGATCTGGTGGCGACGTCGCGGTTCGATATCTCGGATTTGGATGCTATTAAGACTTGGGCGGAAGGGTGAGTTTAAGTCGCGGAATCGAATGCCCCCAGTTCATTCTCTCATTTATCAAAATCAACTAACTAGTACCTATCCGCATAGGATCATCAAAGTCCATCCCAGCCTCGACTGCGTAGTCCTAAACGCAGGGATCCAGCGCAAGCTAAACTTCACGCAGCCGGAAGAGATCGATTTAGATCTAGTGCGCAAGGAAATCGACACGAACTACACGTCGTACATCTCGCTTTTGGCAGCGTTTCTACCGCACTTACAGGCCAGGGCGCCGGCGCCGAGCGCGATCTTAGCCGTCTCTTCGGGCCTTGCGCTTGTCCCGCTGCCCCGTTGTGCGAATTATTGCGGTACTAAGGCTGCGCTGCATGCTCTTATGTGGTCGCTTCGTGCGCAGCTGGGTGCTGATGAGGGGAGTAGACATATAAGGGTTGTGGAGATTGTGCCGCCGGCTGTTCAGGTGCGTTTCTTCTTGCTTGTCGTTGCTTACGTATGGGATCTTGTATCTCGTTCCCCTACCCTTTTTCACTCTACCCCTTACCCCTGAGTCGATGCATAGGTGACTGACTAAGCCACGGCAACAGACGGAACTCCATGAACTCCAGCCGGATATGGTTGCTGCTGGACAGGCGAAGATCGGGATCACGATTGACGAGTTTATTCGCGATTGTTGGGCTGGTTTAGAGGCGGGTGACGAGGAGATCCTTGTTGGCCCGCTCAAGGCTAACTTTGCGAACCTTGAGGATGGGAAACGGGCTGTGTTTAGGAATTTTCTTGATGGAATGGCGGCTGGAAAGTTGCCTAAGTAAGTATGGTAGGTAGGATCGTCTTACTGGGTTCGAAGGAGAGAGGAAAGGGGATGGATGAGTGATCAAGGTTGAGTATTTAAACAGCTAGGTTATTGAGAGTTATTGAGAGAGATATAGTTTGATCTTGAATTTTCTCTAGAACTAGAGCCCTTCTATAATTTTACTGCCCCTATCCAAGACCGTTGTCGAAACATGGGCTACACGATTGAACGGTGTATATCGACTGCGTAGGTAGGTAGGTGACATCGGGGAGGAAGCCCTGTCGTGAGTTGTTTTCCTTTTCGCCTCGATCTGGGGATAAAATAGTGTCAATACTTGAACATGGCGATGTGTTATCAACAACTTGATGCCTTGTGAGTTTGATCTAGTCTGTTTCCTTTGACAGCCAATGCCACGGGCCAGTCGGCTTTCTTATCGAAAGGTATATTAGATTCAACAAATCTGAAACGATTGTAATTGAGTTCAATGTATACTATGATATAGATTGGACTCATAATATTGATAAACCGTATCATCTCCTTTACTTGAAAAAAAAATACCTAACAATTTTCGACTTGGCTCATCCAATCGGTCGGATATAAATGACAACACTACCAGTAGAATAAGCAGAGGGTCACGTTATATGCAGGCTATAATAGGTTCTCATAATACGTGCTGGTTACTTACTGAAGACGAATATACCGCTCTATAGACAACATTAAATGCCTGAGACCCACGTTGCTATATTCTTCACCCGCAGCCTCCCTAATAATATTATAACAGCATCTTCTGATCTGCCGCGGGGGGCGAATCGAAGAGGGGTCAGCAGGATCTTGGTTCTTCCAGGGTCGGTGTGAGGGCGAAGCTGAAACGCTATAATCATCAGCCAACCCCTGTTAGCTTTTGTGTAGTATCTGACAAGTCACAGAGGATTTCATTTCCGGCCTTCAGTAGACTAGCAGGCTGACTGACATCAGCGTTTTTTGTTCACTTTCTTCATCAGTGAAGCTATATAAATAGCTCTTGGCTTCAGACAATGATTTCCTTTCTTGTACCATCAGTCGCCTAGCTTGCACCTTGAGAACCATTCATCATGGAGGCTTTTGCGACGCTTAGCTTCGTCGGCAATGTCATTCAAGTTGTGGAGGTGTCGACTAAACTTATAAAGACGACCATCAAGTTAGCAAACTCGGCCGCCGAAGTACCTGACGAGATCAACGATGCGATAGTGATCCGTGACAGTCTAGTCTCGTTGCTCCAGGTAATCAAGGCACCGAGACCCACTCGTTCTGAACACGATCGACAGCTTTTGCGTCTTGCTGAGGGCTGTCAGAAAGTTTGCGATGAGTTACTGAACCATATTGGCCATATCAAAGGCAAGGGCGATTCATCCAAAACTGGCGTTCTTGGGGTGACTTGGCGTACCCTCACGAGCGGTGGGAAGCTCAATTCTATAGAGCAAAGGTTGGATCGGTATAGAAGTCAGATACTGGCTCACATCATTGCTATACTGGAGTCAGTTATGCACTTCGTTACTCTTGTTGCTAAGTATCTCTGGCTAACGCTATAGCTCATAAAAGCCATAAGCACTCTGCAACCTACACCCTCATCGAGTCCTTGATTAAGCAACAAGATGCCCACACCCAGAGCTTACAAGAACTGATAAATAAGACGAAAGACAACATAATCGAAGCGATTAAGTCGGATCTGAATAACGTTCAATCCAACGCAGGGAGAGTCAGAGGAGAGTTTATTCAAGATAATCGACCAACCGTCCCCAGTCCTTTGCAGACAATTCCTGAACATTTGAATTATGGAGGATCACACGATTTCAATGCGCCCCCCGAAGCCCAGTCAGACATCCTTGTAGCTGTCCGAACTGCTCTTGCAACCATCGTACAGACTTCAAAAGCCATTACCGTTCAGGACTGGCTGTATTTCCCCGAGCTTCTGTCCCGCGAAAGAGCCATTGATCATGCTCACGAAAAAACCTTTACGTGGTTGCTGCACGATGGAGATCCAAATGAGAACTTTGAAGAGCACGAAACATATCATTATGATTTTCGACGAGGAGACTCAGAGACGTCTCGAAATCGTATCGCGATGTGCAGATGGCTCAAGAGTGGAAGCGGTATTTTCTACATATCTGGAAAGGCTGGATCAGGCAAGTCGACCCTGATGAAATACCTCGCTGGAGCGCCACAAACTCGTGAGCATCTCGACGATTGGGCCCACAAAGATGGAAAAGATCTCATTTTTGCGGAATTCTTTTTCTGGAG
Source organism: Xylaria flabelliformis (assembly GCA_007182795.1). NCBI lineage: Eukaryota > Fungi > Ascomycota > Sordariomycetes > Xylariales > Xylariaceae > Xylaria > Xylaria flabelliformis. The sequence goes on along the minus strand of VFLP01000057.1, from coordinate 283,820 downwards.
ATCGGGCGCCCCCTTGCAGAGAGACATTGAAGGTCTATATCGTGGGATCCTATGGAAAATCTTAGCTGCACACCCCGACTTCACGCAAGATGTCTCCTCGGCTTTTTGGGGAGATAAAGATGGCACCTTTGACGGTAGGATTCGTCCCCCTAAGCCGACATTATTGGAACTTGAGGCTGCCTTTGACATACTTACCGAGAGCCCCAAGGCTCTAAGAAAACATCGGGTGTGTCTCTTTATTGACGGATTGGATGAATTTGAGGGCGATTATTGGAAACTCTCCCAACGACTAGTCAACTGGTGCGCCTCAGATGATGTCAAGATATGCGTCTCTAGTAGGCCGCGAAATGAGTTCTCGAAAGCTTTCGCTGCAATTCGAGGTATCACCTGTTTTAGTTTACACGACCTTACAAAGCTCGATATGTTACACTTCGTACGAGATACATTCGAAAAGGATCTACGATACGTCGAGGCTTGTACAGAGAATCCGGAATGCCCTTCTCTATTTTCCTCAATTGTTGATCGCGCTGACGGAGTTTTTCTTTGGGTACGGCTTGTACTTAACGAGCTTCTAGTCGATATGGGAAACAGCTCGTCTATGGCCCAGCTACGACAGAAGCTTGACGAGATTCCGTGCGACCTAATATCACTTTACGATCAGATGCTGCGTCGCGTCAACAGGCTAGATAGAGTGAAACTGGCACGAACATTTACACTAATAGATCCAGAGTTCAGGCCATTGATACGTGGGAGGCGTATGTCGAGCTATTACCCAGAATATTCGGAATGGGCCAATCTTTCTGTCTACGCGCATGCTGTTCTGGACGATATAGCCGACGATCCAGATCTCGAGACACAGCTTCTTGATGGGTCACTAGGCCCTTATCTAAGTAGATCTGGCTGCATTTCCAAATGCAGTCAGATGCGTCGCCGGTTAATTGGCCGCTGTCAAGGGCTCCTTGATATCGTCGAGACAGGTCGGCCGTTTCCAAATTGCCACATGATCAGCTTCTTCCACCGAAGTGTGGTCGATTTTCTGAAAGAGCCAGAGATAGCCTCGTATATGCAGGAGCTATTGAGAGATTTCAATCCAAGGCGAGCTTTAGCGCATATCCTGCTCGCGAAAGTCAAATTCGTACCCATACGGCTTTCCAACGCCCCCAAACATTTTGATCATCAAGTGACTTCACCAGACGAAGATGATGAGGCAGCTTGTGATATGAGCGCAGAAAAGGAAGTAAGCAGTTTAATGGTAGACCTCGGAATACTGTCTACAGAAAGATACTCATTATTCGAGGAAGTAAATTCTCTGAAGAGGATGGCAGAAAAAATGAACTTTGACGAAAACAAGTGGGTGAGGACGTTGTGGCGCGGCTTCAATAACTTTGCACCAGAGAAAATCGATATAGCAGATCTTGACTCTACGGTTCTCTGTACTGTTCTATCAGTAAATTGTTCTGTGGAACTTGCTAGAGAAATCATTAGACGCTCACCGAGAGTCCTCGACAACCCAAAATGGAACCCCCTTCTATCGATATGGCTGGCCTCGACACCTTTTATGAATGAAAACAAGACGTCTTTGATACGGCTACTTCTTGAGAATGATGCATCGCCCAATACGGAATTAAGCAGCAAAGTTTGTTCCGAGGGCCCGTCAGGTTGGCTGGAAAGGACCACGCCATCGCCCATGACTCCTTGGATGCTCGCTCTTTGGAACCTCTCACTGAATTGGCCATTTTGCAAGGCATACAAGTCGAAGTTTCTCAGCTGCATCGAACTGTTGCTCGTTCATGGTGCTGATCCTTTTGTTTATTTTGTTGGGTACAAGGTTCATCCGAGCGCAAGCGAAGACAACAGTGGCCTAGAAAGCGAAGGCAAAACGAGAGGGGAGTATTACTACGTAGATTTGATGACAATGATGAACATCTGGGAGCTTCAGCCAACTGAACAGATACGGCGCTTACTGCGAAGTAGTCACTTATCTCAGGGCCCAGCAAAACTCGGCGGGTATTTCCGCTGTCTAAGGCAGAGAGAGAAAGTTCGAGAAAAGCACATTCACCCTATTCTACGGAATTTACCTAATAACACCGAGTTCCGAGTCTTATGCGTGATTCCTCGGCAAGCTCTGACTCGAATCTCGATAGCAGACTTGGAGGACATGCATGAAATGTATGGTTGGCATGATGAAGCTGAAGCTTATGTGACAAGGGTTTGGAATCTCATTAGGGAGTGACTACCTTGAGATTTGTGGATATGGCATTCGTGATTTAAGAAAAAGTGAAAATGTCGGACTTAAACGAGGAAATGAATTGGGCATATTTGATAATTACTGAACTTCCCACCGATACCCTTCGTTTTCTTCCGATCCTTTATCAGTCCACTTATCGATGTCTACGCAGAAAATTAGCTCTATTCTATCCAACAGCGATTGTCAAAAAGCATCAGCAGTAATTTCACTCAGAATACCAAAAAAAAGTTTTTATCCGCAGGACGGCTTTTAGAAGATACAAAGGCATCATATATGAGGTGATATTCAGCTTGTTAAGATCCGTCAGAGTGAGAAACAAACATCAATTTAGTGGCTCTAAAATATGTACGGGCGCTTATAAGACAATGATACTGCCGGTTGGCTGCTGATGTTCTATTGGGTATAGCTCCTCCGAAAAAAAAGGAGGAAAAGAAGACTAGAACATGAAATGTAGGAGTACTATATACCATAAACTTCATCTCAACGTCTGCGTATCCTAATCCACCGCGCAAGAATGAGGCTATGGCCACCACGTCACGTCAAGCTTCGTTTAAAAGTCAATTCCTTCTCAGCCAAACCTAATCGGGGGTGATCAGGTGTAGCGTCGAAGACCACAAAAGCGGACTTGAGAAATACATCGCCAAGGATAGAAAAGCCGATCTGCCCATCAGATTGAATTCCGCCGTAACATGTATGGTTATAATTGTCGGCCGAGTAGTTGATGTATTTGGAGGGGATGGTGATTATAGCCTCTCCGATACTGAGAACGAAGTCTGGTAGCGTGGTGGTGCAAGGGAATGTGTAGCCGTCCCATCCCTTGTCATGAATGGCGCCGGTTACGGTGCTATAGTAGTCATCGACTATATCCTTAGGTAGTAGGGCAAGAGACGTGCCCGTATCCGCAATGGCCTTGAATGGAACGTTCCGGAGAGTTCCGTTGCCGATGCGGTAGCTGGACGTATTGATAGTCCATAACCCGTTGCTAGAGTCGACGTCAACATATGAAAGGTCTCCCTTGTACTTCGTATCATCGATGAAGCCGAAGTCATATGTACCAGCTGATTTATACGTCAGTCGCGAATTTAATAGTATTTAGCTGGGGAATAGACTTACGTCGTTCGTACTTGAGATCAGCAGTCCATACAGGAGCATCTAGAGTCTCGATTGCATTATCGAACCAGGTGTTCTCCCGCTTCGGCCTCACTTGGTTGACGCTTTTAAATCCCAGACCGAGAAGACCGTCGGTGTCGCCATCAGTCGTGAACTGCCTGGACACGTTTAAGGCAACCTCGACGGCCTGGTTCTTGACAGTAACTCCCCCAAGAGTCACTGTGTCGCGGTACACGATGCCGTTACTATAGCTTCTGTCGCCATACCTTATCCGCCAATACGCTCCATGTTCCAGCTTAGCAGTCTGGCTCTTTGTTGCATTGTACCTTTCTTGACTGGACAACTGCCTGAGCGGTGTCTCGGTACTGAAGACCCATAAATCGGAAGAGCCAGAATCAAGGGCTAGGTTCAACGGTTGAGGCGGCGTACCAATCTCTACGACGCTGATGTACGCATGATCGTAAGATAGAGGCAACGCACTAACAGTCCCTTGGTCTCGTGTGACTATGCGATGGGCGTCGGGCTCAGCCACGGCATGTGCAAGACCATCTGATATAGGAGCGCCGTATTTGATTAATGTCCTGGCTAGCTGTGTAGGGCCATGAGGCTTGAAGTATGGATTGGCAACCTGAGAAACAGAGAATGTTTTAATCATGGGCTGTATGGGAGAGGCGGAAGCGAGCCCTGCCAGAGCCGCTGTGAAAGCGCCAGCGCTTGGTCGAGGAAGCATGGTAGGTAGTATCTAATAAAAGAACAGAACTTCTCAGGATGGATGAACGACAAAAGACGGCATCGAGAAGGGATCTACATTGGAGCCACTATATCTATACTTATATACCGTTCGATACCATCCATCGCTTTTACACCGAATGAACGGAGAATAGCAGTAAGTGTAAATAGTATACATGGAATTCTTGTTGCTGGTTGGTAGCCGAACACGGCGAGAGCATTTCGCTACGATACCTTGAAACAGGAGTAAAGGAAATGTGGGCATGTGCGACGGAGGACATGTTCCACGTTCTTCATTCGAGAATCGCCGGAAACGATATCTGAAAGCCAGCCTCACGATGTTTTTCAGGACTAAGTGTTAGTGAATTAGGTTGGTTCTACCTAGTTGGGAAGATAGCAGGCGGACCGGACTGCTGGAATGGCGAGTGCGCCCCTAAACGGAACGGCTGCTGATTATCGCCAGCCCCGGTCTGCGCTTAGATTTCTCGGCTGGAATGCTGCCATTTCCTCGGTACGGCGCCGTTTGCAACGGCATATGCCCGACGCCAGCGCCCCTCCACACACTCCTTGGTATTACTACACACATAGAGGGTATCTTATGATCTTGTTGTCTGGCCTATGGTAATCGGAACAGTGCCAAAAAGGGCGAACTGAATATTGCAAGTGTTTAGGCCGTAGTTTGCTGGTAAAAACGGAAGGGAGAAACATTGTGTTACCATAGCCAATCTACGTCATTTATGGTCTCACAACTGAAGTCTAATCAACGAGTTACCTACCGAGGTCGTGATCAAAATCGATGTCAGTGGGTCCAACGCTAGTACTTAGTTCGCCACCACCCTAAGTCCTAATTAAAGTCAATGTTAGTCGGTTCGGCAGTACTTATTTCCGCTCCAACCTAATACCAGCTAAATGGCTTAAAAGTGGAGAAAAAGGGAATGCTGCTAGATCGACTAACATTGACTTTAATTAGGACTTAGGGTGGTGGCGAACTAAGTACTAGCGTTGGACCCACTGACATCGATTTTGATCACGACCTCGCCTACGTTACCATGCTGCCTTGCATGCTTCAAACTATTACACATTTTATACAGGCTTAGGATGATCGTCCCCTTCTAATCTCTGCGAAGGTTGTTGTTTCGTAAAGGATATTTAGAGGATCTACTACCCCCTATACCAAAGCCGCGGAATCGTCGACTTCCCAATTAAGCCGAAGTTTGCTCGTGGGCGTGTTCAGAATATGCACCGGGTGGCTAAGGTGGACCGTGCTGCGTTTTATCGACCCAAGTAATGGGGGAAGGGCGAACATCTGAAACACATATCTTTTCGCTGACAAGTTGACCAGTTTCTCACTCGGCAAGTAATTGATTTAAGATTTAATCAGACCCTTGGTGCATCCTAGCTTTCGATTCATAGCTAGGTTAGGTGATAGATGATCAGAGAGTCTCAAGGGAGTGAACACAAAATTATAAATTGTTCAAGTTGGCAGCAGAAATTGATGACGATGTCCGAGATTTTCGCGGATGACCTAGTTAGTGTTAGTGTGCAGGTTACCTGTCAGCACTACAGGGGTAGTTCATATTCCAATATTTCTCTTTAGGCACTGAATGCCCTTTCGTTGCGCTTTTCAAGCGTATACTTATTCTTCTGCTATAAAAAGATGAATACTCGAAATGGCGCGGTGGTCGCGAACGTAAAGAAACTTCTGGGGGGGAAGATGTTGCAATTACCTCACACCTGTTCACACGCCCGTGATCTTGCCGTAGCCCTTTTGAGTAGGCCTTATTTCTGATTTTACCTTAGAACACCCCAAAGCAACGAGCGCAGGCTTTCCGAAGACTTATTATGTGATAAGAGTCAATATTTTCCAAGGCAATGACAAGACCTAATTTTATCCTATCCTTAACAGAGGAGGCTTGAGCTAGCACTTTAGTTAGACTCTGATTGAGCTCCTTCGCTCCAAACATCGTCTTCGCTAGGCTCTGTGCCTTGGCTTTCGGGTCCAAACTTCTCTCCTGAAGGCTCGAAGTGTTCATGATCGGGGTGAAGTATATCTCTATGCGGATAACATCGAAAGCATAGATCATAGCCTCTAGGGTGTTCTTCCTTACAACACCAGCGTACACCCCAGCATCTCTAGATGCCCATGTTAGCGAATAACACAATAAAATGCAGGCGGAGAACATGCTACGCTGGAAGGGGCTTACACAGAAGCAACCATTACATGTGTAATCTTTCCATTCGAATCCCTGTCTGCACTGATGAAACTCGTCATCCCAATATTCCTGGCGGTCTTCGTCGTGGAGAAGCTTAGGTTTACTTTTATCCTCCGGTTCCAGCCGCTCCAGTACCCAGTCTCCATAGCCGCCGTGAAACCTCGCCAGCTTCAGAGGCGACCACTCCTCGTCTTCGACCTTCCCCCGAACCCAGATATCTGCGCCCCGAGCTAGAAGGACATCGGCGACGTAATCCAAGTTCCACGTCTTTCGCTGTAGACATGCCCACATGAGCGGCGTCCAGCCGTCGATATCTCTCTGATTAACGTCAATTTTAGATGATTTTAGAAGTTCTTCGACGTCCTTTTCATCTCCGACAGCGGCAGCATAATGAAGAGGTGTCCGGCCTAATTTGTCCCTGGCTTCGAGATCCGCGCCGTGATCTACGAGAATGTCGATATCATTGAAACCAGTATAATAGAAAAGGTGAATTGGGCTTCGTCCCGCGCGATCTTTGACGTTGACATCGGCACCGGCTTCTACGAGGAAGCGGATGATTTCGAGGTTGGATGGCCTACATGCTTGCATGATGGGATATCCGAGGTCCCCGCCTGCAAGATTGATGTCGGCTTTGCACGTTTCAACAAGATACTGAACGATGGGAATGCTCGGGGATCCTGTAAGATGAGTGTACAGTGGTGTTTCACCGGTGCGTGGATCAATTTCATTGACGTCTGCGCCTGCTTCGATCACCATTTTGATCAAATCCAAATTTGCGCCGAAAACCGCTCGGTGTAGCAAGCCAGGACTGATGTTGCTCGTGCCTGACAGGCTGACCATTTTGCTGAAAAGGTATCGGCAGACTTCAATATTACCAGCTTCGAGAGCTACCATTAAAGCTGTGTACCCTTTATGGTTCGCGGTATTCAGGTCTGCACCCGCGTTTACCAGAAGCTTGGTGATGGCGAGAGGCGTCAAAGCATCGATCTTGTGAAGGGCGGTGTTGCCTTTGTCATCTCGTTGGCTCAAGTTTATCCTTGGATGGTATTCCAACAGCTGTCGCAAGCTCTGATCAGGTAGGCCTTGGGGAACAGTCTCGATGCAAAGCTCTAGGGGGAACTGGCCATGGCGAGTCTTGTGTTGGGCATCTGCTCCTGCTTCAAGCAAGAGACGTATGATGCCTACGTGGTTATACTTGCAGGCTATACACAATGGGCTCATCCCATTGTTTTCCCCATTTTCTTCATCGACAAGCTCCTTGTCTAGATCGAGATCGTTTCTGAACTCTAGGAGGAATTCAACCGTAGCCTCGAACCCCCAACGCGAGGCTTGAAAAAGGACCGTGCCATCCCTCGAGCAGTGATTAATGTCAGCACCCCCCTCGATTAGTGCTCTAAGTGTGACAAGATTGTCATAAGCAGCATTGATTGGCGTCCAGTTAATGGGATCTGATACGACAGCGTTGGGGTCGGCTCCATGTCTCAGTAGAGTCTTCACGTTATCTTGCCGTCCGTACCATGTGGCAGCAAAAAGGGGTGACCGTGATCCCACCGCGATATGGTTTACATTAGCTCCCATGAGAAGCAAGTAATCTAACATATCTTTATTCAAGAAGCTCGCGGCGCTGGATAGTGCGGTCTTCATTATCGTGTCTGTTTGATCCTCCATTTCAACATCAGCTCCCATTTCCACTAGGAGTTTGATCATTAAAATATCGTCGTTGTCTACAGCGGCAAGCAGAGGCAATTTGAACTTCTCGGTGGTCATGTTGGGGTTCGCTCCGTGAAGCAGAAGTAGGCGAGCCAGTTCCGATCGTTTTGATTGCACGGCAGATATCAGAGGCAACGTTTGGCCGTCCGACAGATTTGTATTGATGCCATTGGTTGTGAGGGCCTCGACACATTGGAAATAGCCGCAGTTGACGGCAACTATCAATGGCACCATCCTTTGTTCGGATGCTGATTCCCATTCTGTCGTTGAAATATTTTTGAGTAATTCTTGAACTGCGGCGAAAGCACCACCATAGCACGCATAATGCAAGGCTCCATGAAGGTCCTGACTGTCATAACTCACGTGTCTTTGTAATAAAAGGGAAACAACATCCAGGTTAGAATACCTTGCCGCCTGTACGAGAGCAGATCTTCCGATAGAAGACTTGGCACCGATATCTGCTCTGCCTTCCTGGATGAGTAATGTGGCGGTATGTTGATGTCTCCCTGGCATACACAGCTGGAGGGGTAAATATCCTTCGTAGTTCTGTGGCTCTTTGGCTGGGTTGGGTGTGACTCCGGCCTCGAGCAGCTTCTCAGCCACAGTGGTGAGTCCCAGCCATGAAGTACGATGAAGAATATCTTCAGGCCATTCAAATTCCTTTATAAGAGCGCAACGGCTTACTAACGTGTAAAGTGGCTCTATACTCCCATAAGATGCAGAGGACGAGATCGCATTTTTCAAGGCTCCGGATCTTCCGCCGACCTCTTTTAGTAGCTGGTTAACGACTTCATTTCGTCCGTAACGTGCTGCTTCTGTGAGCGCAATAGCTATGTCACTCTCGAAGTTTTCTTTATCTTTCTCAGACTCTATGAACATTGTAACGAGATCAGAGAGGCCTGTTTGCGCTACTACTGGTAGGGCTGGGAGAGATTGACTGTAAAGTGGATGCCTTAGGTAGCTTGTAAGTCTGAAATGAACATTGTACCAAATCATTCGGGTCTTCTCATTTTCGTAGAAGCTGAAGAGCTCTTTCTTGGGTCTCTTCTCACCTGCAAGCATGTAATGAAGCGATAAGAATTTGACTGAATACGTAGTCAGATTATTCCCGAAGTAAGCGGGATACACCTTGTCGTTGTCTCTGTGTAGGTTTGCTAAATCTTCCCGAATAGAAGGAATCGATAGATAGCCAATGCAGCGCCTAGCCATCATCGCGTGGCATGAAGCCTTGTCATGGGCGGCGTCATAATTCTTGGACACCCAGTAGTCGTGACATAAATGAACCTCGCCATGCTTGAGCTCATACAGGCCTGGGAGGAACTGCTGTATTTTGATCGCAGCATCCTGCTGTCTTTGGCTGGAGTCCGCCAAATGTTCTTCAAAACTATCTGATATCAACGCCCAGGCGATCTGATCAACTGAGAGTGGATGAAGAGCGGTTTTTACGATTATATAAACGTCTTTTTCCGTTTCTTGCAGACTCTTCGGCAGCGAATTTCGGATCGCCACACATGCGGACAATGGTGACGGCGGTTTGGTAAAATTCTTAAGTATCTTGATGGTTTCAGGTCCAAGGCCTTGCGCCCCTTGAACCGAGACAAGCCAAGCCAGCAGCATTCCACTTAGTTGGAAGTCTGATCCACAAGCATCTATTATCTGATTAACAAGTGTTTTCGTTCCAATATCCAAAACTATCAACTCCTCAAATAAGCGTTGATTTCGATGACGGAGCCCGTTGGGAGAATATTGCTCGTGGGCCACAAAGTGCTCTAAATTAATACTCGGGTAATCTTCCAACTGGCCCATATGTTCGCTTTTCGCGTCACTGGTGACAAGTATTCTGAATGCGAATTCCGTATGCTTTCCCATATCCCGGATTTGATGCAGATATCCGACGAAGTCATCTTTACATTGGTCAATACAACTGACGACGTAAATAATGCCCGTTACATGGTACTGTTGATGTAGGATTGAGAGCCATTGAAATAGATCGGTCGTAGAGCAACTACGAGAGTTATTGAGGAACGACAAGAAGGTATCAGCAGCACCTGCTTGTCTTATGAACAAAAGCCGACGATATAGTTGTATCACTAGGTAGGATATCATCCCGTGAACATTATTGAACCGGATATCGTTTCGGTCGAATCTAAAATGTACCGTTGTATCCTGCCAGGGCCTTAACATATCCAGTCCGTGGTAAATCTTGTCGGACCATACATCCATCAACGAAGATCCATGTACGTGTAAGATACGAGTACCCACGTCCTGTTGGTCAAACCAGGACAGAGACTCTTCTTGTCCAATGATCCACGTCCAAAACTGGTCATCTAGTGGTTCGTCGTGGATGTTTTGAGTAAGCGGGGGCCGGACTGGAGGACACTCTGATAATAAATATCTCCATGTAAGTTTGCCAGCATCGCCATGGTTAATAAAATAGTATTCCGTGCTTTTGGGTATGTAGTCCTCTATAGCTGCGCTGATAGACGTCATCCCTGGGTTATCATTCTTGTATTGAGCTAGCTCAAGATGTGTTAAATTCGTAAAGTAAGGCCTTTCGAGTGGTTGTTGTACCATTGCAGAGTTCTTTCCCAAGCAGTAGGTCGAAACATTGAGCTGTACGTCCTGCGGTGATGAACAGCTGTCACTCTCTTTTGAAGGCGGAACAGAAATGATGTTAACCATAGGGATATGCAGCCACAACATTGCATCAACAGCGCCATGATTGACCAAGTCGACCTGGTCGGCTAGTCTTCTGGCCTTCATAGACAATGCTGTGAGGCGAGGATAACCCGCAAGATTGAGTAGGTTCATCATTGTGTCATGGGCGTCTAGAATGCTGGAAGTTCGATGAGGACAATTGTAGAAGATCTATAGTGCCCAGTGAGTAAGCAATTCAACCACTTAGGGGATGAGATTCCTTCTTACCATAAGATTAGTGAGCTGACTCACAATGCCATATCGACTCGCTTGCCTAGATGCCATCAACAAAGCCTCCAGAACTGTCAGTAATAACGAATGCAGTAGCTGGAGCTAACCTACCATCTGAGCGATTATGCCACCCAAGTCGCGCGTCACAAAAATGAGAGGGCGAATCTATCCCAGCATTTAGCAATTGTCGCAGTAAGAATTCCTGAGGTGATCTCACGGGTCGATTCCTATGGATTTCCATGAGATCTTCGAGGAACCTAGCCGCTTCGGCCTCGATGCCTTCGGAATATATAGGTGCTTTGTCGCCAATAGCATATCGAAATTCCAGCAAATTCACCTTTTTATAACTCAGCAGGTGGCTCTTGACCCAATTGCATGTGTTATCGTGGATCCAGACAGCCTTGCAAGAGTCACGTATCCCATGGATGAGCACGACGCTGATTTCAAGGTCAGTGAAAAAATCCTTGAGGCGCATCAAATACTCACTCGTAGTCCGCAGCATCATCAGTTGGATCTTCACTTAGCCCAAATTCTGGTCTGTTATTGTCTCTGTCGATGACATCTGATGCTGGTAGAGCACCAGTGCTGGAGCTGCGGTTCCCCTCTTCATTTTTACCTTGCGTAGAGCCATCGTTTACATCTTTTGAGTCGTCAATAGGGGAAGATGACTCCGATAATCCGGATCTGCAGCCGTCAGAACCTTCATATGAATGATCCGACGCCTCCATACTGTCAGAGGATGCAGGGGCTATACGTGGTTAGCTGCGAGAATACAGCCAAATCCCAGTAACCCGAGAAAAACATCAGGTACTAAGCTAGTTTCTCATGCATGATAAAGAGCCAAGGGCCTGTAAAGACCCGGGAGGCTCTTTAGACACCTATAAGATGCCCGCTAATAGTTGGCGAAGTGTGGAAATGATTTGGTGTTTACTGAGATTCTGCTATCTAAATACTTATGCAACCAGCCCCATTTGGAATCACTCCACTTACACAATTCTAACCAAATACGTATTGGATCTTATGACTATCATTACCTTCGTATATTCTATAAGTACAGCTTACATATATGTCGAAAAAGACAATGTCAGTAAATCGGTCGCATTTTTTAAGGCAACCAAAAGCAACGTATAGACATTGTTGATCACATCAAAATAAATGTAGCGATTATTTGGTCGGATTTCCCATTCTTGTGAAATATAGATAACCTTGTTCATGCGTATACAGCTATAGTAGTGTATACCTCTAAACGATACACTAGTTACGTGTCGTCACTAACCATAACTCGCCTAACCTAGGCACCCTGGCTGAATCTCCCAGAGATCAGACGCTTCAGCCGAAAGACGCATTCTTGTATTATTTACAATTCACCCGGAGTCAGCCAACCTCTTTTTACTATGATCGACAAAGCAAGTCACTCTTTTATCGAATACTTCTAAAGCTGGCAAAATGGACATATACGCTGGTATCAATGATGATAAGCAAAGCCCTGCTGGAGACGAGGCCGCCTTTGACGTTGAACTGGATATTCAGGGCGACCCGGGCAGTGGTTTTCGCACTAAGAACGATCCGCGTCCTGAGCATCAGTGGCATAGGGATGATATCACACAACGAAAGGGCGCCATTGGCGTTAAGTGCAACATGACAGACATCATTCATGGCAAATTATCCGATGCCAGCGATGATGAATATATCACCCTCATCGTGTTGCTCTTTCGCTTCGACGTGAGGAATAACTCACGTCGCATTGCCAGAGCTGATATCACTGTCAACTTTTCCGGAAAGGATGAAGAGGACCCGTACTCTCGACCTGAAATCTACGACATTTCGTTCAACGATGTCTTTAGTCTAGTTAAGAAATCGCAATCTGAATCTATCACTCAAGGTATCTCAGGAACAGCTAGTGTTACAGCAGCACAGGTGGCCGAATTGTCCGGCTCGCTAAAGTGGGAGAAGACGACCAGCCGAGAGATCGACTCGTATACGACCGTAATCGGGAATACTTATAGAAGGGGATTCGAATTTGGTGGCGACAATCAGGTCAATTGGATCTTGAAGGAGAACGAGGAGTTCCAAAGCGGAATACCAGTTGCATTTCGAGCTGGCATTTTACTGAAGAGGGGGGACGAGATGCCTTTCAAATGCGACGTTAAGATTGACTTGAAGGCCGATATAAGGAGCAGACTAGAAAGCTTCTTCGGGTCGTCTAAGCCCAAAGATGATTCGGTTTTGTTCAATCCGAAGGTGAAGGTATCGGCTCGCAAGCTGGGAGCTGTAGACCCTCAGCAACTGGACACTAACAATCTCGGCAAGTTCGATCTTGAATCTGTTTCGGACATCACATTCTTGCGCGTTTACGACGGCGCAGTGAAGGCAAAGAAATAGTCTCTAGGCATATGTCAAATGCCCTACTCCATTCCTAGGAGTTGATCTAGTTGATCGTCTGGAACCAGTTAGTTCATCATTGTTGCGATCTGAATCTTGAGCAGAATAATCAGTAAAACTGCGAGCATGGGTACTAGTGATCTCTACGGCTAGAGCTACAGTAGTGTAGGAATTAGACTACACTACGGAGTACGTGTGCCTCATATTAAAGGTTAGCGCAATGGTTAACCCCCTGCCAAACCCCGGTTATTAAATATTTAAGACGTGGACTTTGTTGCGTTTAGATCATTCTCAAGACTTTAGCTCTATCCGCCAGGAGGTGCCATCGCAGTTGGGGTAGTATTTTGACAAGAAACATCTGACAACATACTTCAAGGATAGCTAAACTGATATCCTTAGAGCGAAGCCTAATGAGTGAATATTTCCCTGCACTAGTTAGTTAACTTTGCCTCTACCTGTAGCGCAGAACCCACAGTGCGCATTGGGGGCTAAATTTGACGGGCTACTAAAGGTTCAAGTCTCCAGCTCGTCCTCACTCACATCTGACTTCTCTCCTTAGCGAACCGGCATCTAACAAATGTCGTTGTCTAAGCATAAGCAATAATCATTCGTAACACGGCCGTCCCCGAAGAAGCTAAAATGCTCTCCGGAGGCAATGGGGATATATCGGCTCAGAATGACGATGGCGACGACGATGGCACGGACGACGAAACGGTCGAACTGGACCTTGCGGATAGCTGGAAGTTGTTACTATTGAAAAGGCCAGCAGACGGGGAGGTATGGGACTTCACTGCGCCAGACAGCTTGAAGGCATTCTTCGATGAATGGGGTTATTGCTTCAAAAGAACCGTCGGCAAAGAGGGTAATATATTGCACAGACTACTTCTCAACTGCGAAGAAGGAGATATTGACAGAATGACTCACCTGAGGGATGCCGTTACGACGATTGTTCAAAGACACCCGTTTCTGCTTTGGAAAAGCCGGACTAGGCATGACGATGACTCTCCTCTTTGGCTAGCTATCAAACAGAAGGAGGCAACTATGGTAATGGCCTTTATGGAAGGCTTGAAGCGATCAAACCGACGGCAAGCGTCAGAAGTGAAAACCCTGCTGAAGCAACCTGTGGACCCCGAACGGAGAAGCATGTTGCAATGGGCGATTGAGAAGAACCTTGAAGAAGACGCGATTCAAGCTATGCTTTCCCATGTATCTGACGATACTCTTTTAGTACAGGACATGAATGGCCGCACAGCCCTACACGCGGTCTTAGCATATGGTGATTGTACGACGGATCGTGTCCGTACAGTTCAGCAGATGATACTTCAATCAAGCAATGCTCTGGGTGTGGTGGACAAACTTGGCCGCTCCATCTACGCTTACCATCTCTGGACGCAAAAGCAGTGGCTAGAACGAAAGCGACTTTTGGAGGAGAAAGCAGAAAAGGAAGAAAAGATCAAAGTATCAAACAAGTACCCGGATAGAGACTTGTCTGAAATAGACCCGAAGTCGGCATCAAAAATCGTAATGGCTCAAACTTCCCTGGATAAGAATATTGATCCCAAGAGGGCACTTTCCCAGCAATCTGATTCTAAGAATGAAATAACAAAAGGCGGCTTAGATAATCAGACTGAAATTAATTACGGCGGCAAAAGCGGCCTTCAGGCGGATAGGACTTTACGGTCGAATCAGGGATTTCGTCGAGAGCCTCCCCCAGAACCCACTCCCATCGTACGTCGCACATCCAAATTGCAAGACCAAACAGACCGTACGCCGCCTTCCCTTAATGAGAAAGACGAACGGAAGATAGCAGAGCAGAAGAGAAAGGCTCAGAGCAGGAGACGGAGGAATGCAGAAGAAAATGCACAAGCGGCAGAAAAGAACCAGAAGAGGAAAGATGAGCAAGAGAAAGCCAAGGCGAGAGAGGAGGCAAAGAGACACCCAACAATTCTTGAGGCAAACTCACAGACCGTACGACTGGAGATTAAACTACGTTGTATGCGAACACTTTCGCCGAAAGAGACAGCGAGAATTCTATATGGACGTAACTCAGAGGGTAAGTGCCTAGCTGTTCCGAAGAGGAGGGTAAAGGGGAATTGACTTCGACGTGTGCTGTCAAGCTTGTTTTTCTGGCTATTACGGGAAACGTCGGAACTTGCTTGTGGGCATTGAAAGACAACAACTGACATTGCGCTTATAGAACGTCAGATCTGCTTTGACTTCCCGGGCCGACCAACCGTTCGCCTAGAAGCTTTTAGGATGAGTTTTCAGAGTGTAAAGTTTGACGAAGTATTACAGTATGTCGCCTTTCCCTCAGTCCGATTTGAGAGGAAAACCTCGGACGAAGAAGTATCCAGCAAAGACGGTCTCGGTCGCAAAGAAATGATAGATATCTTTGAGTGGCTTCGGAAAGCGAAAAAGGTCAAACGGATCGTGAAAGTCATTGTAAATGACTTTGAAAAGCCTGCACATAGCGACAGGGCCATTGTAGAATCACTCAAGGGCTTCCGTGTCGAAGAGTTGCAGTGGCTGAAGACAGACCTCGACCCGGAGACTATTTTGAACGTCAGCGACGATATCCGCAAATTGCGACTTCGCTGGAGCGGGAGTAATACCGCGTTGAGAGCCTGGAGTGACCCCTACGGCCTGCGCAAGTTGCAACACCTGGACACGATCCAGTTGGAACTCGAAGGGGATGAGGTATGAACTCCAATTCTCACATTTGACAATCTTCGACACCATTAACACATATTAGGTCCTTGAAAGCTATGACGACACCAGGGAGAACATCATAAAATTCGAAACTAGAATGAACTTACCTCCTGACACGAAAATTGATGAGAATAAGCTTTCTGAGGGTGATGTCTCAACGCCTAAAAAGATTACGGTGAAGGTCCCTGCCATGACAACATTCGGCAGATCAGCCGCGAGAATCGCTCTCACAGATATAGATACAAATCACATGCACGTCGAGAATCACAAATGGCTAGAAACAATGGATAGCTTCCGCGAGGAGATGATTCCGGTGTGGAAGGAGGCTCAGAAGCGAGCTATCAAAGATTCAAGCAAGGAACTATTCGCTCAACCTATTACCGTGGCCCTCATCGACGATGGCGTCGACGTGCTAGAGCCGTCACTCCAAGGAAAGCTTATCGATGGCAAAACCTTAAGTTACGACCTACCCCTTGGCAATGAGCCTACAGAGCAACGAGAGCATGCGTTTTGGGAGTCTTCAGGGGGCCACGGAACAGTGATGGCTAATAGTACGTAGAACTACGACTTCGGCTTTCTCCCAGCTGAAGTGTTCCGATGTGCCAAAACGCATACTGACTCTGAGTCATTTAGTGATCTTCCGCGTCTGCCCTATGGCCAGGCTATACGTGATCCGTATGGAGACTCATATTGACGGGGAGAACAGGAGCAGAATCACTGCGCATAGCGCAGCTGAGGCTATCAACGCAGCTGTGGACAAGGGAGTCAACATCATTTCCATGTCGTGGACCATCAGCCAAAACGAGGACAGCAAGGACAGCGGCCTACAACAAGCTATAGATAGAGCGTGCGAGAAGAATATTCTTATGTTCGCCTCCAGTAGCGACGGCGGCCACTTCAGAGACGATTCATGGCCCATTTCCCTCAAGCGAGACGCCTTCTTCCGAATCGGGGCAGCCAAAGCCGACGGCAAACCCTTCGACTGGGCAGGACCTGTCAATCTACTTGATTATACCTTTCCTGGGGTTGATGTGATTAAAGCCCACAGCAGATCACCACAGAAGTCGGACTCCAAATATCACGATAAACTAGAAAGGATGACCACCGAAACAGGCTCTTCAGTTGCCACGGCCCTAGCAGCTGGCACTGCGGCAATGGTGTTGATGTGCGTACGCATTGCAGCGATTGATTCTTTGGAGAACAAGCGAGGTGTCACTCAGACTGTGTTGAATGAGATGCAGAAGCGCAACAATATGGCGGTCGCGTTAGAGAGGCTGGGTGTCAAGCTTGGTGATAATAGGTTTATCGAAGTGTGGCAGACGCTCGATACGCGAGATTGGCCTAATTTTAAAGAAAAAAGACCTGCGGCAAAGATGGAGATGGTGGCTGCTAAAACTATACCTTTGATCCCGAGTCAAGTTATGGGAACATAAAGGATAGGTCTATATGTCAGTAGAAATAACAAGTTCTCGGCAAGACTTTCTGCCATACCATCATCTCTTGCAGCAGGTGATGATTACCTAACATAGCTGTCTAAAACGATTATCGACAACATAAATCATCGGCGACGGGGGGTCTCAGCTTTGTTTGGATGATACAAGGTGAAGCTGACTTCTGTGCGGAGATTTATCGATATCTGAATCTTGATAAGAGAATGACGAGCAAAAACATGTGAATTCTAGCTGGCCATGAACATAGAAGACATATTCAAATGATAAAAGCATGTATACTAATTTGATTCGGGGGGAATATAGTTAGATGATCGAGATAAGTAATCTATCAGCGGGAGAACCCAAAGTCGCCAAAGTAGTCCGTTGATGTCACACGGACTAGCCCTAGATAGGGTAATGCAATTACCCGTATACCAAGGCCTGGTCGGCGATACCTATCCTGTACTCAATCTGCAGAGCGGTGTTGTACATTCAGCTACCCGTGCCTATTCTTGGATATTATGTTTGCTATTATCGCGGGCTTGAACAAACACGATAAAAGCAATATGGACCTGAATGATCTGGGTGATTTGTGCTCGCAAGAGCGAAGCCATTCATGTATAAAAACCTAGATTCGCCCCTGGGCTCGAGAGAGGAACCTTTAGGCCTTCTTGACACCCTAGATGATTATTGCAATATCGAATCCCCTTTCAAGCCCTAGTACTCTAGCCCTTGGGACAGCTGATGCATTTAGGGTGGCATCAGCAAAATCTTCCCTTGAGGGGAGTAGGCATCCCTCACCCACAATGTTGGAGACGTGGCTGATGGCTTTGTGCATTGTGATACGCATAACTATTAACTAGAAAATGGCGCACCTGAGTATTTCGGCGAGTCAATAATGAGGCTGCCAAATGCTTGGGATTGACGCGGCAAGCGTCGCAAATCGGAAAGTCTTCTAGGTACCTATTTCACCGTCAAGTTACCCCGCAGTACAATAAGAAAGGTGAATTGATCTTCGTGTGCCGAGTTCCGTGGGACGTGGCTAGATTTGGATGGTAATGCAGAGCCTCTGGCTGCATAGTCGCCCACACACATAGCCCTTCATGACCTCCGTCATGTATGTTTATCGAATAGAGACCCACACCCCAATTGAAGAACTACCAATAAATTGATGCCCCCTAGGCCTTGCATATACCTAATAGGTTTACTACGTAGCAAACGTCTCCGATTTGCCAGCCCACCTGCGTCTGCCACCCTTTTTGGCTGGGGATGCCACCAATTTCCCGCCTGTACAGATGATATACATACATACATACATACATACAATTAAGCAGCCGAAGCAGTCAGCCTAAGTGCTTTCCTAAGTCCTGTATTCTATGGCATCAAGTTATACAACGTAAGAAACGTGTGCATTTAAAAATCCAAGTGCATAGTTTAATGCTTGTATAACTTTTGAACTACTAACCTTGAAATAGCGTACTATAATATGCCAATAACATGATATATAGTAAAACAACAATACTGTTGATTTATTAGTTATTGCATACAAGCAACCAAATGTTTAAGCACCTAAGTCACGCAGAGGTATAGCCCTTGCTGTGAATCTAGCTGTAAACGGCTGAGGTGGCGTATGTTGACTATCGGGTCGATTTCGGCTGCATCACATTCTCGTCAAATGGCATTAAACTAGCCGTTTCTAGCATATCCCCACCACCACACCCCTACTGCTTCAATCCATACCTAATTTGTATAGGACTGGCAGCAGGACCTATGTAGTAGTAGGGAGCTCAAAAAACAGACGGTCTGGCTTAATTGAAGCGGTCGCAATTGAAGGTGATTTGTACGAAATAAGTGCTTTTGGTACAAACTAACGCTTTTAGCAACGCCGTACGTACAATTAAGTAATCCGTACGAAATAAGTGCTTTTGGCAACGCCGTACGTACAAAGCAGTGATTTATACGAAATAAGTGCTTTTGGTAACGTAGGTGTTTTGTTGGGTGCTACCTACTACACGTGGTATTTAGGTAATTGCAAGTGGTGCAGTGGCTGTGGTGGCTGTGGTGGCTGTGGTGGCTGTGATAGCTCTAGTAGATTTTCGTATGTTGCCGACCTTCATGACTGTTTTTTTATTGAATTTTTTTTGGTGTCTAGGGTGGCCCTGACTGGTGCTGGGTTGCCCATACAAATTAGGTATAGATTGGAGCTGTAGGTGGGGGAGTGGGCGACAATACTGAAAACGGTTAGTTTAATGCCATTTGACGAGAATGTGATGCAGCCGAAATCGACCCGGTTGACTATATAGATGGGAAATTGGTGGCATCCCCAGCCAAAAAGGGTGGCAGACGCAGGTGGGCTGCGATTTGCAGAGACTCAAGCGAAGACGCAGATGATTTCTTTTCAGCTCGCTTCTGCACGAGCTCTGGCATAGGCTACCACATAAGCTCTCGGGTCGGTTTTAGCGCTAGTGTAAACTAAATAAAGTTGAAAGTGTGTGATAGGCAAGAGTTGCAAGCCGATACGGCGGCGAGATGGGCACCCTGGAAATTGAGCTGGCGATCTCCTTTCTCTTGTGAAATTCATCACATAATTTTAGAAACTTTATTGTAAGACTTTCTACATCACATGAATGACTGGGCTCGATCTACCATTCTCTACTCTACCTGTTCCATTGAATCTATACGTATAGAAGAAGGCATTGATTCTTCCTAAAAGCAATGTCATCAACATCAAATGATCGAAAAGAACCCAACACTGGCCCGCAAATCTCAATCGGATCGAATTCTACCCTTGATCTCACTCATAATAGAGAAAAACAGCCTGAAACCTCTGACACCATCGAAAAGAGCAACAAAGGAGACAGCGAACGTAGCAGAACTGCTGCTCTAAAGAATGAAGAGTCTAGTGTACCTGTGCAGGAGAGAGAAGAAGCAGAAAGCAGTCAACGGATGAAAAGACGGGACTTACGGGACAAATTTAAAGGTATTAGCAGATATTAAACTATGATTACGTCAAGCTCATCTAATCAAATAAACTGGACAGAATTGCAGGGTCCAGTTCCCTTTGGAACAGCCTCCGTCAGAAGGAAAATTGGAAGAATCGGAGATCGAAACCCTTCGCCAGGTCTCGATGATCAGAAAGGGTTCAATGCACAGAATGAGAATAAGAGGGAGCAAGACGTTGATGTATCAACAGTACCTCAGAGGAGACAGAATGAGTCTGACGAGGTATGGTCCCATCCACACGCTTCCTCCCCTGTCCGAATCTGAGATTTGATCTGACCTATTATCAAAAGTCTCGACTTTTTGAGCTCTCAACTCATTCATTTGATGGATTACCCCAAATCGACATTGTCATTGTGCCCGATATTGCAGAAAAGGGGAGGGCTGGCACAACGAACAGAACAGAGAAAGATTACCGGACGGCGGTAGATCAGGATACACTCAACGAGAAGCAAGAAGAGCTGCGATCTGTTAATTCAGAGCGGCATCGGATTGAAGAGCCTGAACCGAGGCCCAAACCCACCCCCAACCAAGAACAAGGCGCATCCCAAGTCTTACCTACCGTCAAGGTATCATTCGACAACACTATTGTAAAAATGGTTGAGACTGGTTCAGACGACACGAACAACACGGGCCACGTAGGAAGGAACGAAGTTTTACTTCGGAACGAATGTAGCGATAAAGACCAGGCAACTCAAGAAAGTAGGTGTTCACCTTTTTTTAAAAAAAAAAAGAAAAAAAAACGGAAGGGGGAGGAGGAGAAGGGGGTTCAGCATAACTAACATCTCAGATTCTTCTCACCACAACATTTCATCAGGAACGGAGAGGGCAGTTCCGCATGTTCCCCCATCCCCTACCGTCAAGAATACCAAGCCAGCCTCTCTTGGAAGAAATCCGCCATACAACCGTGGGCTCAGTTCACCAAACGAACCTGGAGTTTATTGGCTCACCAGCCATGAACGTAAACTACGGACCCACACACCCAATCCCCGTGTCCTCCAATTTCAATATCCTACGCCCCAAGTACAAACTAATGCCAGTCTTTTACCCGAAGGGCGATTAGAAGATCATGCACGGGATCTTTTATTTCATCTCACCCAACACCGAAAAGAAACGCATTATCGGCAAGTGCCCGTTGTGTTGATCGGCCATGGATTTGGCTGCATAATTATAGAACGTGCACTCCTAAAGAGCGAGAAAAATGTAGGGCCGAACATGGAAAGAGAGAAGAAGCAGGAAAGCAGGGGTTTTCAAGAGCAGAAGAGTGAGATTAAGGAGAGACAAGATGAGATAATGAATAACGAACCCAAGAATGAAGAGAAAATGGAGCCTTTGTCCACCTCAGTTGCCGGCATTATCTTTCTCGATGCACCTATTCAGATTTCAGGACTGGATCTGAGATCTCTAAATGGAACTAGGCGGAAGCGCTGGGTGACAGAACTACTGGAGAAAAGGCAGGAAGACACAAAGGACTTATGGAAACGATTTTGTCACGTGGTCGAAGAAGCGGCTATATCTGCGGTTTGGCTGCTAGGTCATGAGGGTCCTCAAACCATGCCTGTAAGTTTACCCATAGTAATGGAGCAGAAAATGTGAATGTTCGCCCGAGAAAGCCCTTTTTCTATTATTCAAATTCCTATTTCAACTAACCAGAGCTGTAGGATGGACTTTCAAAGGAAAAGTGGCCTATTCTCTGGAACGTTTTGAAACACAATCGGGACAAGGCTGCTGGTGAGAACGAGCATGTCTTTCTTAGAATTGTTGATGAAATCAAAAGATGCTTGGTTTTCAAGACGTCTGCAATCCGTCAATTTCAAACCCAGTTAAAAGAATTCGTCGACAATCAAAAGCTCCAGCTAACCGTGAAGGATCATCTGGGTCGGAACCCTCTCCACTGGGCGGTCCTAACAGGAAATGTGGATGGTGTCGCAATTCTTGCCAATCGGTCGAAAGATTTAGTTTGTACTGGAGATAAACAAGGGGCTACACCGCTCCACGTCGCGGTCCAACAGGCGGCAGAATCCGAAGACACAGCAGCTATACGAGAAAACTGGGATAATCTCATTCGAGAGCTCCTGAAATATCGATTTGCGGTTCACATTGAGAGAGTCACAGATAAGGATGGCAAGACAGCTTGGGACTACGCCTCCAAAGGTGATCAAAGGTGGATCCTCAATATTCGGGACGAACGGCCTTTGAAGTACGGCGCAACGCACTCGAGCGTGATAAGGGATCTAAAGCCTATGGAAATTCCGAAAGGAGTGCGCAAAATGGCTTGCCAGAAATACAGACCTATACTTCTTGAGATATTCAACGAAGTAGTAAAGGATGACGTGGGTCAAAGTGAGATTAGAGATGTATTCAATGAGGGGTCGGCGAGTATATATTCGTTAATATATGAGCCCGGAGGCTGGGAAAAAATCCTTCAACGGTCTCGACCTCCACAACTGCCAGCTAAATGCAGATGGGTTCATATTCCCGCCAATAATGTAAGTAAAACTCCCAGGGCATCCCTCATTAGCCCCTTTGTATTACGCGACTGATAGTAACAACAAACCTAGGAACAATGGATTCATGTTTGTTGCCCGTTCCATAGGAATACCACAATCGGATAACCACAGGCTAACGAGTAGTCGTCGGCGTAGGATTTATTCATGGAAAGAAGAATTTCATATAGCTCTATGGAGGGACAGCGTTCCGAAGGTATTTCAATATCCTTAAAATGGTGCATTACTTTGCTGATCAAACGACCAGGAACTTGGGAGAATCAACGTTTCATGATACCCCAGGCAAAGTTATATACGCATGTGAGAAAATCCTTTTGACCAGATGATGACACAATGCGATTATTAGCCTAATAAAACTGGCAGAACTCATTCAAGAACAAACATGCAGAGTCAGCCATACCAATGCTGAAGCAGCCTGACAGAATCGAAGAGTCTTCGCATCGTTTAGTCATCTATGTTAGTATTGGTCTAGGGGTAGATAACTTTTGTGAAATAATCTATTAAACTGACTCACTTTAAGCTACCTATCCTAGCATTCGAGACACACGGCTATCGCAAAGAATACACAAAGGCTATTCGTAGTCAGCAAACAAGAATGACGGATACGGATATGAAAAAACTCTCAAGAACGGAGCTACTGCTACGGGGCTACTTACATGGCCCGCCAACGGACAAGCCACTCCGACTTCATCCCCGCCGCACTCTAGATCAATTTTCCTACAACATGCTAGATTCGACAGAAGATAGGGATAATAGCCAAGTTGTATCTGGGTGGGCAAGGAACTATAAGAAGATGCAAAAAGATAGCATACCAGTCTTAATGGTCGATCAGCTTTGGCTTTGGGGACTTGAAGATGGTAAGCAGTTGAATCTCATATCTGTATCTCCGTTTTTCGATCATGATGTATTGTCTCGTTATGCTAAAGAAGCCTTTGATCCATAGGCACCGTAATTACTAGTTTTCCCGAGTCTTGGAGTACATGCAAAGATTATGATCTTGCCAGTGCAATACTTGACCGGATCTCGAAGAGTGAGGACCGAGATGTAATCATGTCGGTAGATGATCTCATCTGCCTGATCATGACAACTAGTCTCGACATATTTCAGCGCAAAGGTCCGGGGAATCTGAAAGTTCGAGAATGCTTCCAGGAATCAATCAACGATATTGTACGCGTATATCCGATTCGTATCTACTGAGTTTCTTTGCCATGCTAACTATACGACATGCAGACGAATAGGCATACCGACTTGTTCAAAAATTTCAAGAAGGCAACAAAGGATTTAGTTTCTAAGTCGACGTCCACGGACGAGCAGGCTGAGAAAATTGACACATTTTTTAGGCTCGACGAAGAGACAGAACTGCTTGAGTCTATTTTGGACATCCAAGATGAATTGAACACCATTCGCACATTACTCTCTCAGCAACTAGACGCTTTGAATACGTTCATCAAGCGGCAGAATAATGATAATGGGTCTGAGAATACCCGTGAAACGAAGCTAGAGAAGGCCCACGAGACGCGGAATGCAAGTCACTACCATCTAAAAGGCCAAGAGGCAACAGAAAAACAAGAACCAAGACCAAAACCCACGCCTAAGCCTCATCTCTCTACCAGTTCAACTATCAGTATACCTCTTGATATTGTTGCTCACAATATCAGGGTTGTGGACGGCATGTTAGCATACGCCGGACGTGTCAACGACCAGGTGAGAATCATATCATGCGTGAATAAGTCTGGTGGTGTCCAGGATGATACGCCTTTTTCAGTTGCACGTCCTTAACTCTGATATGCCTTTGTTGGAATCGCCTAACGTTACTTTGCTACGAGTAGTTGAACCACTTGCTCGATTTGAAACAGAAACAGGCAAACGCCTGGGAAGCGCGCTTTACCCGCGAAGGATCAGAAGGGGCGAAGAGACAAGGAAAGGTACAAAAGCAGATTTGAAGGACTACTGATAAATTAGTATTGTTCGAACTTAGGGGAGTTGTGCTGACCAAGCTCTGCCTTAGATATTTCTCATCTTTACCTTTGTCACTATTGTGTTTGTAAGCACTGTCTGCTTCTCACCTCTCACCTTCTTGCCGCTGACTTTCGCTCTATATAGTTACCGCTCTCATTTATATCCAGCTTTCTAGCCTTAGGGATCGACAAGTTCCCAAAGGATGAGGCATCAGGCCAGAATCAGTGGCCGTTGGGAGTAGCGGCTGCGTACTTGTGTATGATAGCCATCTCCCCTTGCGGTTTTTCGAATCACTTACGCTGTTTCTCCTTAGTTGGTGTCTCTGCTGCCTTCATTATCCCCCTTTTAAGTATTGTTTTCTGCATAGATGGCCTCTCAAAACTATTCGAAAGAACCTCGGGTTCGAGACCCAGCAAACGGGACTCAGTCAAGAGGGACGAATTGACCTTCAACATTTTCGCGGATGCAAACCGTTTTAGAGGAAACAGGCAAGATCTTAAATACGACTGGCTAAATCCTTCCTTTATTTTCGCTAACGGCAATACTTACCATACTGCTGAGAGAGGAGAGATTGACATGTTTACGCAATTTGAGCATGCTAGCATAGATCGAGATCAGGGCTCGGATTCAGAAAGCAGCAAGGATGACCCCGATTTGAACGGAGAAAATGGTCAATATGCGCCACTCTTTGGGAGATATATGTTTCATGTTAAGATTTGGGGGATACGAAACCTTTGGAAATACAGATCTTATACCGCAAACGACGACGAGAGTGGTTACTTCTGGGATGATGAGATCGATAGCGATTATGCCTTGCATTACTATGCAGTAAAGGCCAAGTATTGGCTGAAGAACCAATTTGTTGGGTGGCAGCGAAACAAGCCACCAGCATCCACAATCCCCAGCGATAGCGACGAGTCACTGCCATCTGGCCGTTCACGGTCGTCAATCGGAGCTGATTACGCGAGTAGTAATGATGATTTGACTGGGCTTCCACAATGGGCTGGTGTTGAAGTGGAAAACGAGATGGCACGGGAAGATGAGCCAAATGGGGCAATTGATTCGTAGAGTATGAAGTTCTTCTCCTTTCTCTTGTTGGCCATTGAGATTCTTTGCGCTGGAATTGTTGTCAGTCAAGCAAGATAGTAAAACTAAGGGCCCCGACACGTACTCATAAAGTGGAAGGTAGCCTGTACGATCAAGAAACCAAATAAGTATGTTAGTAAAATCACAGTCTCTTCCTTGACGGCCGACCTATTTGTAGGCTCGACGGAAACCGTTTTGGTATTAGAGGCGAATGCTTATAAATGAACGGTGTGATGTAAGAAGGCTTGATGATATGACCCGAGAGCACCTGAGTAAAGGTTGGCCATCTACATGAAAGAAGTCAGGGCCGCAATATGTGTGTGATCGATTCGAAGGCGAAAACATTGTCAGCGGTCGAAGCAGCTTTGTGGCCTGTCGTATTTGGTCGGGGGCCATAAATGTCGCTAGGGAAAATGCAAAGAGTACTCGATGAAATGAACTATGACTAGGTAACTAAGCCATTAGGAAAAGAGACATCTGGTGGAACTAGATATTTCGAAAGTTAGGCATCCCCTGGTAGTTACTGCTGCCTTTGATTGAACGTCGTTACTTAATCTATCTTATGAAATACCGAATCCAGCCAAGTTCGGGACATTGAGCGCCCTGTATATCCTTATCGAGAGAGCACGAAGGGACAAATGTGCTCTTGTCTAAACTACCTAGTAGGTAGTGACTGCTGAACTAGTGGTGGCCATAAGTTATCGCAGCTATATATGGTAGACACAGGTTGGTTGGTTGGTTGCGGCTGCCTATCTTGCAATCAGAGTACACTGATACTCGATATTAGGTACCTCATACCTATATGTAGATACCTTAGATACCTAGGTACTTATAGGTACCAGGATACCCCGCGTTTCCGCCCGACTTATGTGCGGGGCATTTTCGACTGTTCATCAGCTACATGTAGTGCATCGATAGGTTTCTATTTACTTAACTAAGTCTATTCGGCCTACAACTCTGCGCTGAGAGTACGACCATGTCAAGCGAAGAAAGCGCCCCGAGTGGCGAGAAAATATCCGTCCTCTTCGTTTGCCTTGGCAACATTTGCCGGTCCACAATGGCCGAGGGCGTTTTCCGATCCATAGTGAAGGACCCTTCGTCTCCATATTACAACCTTATAGGCACCGTGGATTCATGCGGAACAGGTACGAAATACTGATCCGCAACCTCTTATGGCTTCCAGCATTAGTTCATATGAGAAGATGCGACTGACATACTTTCGTGTACCTTTAGGCGGCTATCACACCGGCGACGATCCGGACTCGCGAACCATGTCGACGCTCAGAGACCACGGTATCACAAACTATAACCACGAAGCTCGTCGGGTTAGTCGATGAACATACTGAAGATTGCAACTAAGAGACGACAAGACTGATCTTCTCTGATAGCTTCGCGACAGCGATTTCAGAGAATTCGACTACATCTTTGCCATGGACCTGAGCAACCATAGCGATATACAAAGATGGCGTAGCAGGAAGAAGACCGAAGAGAAAGCGCAGGTCATGTTGTTTGGCGAGTTCTCTGGCACGGGCCGCAAGGAACCCATCCAGGATCCATACTACACTGGTGGTAATGCTTTTGAAAAGACCTATGAACAGTGCCGAAGATTTTCGGAGAACTTCCTGGCCACCACCTTCCCTGACGTCCCACGACCGTCTAGGTGAATGAAACACACGTCGAATACTCAGTTGGCAGCAATATCCTAATACGCCCCCTCGTGGGCGCAAGCTTAATCGAAGGCCCGAAAATGACTCGGCGATACCATCAATACGAACGCAAATGTTCCAGTTCCACCGTCGGTTAACTATTGAAGTATTAGTGGCACACCCTGCTCCAATGCGCAGATGAACCTTCTACTAGCGGGCGATAAATCAACTAGGTAGTCGCGCAGTACGGTGAGAATGGGCGCATTCTAAGGGTTCCGGAAATCCGGGTTGTGGTGCATAGCTTCTCGTGCATCATATTTCGTACTTCCTACGAAGATTAAGACGACTCACCTGCCAAGCGTCGGACGTTGCTAAGAGCACGAGCGAGCACAGGCTGTGTCAAGACTGGATAGTTGAAGCAACATAGCCATGAGTCTTTTTTAAGAGGCAGAGGAATGAAACCAATGCCTTTATCTTTACATCAGCCTCAACCCAGCCCCTTTTAACTTTGCGCGGCCCGTTTCATCGGCCATTCCCGCCCCGCTGGGTCACTTGTAATAAGTAGCCGGCAATGCACAATGCAGTATAGGGATTAGTTAAGCTTAATACCTACTAAATCGTGCTACTAGCTAAAACAAGCAAATCTCCCGAATCCTCTTTATCGCGTTTTCGTTGCTATCTAAGTCGTCAAACACCGTAGTCTGCCCAGTAACATTGTACTGTTGCTAATGAGTGCGTCAGCATGATGACGCTGTCATAGAATCGCAAACAACATAACTAGTCCGTCTGGTCATGGGGAGCGGGAAATGACAGCTGGGGAAATCGAGCGGCTACGCTATTCAGGGACCAATAACGTCGTCGACGGGCTGGGCAGTCAGCGGCTATAGGGCTCGTGGGGGCCAGGGCTGTGCAGGGGAAGAACCAGAATAGTGGTCCAAGCCTCGCAATCCCGCCAATGGAAGGCTGAGCGCTCACTGCCTGACACTCGCTGCGGGGTCCCCTCGACACTAAACTCGCTCCGGTATCCCTCTGCCTCTCAGGCTCGCTAGGGCCTTTAGTGTAACGGAACCCCTCCAAGGTTGGCACTTGCAACGCCTCTCCCCTCCTTTGCGCCGTCACGGTGAACTTGTGGAGGACAGTGATACTCTTACTGCTTACTTCCTGCCCAACATACGACTTTCGATCTTCCTCCTTCTCTGCCGTGCTGCCAAACCTCTCTATCCGCTCGTATCATTGTCGCATAAACCATTACTTTCGTCCCAGCTTTATAAATAAGAAAATAAGCCAAGACGTCAACCCCGCTCACAAAGCGACATACCTACCTACCTGTATTCAATGGTTCTATCCACGTCCGAGTGCATATAATAGCCCAGCGTCGCATCAAACCCATATACACTGCATATCCTCGCAGTTCCATCTCCACAGCCTGCTTGATCAGGGATAGATACACCTCTTGCTCGCTTATTAGCAAATATATTTTCGACCCGCGCTGCTTTTGTCGCTGCTCTTCTTCTGTCTTATCCATTCTTTGCCTCGCTACTCTCCATCTTTATCGCGACCGAAACTAGTGTCTTTCTTTATACGAGACTGACCGCCGTCCTTCGAACACGTCGTTCTTGGCTATTGCTTGTGTCCCATCTCCGCCCAGCGCACCCTCGAGTCAAGTCTCGAACCGCGGATCGCAACGCGCAACTCTCGACTCACAATTTCGGGTTTGCACCTTAAGTCGCACTACACGATCACCCAAACTGTTGGCAAGTCAGGCCGAAAATAGTGTTCATAATGGCCGATTTGCAAGGGCGCAAGGTCTTCAAGGTCTTCAACCAAGATTTCATCGTAGATGAGCGGTACACCGTCACTAAGGAACTAGGACAGGGCGCTTATGGTATTGTCTGGTATGTGCGCTTCTCCAGACGTCTAATTCTGCATATCACGTTGGATTGATGAACTAACTCGGTTTGGGCGAACAGCGCTGCCGTGAATAACCAGACGAATGAAGGCGTCGCCATCAAGAAAGTAACCAATGTTTTCAGCAAGAAGATCCTCGCCAAGCGCGCCCTCCGTGAAATCAAGCTCCTCCAACACTTCCGGGGACATCGTAACGTAAGAGAGACACCGCGAATCCTATAATAGTCCTCCCAGTAATACTTGTCAGTGATGGGAGATCCCGGCTAATATCTGCTATGTAGATCACTTGCCTTTATGATATGGATATCCCGCGACCTGAAAACTTTAACGAAACTTACCTTTACGAAGGTGCGCATAGATTTAGCAGACTAGATAGAGGTGCCACTGCTGACAAGAATGCACAGAGCTGATGGAGTGCGACTTGGCCGCCATCATTCGATCCGGCCAGCCCCTGACAGACGCACACTTCCAATCATTCATCTACCAGATACTATGTGGCTTAAAATACATCCACTCGGCCAACGTCCTACACCGTGATTTGAAGCCCGGAAATCTTCTCGTCAACGCTGACTGCGAACTGAAAATTTGCGATTTTGGTCTCGCTCGTGGCTTCTCGGTAGATCCCGAAGAGAACGCTGGCTATATGACTGAATATGTGGCTACACGATGGTACAGAGCACCCGAAATCATGTTGAGTTTCCAAAGTTACACGAAAGCCAGTAGGTCTTGACTATCTGAAAAGCCCTTGGAGGCGCGTATTTTTATGGCCGTCTCCTAACTGACGTATCGTATAGTTGATGTCTGGTCCGTGGGTTGCATCCTTGCTGAACTCTTGGGAGGACGGCCCTTTTTCAAAGGCCGTGACTATGTCGACCAGCTAAACCAAATCCTTCATATTCTGGGAACGCCGAACGAGGAGACCCTCTCACGCATAGGCTCGTCCCGTGCCCAGGAATACGTACGAA
This sequence comes from Xylaria flabelliformis, assembly GCA_007182795.1. NCBI lineage: Eukaryota > Fungi > Ascomycota > Sordariomycetes > Xylariales > Xylariaceae > Xylaria > Xylaria flabelliformis. The sequence continues at coordinate 253,290 of VFLP01000057.1, read as the reverse complement.
ACTTACCATACATGCCAAAGAAGACTTTCCCAATGTTGTTCCCTAACGCCAACCCCGATGCTCTCGACCTTCTGGATCATATGTTAGCCTTCGACCCCTCTTCGCGTATCAGTGTCGAGCGCGCTCTCGAACACCCTTACTTGCAAATCTGGCACGATGCCTCAGACGAGCCAGATTGCCCAACTACATTCAACTTCGACTTTGAAGTAATTGATGAAGTCGCTGACATGCGCAAGATGATCATGGAAGAGGTTTTCCGATTCAGGCAGCACGTCCGGACTGACCCCAACGCAGCTGCACAGATGCCTGGCGTACAACCCACACAACCCGGTCAAGTGCCCATGCCAGAAGCTGGAAAGCAATGGAGGGCCGAAGATCCACGGCCACAAGAATATCTGAACCAGGTTGGAGGTCTCGAGGGTGAGCTCCAGGGCGGGTTAGATGCCAGCAGGCGATAGAACCAACAGCTGGTCAACACGCGAGCGCAAGATACGTGGGCAATAGATGGCGACGCCAATTTTGGGGGGTATTTAACGTGGTGGACTGTTCCTCACAATGCTGGTATCGGAATACCGCAGGGAGGACAGGCATGGGCATCTATCTACAGTCACCCACCCTCTAACTATAAGATGAAGAGGACGTAGTAAGTTAATTCAGTTCTGGAGAATGCGGCCGGCACAGGTCTGCAGCTGGTTGGTTTAGAAGGGCTCATATGGCATATATTTTGAACTGGATATAGTTCGAATCGATAAAAAGCGAGTATGGGAAAAAGAGCAACCATGCAACAACAATCAGGAGAGGAGTTGTGGGCTGAAAGTATTTTCTGTCTCGTTAATGGAAAAAAATAAGAACATGATTAGATGATGAGTTCACTTATACCAGAATACAATTGTTTTCACCGCTTATTTGATGGGTTGAGGAGTTATCTTTCAGTTGTATAACGGATACATAATATGACTTTGGGATATACCTAACTAAGCACATGAATACGCACTTGCTCGAAGCGAATTGACAAGCGAACGGGACCGAGATGATGAGCTTGGTGTATTAGATTAGATGGGGTGAGTAAGTTGGCTTGTTGTCTACACTCTTATTTGTCGAGCGTTTATGTATCGATGGATTGGACCAGATAATGTACCAACAGACAAAACATACAATAGAACTGTCACACACCTCGTCTACTCGGTTTTCTTCTGCTCCTTCTCTACATTTACAGCGGATAAGAGTGCGAAGTGCGCCGGTTTTCTCTTTGAGGAGTTGCTTAGACGTGACTACCTAGATCCTGTTACCTGGACTGTTTACTCCCCATCATTGTCACTGTCATCTATATATGCTAACGCCGCTTATATACTAGATGGGCTAGAGGTAAATAGGCCTATCTGTATACATTTCGGAATATGTCACACTTTTCCTATCAAGCCGAGCCCTACCTCTTGAGCGCAGTCATCAGCTAGATCGGATTTCAGACTCACAAAGTCAAAAGTTGACCCCTCCTCTCCTCCCTGATCGGAAATTAGACGGATACTAATATAGAACTAATCAGATGAAAGAACTTGAAGAGTGTTACATCTTAAGCAGCGTCTCGTACGGTGTGGTGCTTCACTACCTACCACCAGTATCTCTCTCATCCAATCTACGCCTAGAAAATGAGACTCGTAGTAGGTAGCTAGCCGTCGCAGACAAAGACATTGTAACCGAAATTCTCCAACCATCTGGCCCAAACAACTTTCAAATACCTACCTACCTAGCATACAGACTCCAAAGCGCGCGGGTCATGAATGTGGTTGGTGTTGGTCGGCGGGCGCGTGCAGGGCCAATCCAATTCAAACCAAGCACCACCTGATAATGATACGATACGAGATCAACCAAGGAAGTGTTCGCAACCACGAACCGATAAAAAATCATGCTTTAAAAAAGCAATTTCCCATCCATTTCGGATTAATTACCTAGCCGCCGAACCGGAACGGAAAAACGGTGGAGGTGATGCGTTGGCGTTATCGTAGTGATAGGTACTCGGATGGGTAGTATACCAGTATACCACCAGCTTGTTCTGGTAGGTACACAACGCAGGCCAAGACACCAAGACATAATATTAATCAATTGGCAGGTTATTCCATTTCCACGTCCAAGCCGTGTCCTACCTGGATATCTGCCGTCATTGAGCGGGCGAAGGCGAAAGGGATGTGAAAGTAGGTAGTTCAGTTCAGGCTATTGCAGTACGCGCCAAGTGCGAGAGACTTAAGCATATACAACGGCACAACTAATTGTAGTCAATTTCGCACAAATAAAGATGAGTATCTTGAACTCATGTGAATTTTTGATTGCCTATGTACAGCCTCATCAATCAAGACAAGGTTTGAGGTATATCCGATCGGCCCTGCTAGGAATGACAAAAACCTAGAGCCAGTGGGAAAAAAACGAAAGACACTTTTTCTTTCCAAAACAAGCAGGCTGACCCAGCCCTTTCTATCGCATCGCCATGCGTGCCTTGAAATGATTGTATAGAAGCGAAGGGTATAATAATAGTTCGACGGCTGTATCGTCGTGATGTCGTATATCCATGAGACCAAACCCGCCCAATTAGATAGATCAATAGATAAGTAGTACCAATAAAATCCTCTTAATGTTCCAAACGCCATCAAATGCCTAATCAATCAACTAACTCTCGCCTTTTTTGTTCACCCCTCTTGTTCGTTCAAGTTGAACTAGGTGGTTTCTTAGTAAAGCCAATACATAGCGGTGTACGGGACGCTCTGCGTCTCGCCTACAGCGCTGCACGCGGCAGAGCTGCCACCGGAGGTGAGCACGCGGTAGACCTTTGTGAGGCCTATGCTGCCGCCCTTGTCGGAGAGGTAGAGCCAGTCGACGGCGCCCTCGCTATTGAGGCCCCTGTCGGCGGTGGACGGCGCGGGGATGTTGAGGATCTTCTGCGCCTTGAGGAGCTCGGCGTCGTTGTGCAGTGAGAAGGTCGGCGTATTGTTGATGTCGAAGTAGTGGTGTCCGATGAATGGGAGGGGGTAAGGGAGCCCGCTCACGGTGAGGTCTGCCGGCGCCGGGAAAGGCGACGACACGTCGTTTGTGTTGATGGGCAGCGTCGTGGTGCGCAGGACTGTGCTTGTGAGGCTGTTCCATGTCGTCGACGAGATGGCGCCGGGACCCGAGCCTGGGTATAGAGCTGTGACATCATGGAGAACTGCGAGGGCACCGACGCTCACGCCTGCGGCGCCGACTGTGGTACATGTGTAGTTTTGGACGCCGTGGCCGACAACTATGTGCTTGAGCGGCGCGTCGGGTGCCGGTAGGGATGTGGGACCTATGATATATATTGTCAGAACTAAACTGCATTGTCAAGGGCAAGTAAGTTTTTGGTAAACATACCACCGGTGCTTGGCAGGACGTAAGTGACTCCATTCGCAGGAGCCGGAGGATTACCCGCCCCCGAGCCGTCACAACGCCGGTGTACTGGTGAGGCGGTAGCAGCGGCCAGGGCCGAGAGGAAGACGAATGCGCCTTGGAGTTGCATCTTTTTTTTTGGTTGTTGATTTTTTATGACTTTTTCTTATTTAGTTTCCCCTTTTCTCTGTCTGTCCTGTGGATAGGCACCTTGCCACAACTTGTATGAGGTTGAATAGAGATCTAGAGATGCTTCTGAGAACGGGAGAGCAGCTGCAGAACGGGTGTATAAGTAGTATATTGAAATTTCAGATCAGCCGTCACGCAATTGGTTGATTAAGTGGACATGGATGAGTTGGGCGGTAGCTGTGTCTCTCAATGTGTCCCAGGCCGTTGCGAGTAGCCGGTGGGCGCTTAGAGTAGTGCTATATATAAACTTGATGTGTATGTTGTACGCAGGCTTCCCCAGCCGAGATTGAGACCGAAGACGGCAATAATATGGAGCACTGAAGGACGTGCAGACGGCACCAATCATAACCGAGAGAGAAATGGAAAGAAGTAGGAGGTTGGTACCGATGACGGTGATGCTTAATCGTGTTTACCTCCGTGAAGTCGAGGGACAGCCTCGAATTTATGTGACGAGTCTGTTTCCGCTCCCCTTACATAGGACTGTTGCTTTGCTCAACATTCTTCTTCAACTCTCCTATCTTTTGCAGAAAAGCCCCCCAACGCCTCCTCGACTTGAAGGAATCTAAGCCAGGAGTATAATGTACAACCTACCTACATGGGCTCCCTGCCGTTGCAACCATGGAGGCTGGCAACCATATTGTAAACCATTGTCCTGGACTAGGGTAGGTAGCACGGTGGATGGGACGGGATTGAGGCCACCTCCAGTATAGTGATCCAAGATCTCGCCTCCTCTTGGCAACCGAAATGGGGTTATCAAGCAAGGGCCTGGGAGTCTAGTCTATCCAGGGTCCCAGGCTTACAAGGGTAGCTGTAAGCATTTTGCATGGGCCCTCCAAATAGTGTAGTTGAAGTGGATTGGCTGGCGCGGCCCTCCTTGCAGCAAGCAGCAAGCAGAATGTGGAAAATGGAAAATGGAAAATACGGACGCGGCAGCTTGAGGTCGAATAGACTTGCCTTGATCATATTAATGATATCGTCATGTACTGCTGCCAAGTCAAGACTGAATATACCTAGACAACTCGTCTACAACGCAGCTCGCGTTTCATTATTTGGTCGTCTAAATGCCTATAGGCCCTTGAGTACGGACTGTATACCGCGTAGAGTAGTAGACCTTGATACCACTTGCTAGTCGCTTTTCGTCCACCGAGGACGCGCTCGGCATTGCGGGAAGCAATGGCGGGTCAGGCCGTCCGATCACTTCGCTTCTCCTGTCCTCGTCGTACCCTCCCTCTCTCCACGTAAGTATACATTGTGCTGGGTGCCGCGCGGAGCATTGTACGTATGTCTTCAAGACATAATATGATATGTACCTTTTGCGACGCCCTTCCAAAGAAAGTTACTTGACTTAAGCCAGCTCTTGTTACTAGTTATAACTTGATAAGGTGGTTCATTTCGTTAATAGAACCTAACCTAGATAAGTAAGTAAATCAGCCACGGTTAGTTAACCGAACCATTCGCAGTCCTTCCTTCAAGAAGCAGCGCGTCTAACAAACCTCCACATTCTTGGCTACGCTGATTCGCTGATTGCTGGCCACAATGAACTGATGGCGGCAGCCAAAGCTTGCTGTAACTCATTAGCTTCCAAAGTCCTAGAAGTAGAGGTGTGGTTGAATCATTTCCGGAGTGGTTCGTTAGCCGAACTCCCGTTCTCTTATCCAACTTCATTCTAGTATATCCGTGTCAGCGAAGAACGCCTTCAAAAAGTCAAGACCGACTTTGCCATACTTTAGTCCATATAACTATTTCCAAAGAAATAGGTATCACTGTTGCTCATGATACTTGCCCAACAGTGTGTGTGCTCATTTCGGACTGGTGCCCCGTCCACTTCTTTTTGCACCACCCCTGCGAGTTCAGGTGGTGTAAAAGGCTACTAATCATACCCTGCGGTGCACCGCTCCCCGAGGTCCCAGCCTGCTTCTGTTATCGCGTGGGACTTTGTACTCCGAGGATTCTCTGACAAGGGCAAAGTCTTCTGTTGCCTATTTATTATTTTCACCGCTTGTTGCGGGCTTTTCTGTGCGAAACCAGAAGAGCGCTCATAGTAGACCTGTCAGGCGAATAAGTGGTATAGTCTATTTGGTGGTCTATTGGTGCTGTGGATGCGATGGAGCATTCGACACGGAATCCACCCCTTCCTCCCCATTTTTGATACTACGTTCAGTGCATTTTCAGGACCCTCACCGGCCGTTGAGCTCGTCTCAGAATATACTGCATTTGAGGCTGAAGACACTTTGTTGATGCCAGCTTCAGGAGAAAGCTTATATCCAGGTTGCATACATTCAGAATTCGAAACTCAATTTTCAGCCCAACAACGTGATTCTAATCCTGCAGTACGTATCGCGCGCCCTGAATTCGTTCATTCAAAGAACCTCCAAACAATGGGGGGTGATAAGGTGCTCTCCGAACTTCCACAGACTACTGCAGGGTCGAAACGCTTCTAAGCAAGGGATTAATTGAGGCGGAAGTTTGAAGCAACATATTCACTTTGTGCTATAACTACTCAGGTGAGGGAGGATCTGAAAGCTTGCATACTATAATGTTTCAATCATAGTAGATTGAGAACGTTTTCACATCCTTCATTAATACATGATCCTGGTTGATATGTGAAACGATCGTCGTCTCCTCACAACGCTATTAACACGTGCGCAACTGCATTCAGTCCCAACTTTGCAATTGGCTCGGGTCGATCCCGAAACTCGAAACCCAGATCAGAGCCGGGCACGTTGATAATCTGGCTGGTTTCAGAACGCATCTATTTCTTACATGTCTTGTACGACTATACTGCTTGAAACAGCTTGCTAATGACTTGAATCTAACTTCGTTGCCTCGCGTTATAGGTAATAACTATTAAACTAGAACACTATAGCCCGATTATAGGTACTTTACTATAAGAAGTTGGGGGGTATAGTAGGGCTTCCCCATGCATCTGAGATCTACAAACTAGGAACGTTTTTAGCTTGGTTCAACCTGTCCAGCAAATAAAACGGCGAGCGAAGGCATGCGTTATTTTATAGATTGCCAAGAACAGTTTCACCTTAAGCTCATCGAACACCATTTTCCATTTTCGGGGGTTATCACAGCTAAAATCGAGTGGGAATGTGTGAATGTTGAAACTCGCATGGGAACTTACAACCACTTAATGAACGGTGAAGAGCAGACACATCAATGATGATGCGGTGCCAGTAAATGCCTAGGTAAAGTATTCCATAGTATTTCACTATAACAGGTATTTTCAAACAACATATTTCCATTCCGCTGGACTGTTATTACTTCATCAATTACGAACTCCGACTATGTTATTGTATAATATGTCTGTGCACCAAAAGGTGGGCCTGTCTCCCCTTGCCAGAAATCAAAACTAACCCCTCCTCCATCATAAGTCTACCACCCAACCCATTATTTGCACAGATTTGGAATTACCAAGACATCCAAGCTTCACAGAAGCATGGAAGTTTTACCCGTAGTCAACGAAGTGGCGCATGTATAGCCAATCACAACCTCTCTAGTTCGACTTAGCGGCGCTTAACAGCTTTCTAGCCTAAATTTTGCGCTTTTTATCTCTTACGATAAGTCTCGCCTCAACACTACCTCTCTTGGAAGGTAGTAATCTAGTAACAGTCTCACAGCCTGCCTAATTATTACTCATATTTGCATGGCCGAACCAACAATTCCGGCGTTATCACGGATATTGTTTGCGAAGAAAGACCGTAGAAAACCGGTGAGGTCGGTAAATGGGCCGGCTGAGCAATGCACGTAGCGTCTGTTCCACTATCTGATCCATCTGTGTCGGCGTCAGTAGTGTTCCCCGCCACTCTTACTTGGGTAGAAGTAGAGCCTGTCTCCTCGAATTGAGCGAGTGGCTCACATGATTTCGTATGTCTGCGGCTCTGGCCAACCGCGGAGCCCGCTCGCTTGCCGTCGAAGGTTCGCAGCTGCAATAATAGCTCCACTAACTCGAAGCCACGTCCTCTCATGCACAAATCTCATGATAAAGCGGCTCTCCGGATTATAACCGATATGTTGTAATGCCAGTCTTTGTTGTTGTTATTCAATATTGTCTGTAAACCCAAAATTATCACTATCTTGGGTGAGCCAGTATGCCATTTAGATAATACGAAGTTGAAGATGGAATCACCTTGCCCAGCACATACCCAGCTTTATCTCGCTTCGAAGACAAATCACATGTTATGAGAGCCCAAGCACTTTGTTCGGGATTTACTACGTGTTCTAGATTCTGCAGTTCCATTTATGGATACTGGTGAGTTTGCTGCGCTGGCTACTCCAGCAAAGATTTGCAAGAGTACCAACAACTCTTTGATTCGCCCATATCATGCCTGACAGGTCATATGAATACAGTTTGTCGGCAACCTTGCCGATCGTGTGAACATGGCTAGGCGCCCGGAAGCAGCCGTCCCCGCAAAATGATGCCTCCTCCGCTTCTAAGAGGAGATACAGTTGGAACCTATTAATAGCAACCTATCAAATACAAAGGCTTTCAAAATTCACTGATGCTGTGATTAGTTTGTATTTTGGGTGTTACATGCTGATATGAATGACAACAACATGAACATCATTGCAAAGCAGCATGATTGTGAGGCCCTCGAACGTAATCTGGTGTGAGACTGAAAATACAAGTGACAACATTGCTACTTCATGCCTCCTAAGACATGGATAGGCAGTAACGGTGGGCCAGAAAGGCCGAGGTTCTAAATAGATGTCTCTAACTCGGTTTATGAGAGGAGCTGGAAAGCAGCAAGTAGACTCTAACTCTTGGACTCTAGTCCAAAAGGAAGATAAAGAACCCGAAATTTTACGTAGTTCAAGAAGGCACCAGTTTTTACTTGTGGCCGAGGTCTAGTCGCCGATCTGGCTGCTTGGTTCCTAGACATAGGGGCCTTCGTTCACACCGAAAACTTGCGGTGAAGAACTCCTATGGTATGCAGCTTCGGTTATTGAACATTCGCTTATGCAAGAGCTGTACGTAGTTTGGAGTCTGTCAGGACTCACCTAACCATACATGATGAGATTCAAATCCCAAGTCATGAACGCAAACTGTCGAGTAGTGACTATGCAGGTACCATCATCTGTGCAGAACGCTAATACGGATCGCCGGTGATTTTGGTTCGAGTACCTACCGAAGTCAAGTCATCCTCTCGCGGTTATTCAAGTGGCCCTTAACTGCAAGCCTCTTCGGCTTACCTGCCACATATGGGGTCACAAGCTTGTCGGCTGCCGGCTTCCGTGGCACATCGGCGAAAAAGAAAGTTCATAGACCTACAGAAGAGGGGAAATGTACTAAAATTAGACTTGTGAACTGTTCGCTTGTCTGGGAATAATGTTGGTGAGCTAGAAGGCATGTATGCCTATCACACTCCATGCTACCTTCTCTACGCTATTTGCTTTATTCATGATAGATACTTGCATTATTCAACGTCACATCTTGGGTACGCTTTCTGTCGTACGGCTAGGAGAATCTTACAGCATCGGTTAAGTTCTATTGCTGTCGCTGTATGCATTGACCACGTAGCAGATGATCATTCTAATCCGCTTCTCCGGCACCGCTAAGCAGACTGTCCGAAGATAGCCTTCGCCCTCTCCAGCTCGGCCGGCAGATCAATATTCCAAATCCAAAGCAAGCGGTTTTCCATGTTCTTCTGCAGAGCATCCAAGTCGTCGCCCTCGAGCTCAAAGTCCCATAGCTGCCCGGCTTCCTTGCTCGTCGTCACCAGCTTCTGTGTCCTTTCTCTTCTAACCTCGTCATACGCCTTGAACACCTTGTCTAGATCCTGAACGGAATTCGCTTCCCCAATCAAGTTTCCAAGGATGTAGCAATCCTCGATACACATTCCGGCACCGGCTCCCTGGTGCGGAGTCGTGGCGTGTGCAGCGTCGCCGACTAGACAGATACGCGGTTGCGTTCCATAATACGTCGGCGCTGGCGGGTCGTTGAACAACGCCCACACGTCATGTTTTTCCATTGCTGACAGGATATCAAGTGCCGTTGGGCCCCATGTTTTGAAATCGGCCAGCAACTCTTCTTTAGTCACCTGGACAACCCATTCTTTCGAGGGCCATGAATCGCGGGAGGCGAAAGCCACGACTAACATCAGGTGTAAGCCAAAGAGACCCAATAACGGGGAAAGGTTCACGTACCGTTCATCGTCTTTCCCATCTCAATAGGGAAGGTCAAGATATGTCCATGATATCCAAAGTAGATGTGGGTATTTTGGGCTTTTTCCTCGCCGAGGAGTTCATTGGCCTTCGTCATGGGCACAAGACCTCTATACGCAACTTTACCGCTAAAGACCGCACTGTACTCATCGCTGCCGAAGAGAAGCTTGCGAGTCTGCGACTTGATCCCGTCGCATCCGAGAACGGCGGTGTGTTGAGCTGTAGTCCCGTCTGCGAAGTGCAAGATCACGTCCTCCGAGTCCTCAGCCTTAGTGAGATTCGTAAGGCGTTTCCCGAACCGAGCAACGGAAGACGGAATCAGCTTCACCAACTCATCAAGGAAATGCGCGCGGTGGACACCACCGATGCGGCCGATTTTCGAGAGGTCGGGGTAGACGGTCTGCCAGAGCTTGTCTCCAACCTTCCACCCCGGCTGTCCACGGTACTCGAAGGTCTCGCCGTCGTCTCCGGTCTTCCGCCGGTCCCCCACCATTGTGGTGAACCATACGTTCTCCTTGCTCTCCCACTGAAGCGTCCGACAACGTCGGTAGGCCTCTTTCATCTCCGGCGATATGAGATTGATGGCTGAGACGGCATTGGGACCAAAGCCGACACCGGCCCCGATTTCGCCGAAGTGGGCCGCTGCCTCGTATACGGTGAACGGGATATTATGCTTAAGGAGAACGATGGCCAGCGTTAAGCCAGTTATGCCGCCTCCGACAATGGCGAGGTTGAAGGGCTTGGTGGATGAAGGAGTAGTCATTTTGGTAGTTAGGCGTCTTGGATTAATCTTGATCAGATGGTAGAGTTGATTGTCAGATGTTGTCAAGATTGCAATACTGCAACACTCGCCCTAAACTTATAACTCTAGCGATGGCAAAATTAGTTGAACGATGATTATCTACAGCTGATTGATCATTATCTAATGCAGTTATTCGCGTGGCGCTATATTCCGATGAAGGGCGTAGGATGAGGCAGTCATCATATACGCAAGCGGGGATCCCGGCAAATATCATATTTCTCTCATGAGACGCGATACCTCCATCGCGACCATCTAGACTACAAACATGCTCTTGGGGCAACGCTCTCTGGGTAAATACTCGAGACGTACATATGCCCAGCTTTGATACCAAGAAGCTAACACACGCCGTTCTCTAACTAATAAAGAAAACTACAGTAAGCAACTGGAGGTCGTAAAGCCTTATACAACTGCCGTCTTATTAAGGTAATACACTAACTAAGCTCTGAATTGGGGATTCGCTTAGATCGTCGTATATATCATTCATACCCTGGTCGCTTTGAATGCATTATATCTGCAAGCGGCGCTGGAGCACCAGTTCTTGTATACCTACCTCATCATAACACACTTCGAAAACGTCGCGAGATTGGTAGTGTGGTTTTCCATCAATCCTCGGGTCTCTTGATAGAATGATATTCCCATGCAGTTCGGCCCGCGCCGCGCCCGGCGGAAAAGCCGCCGCGATGACGGTGCTAACCCCGCATAACTTGGACGAGTGAGCGAGCGCTGTATTTACTAATCAATGTGGCGCGGTGGAGATATTGAGGTCTTCGCTTTGACAAGGCATCTAAACCCGGATCAAAGAAGCCCTTAGATTAAGGCATTTAAGGCCCAGATTTCTCACCCCGGGATTGACAATGCAAGCAAGGACCTAGTTAGTAGTTATACTTAGTTCATGATAAAATGAGTAGCGTAATCATGTGTAATTAGTCCAGCATATCAACAAGGAAATATCTATCTACCCAACACCCAACTCAACAATGTCCGTTAGATCCTCGTTACAAGATATGCGTATACTTCTGATGAGCGAATGAGAATTGAAAGATAAGTGGTGGCAATATTATCAAGCCATTGGAAATGATTTCTAACTCCTATTCTGCTCGTGGTCGGCTTCGGAAATAGCTTCAGGAACAGCCTCCTGGCGTACGGGTACAGAGCCTTCAAGCTCTATGGGGTCTCCGACAACGGCAGTCAAGTCGTGATCGTGGCCAACTTGCGAATTGTCATTTGGGTTGCGTGTGTGTGTTCCATGAAGTTCAGCCCGCCATTCACCACCTCTGAAGTATTTAAAGATGTTCTGACCCTGATCCATCTCCGGTAAATCGGGTAGATCTCTCTTCCACCACGTAATTCGGCGTATCCACCCGAAGCCGTTTGTTCTCATGGCTGATGAGGTCTTATCTTGCTGCTTAGAGTTGCGGCCTGGTTTCTTCCAGCGTCGAGAAAGAGCGAGGTATCCTAGCGCCCCGATAAGCAAGACGGCAACCCCTACGCCTATACTGATACCTGCAATAACTCCATTTGGTATGTGCACAGACGAGTTTTGGCGTTCAGTATCAGGGTCAGTCAAAGTTGGTGTCGAACTGGATTCAGTCGGCGTCGTCAACCTTATGGTAGAGGTTGGATAGGCCGGCAATCCCATACCAGCCCTCAGCGAGGCAGCTAGAGACTCGGGAAAAGACGAGAGATCCTTCTCGTGCCAATATATTATGATGTAGCTGCCTTTGGCAATGACAGGAGAATCAAGAACAGTAGTTCCTCCCAATCTATGTTCCTGATCCCATGTAAGGTATGCCGTCACAGGTGGTTCAAAAGACGACAGGCATTCATATTCGGTATAGTCGCCCGAGTTAACGGGCGTGATCCCCAGGTTGAAGTTGCTTCATTAGACTATTGCATTAGCATCTACCCTGAGGTCGACATGAAGAAAACTCACGTTCCACAACAATACCCGCCGTAGACGGTGTCTGTGCTGCCCTGGTCACTGTAGTTGATAGTCTTAATGACCAACTTGAGTTCTTGCCCTAGTGGGCAAATCCCGGGACTGTATATGTCGACTGAAATTCCGCTGTATGGTGCGCAAAACGACCATGCGTGATAGGCATCGCTCCATACGTATCCTGGTGTATCTGTTATATAATACCACGCACTATAGCATTCAGAGGCCGCACTGAATTGTGTTAACAGAGGTGGAGATTGAAACGTGGCGAACCATCCAAATAGTGATTTTGTCACAATCGATGGCGTGTGTATTGATGTCATCTTGATGATTTGTGTAGTAACCGAAAGCTGGTGTTGAGGAAATTAAGGTTGTAGGTTGGCGGGGGAGCTCATTTATATTAACCATCCTGCACGACTACTCGGACCCAGGGCGAGAATATGCAGCGGAACTGTCTCATCCCCAAACGGCGTTAGCTATATGCTGCACAACCTGCAGCCTGAAGGTCTTCGGGTTCGTATGGAGCTATCGGGAACGGTTACTGATCTGAGCAATATCCTTTCATTCGCTATTATCTAAAAGCGAAGGCTGGCAAGTACAGACAACAGTGTCGAGGCCTTTATGACCAAATATCACACTAGATAGATGTGCAATCTCTCCCGAAGCGCAAGGAGTGGCAACCCGCCCAGGGTTCTGTCGGAATTAGGTACTTTCATGAATTCGTCTCTTGAAAAAATGGCTTAAGTATATGATGTCTCTCTTTTAAAGTTCGCTTGATAGCGACTACTGATTTGTGTCGCTTTTAGAGTTTACGGTAATCCATGGAATTAGCTTTTGAATAGGATCCCTGAATTTAGGTACAACAAGGCACAATAAGGAAAACGTCACAGAACGCCACGGAATAATTCTTGGAGGGATGTTAGGTACCGCCCGAATACACATACATACATTGGGAGAAAGTAATCTTGGCAAGAAAAACGTCAATAATGGAAATGCCCGCAGTTTGAACTATAACAGTTAGTCTTGAACATTTGTTTTTCCACGGAAAGTTTCAAATATCTGTATATTTTCATTTATGTAAATCCCTTTATTATACCTGTCGGTAATATGGTGCGTATATGTAAGTGTACGCAACTGATTGAACGGATTTCTGATCAGAGGGAGTTGGTTGGCACGAATAATTCCACGTAAGAGAACCCAGCTAACGTCCGATTAGAGGTAATTTTCATTATGACTGTTGCTACTGGTTTCTTAGCTCAGTAGGTGTGTGATTGATTCATTGACATTTGTTTCACTGATTCATAACGACTTGGATAAAGCTTGAATTACGTTTAGATACAAGAAACGCTTGAAAGAGATATTCTAAAATTATCTCGTAGCATAAAGCGGCATAGAAATCGACAGTAACAAACAAAGGACGATATGACTAAGGTAGCACAAGCAGCCACTGCCAGTAGAGGATCACGGGACATAAAGTCGTTCAAATATAGTTCTGGAGAAAGAATTCTAGCAATGAAAGAACTTTCCCCAGGTCGGAGAACGCCACCTCATTAGTCCGCATATAAAACTGCTCATTCCTCACGATTTCATATCACCTCCTCAGCTACAACACAAACCACACTCATTTCAAAGACCAAGGTCAACACCTCACATTCTATACACCAAAAAAACAAAAACAAAAACAAAAAAACCAACCAACAAAATGAAGAACACAACTGGCACACCATCCAAGAAGACCACCCCTCAGAAGGGTCTCTTCGACTTCAGCGATCCCGACAGCGGTATGGGCGGTTCTGGCTCCAGCCACCACACCAACGCCTGCTCTATCATGTAAATCTTCGAAAACCTGACGTCCACTCAATCAATACTTGACACGGGAACAATTGTGGACGATTCGAGGGATGGGAATACACATTCGATAAGCAAGATTAGCTGGTCGTGACGGATCTCCTGCGGGATTCGGGGGGTCAATGGCTAGCCGCATTTCATACGCCACCGGTCAATGCTCTCGCGGTGGACTTTAAGTTTTTTTATTCTACAGCATCAATTTAAACTTGAATTTTTCTTAACAATTATGAAAGTTTGTGACTTGCAATTGATTGATCCGTTCGGCTTCTCTAACTGTATGAGTGCGTTCACAATGAGAGATCTTCATTTGTGCTAGAAATGGGGATAGTTACCTGGTCCTGTCTTATCCCGGTTTCGCTTCAGCTTAAGCACAACAACTAACTTACTGTTCCTTATTTACGTCTTAAAATCGACACGCTTACTTTGACCTTGCCAATAGACCCAAAGATCAGTTATGAAAGAGAGTTCGTTATGAAATCGCCATTGGCGTCATTTATGTGCTGATTGCTCGTTAGACCACGGATTAACACTAGGTAGTCTCTATTCGACATGTTTCCCATTTTGGGGAACCGGGCAGAATTAAACGGGCTCATAAGACATGCCGGCGACGAGGAAATAAACTGCGAAGTCCTCCGCGTGCTCTGGGAAGACCACGTAGTGGGGTAGCATTCCTATAGACCGTTCGTAGAGTGGTCAGATGTTGGCGATGATAGTTTCAAGGAGATAGTCTCAAGGATCTTGTACAGCGGATGACAAATCTGAACCCGACGAGGCGAATCACGGCGCATCAGGCGCTGCGATATCCTTGGTTTGCTTGTCTCGAGGATATTTGAATGTTACGAGCTGGGCATGTTGACGGGATTCGACGCACTTCTATCGAGTTGCCTCAAATCAGTGTTTCTTTTTCATCTAATCCTTCGTTCGATGATGTTTCATACGGGATCTCACGCTTGGGCGTCAAATATGACTACTACAAGCTCGGGGCATCGTCGGTTGATGAGCTTCAGAGGGGATACAGTGAAACGAGTCAAACAAAGATAGTTCAGTTGTCACCTGACCCGACCCGTAGTGGTAAATATTTGTGTTGGTATTCGTAACTCTAAACCGATGACTTCGCGAAGCTTGGAATCTCATCTAGGTCTATAATTCTACCACATCTGACCTGATATGATGAGACCCATAGTCCGTAGCTAAACGTCATCTCTCACCTATGGCTGGTGTAGAAAGACATATGTCTGGCTAAGCCTGAGTTGACTTCTCACCGCCTTTGCTACTTATGGATTTCTTGAATTCCATCGCCGCTCTTGGACCTTCATTCTCTGCTTACGTGGCTGGCCGTTCTCGAACCCACTGAGCCCCCCAAAGGTGCGTATCGAAGTACGCATAGAGGACGAGAATTTCGTAGATAGACATTCGTAGGAGACCGTTTCGGTCGTCGTCCTAGATGCCATGTATGCGCAGGCTACGAGTTGGTACCGCAAGACCGATGTTCCCAACTAGACTGATCCAAGCCTTCTCTTGTCTCATATAATAAACCCGGTGTATCTCGTTTCTTTGTACGATAATACCAATCTCTTCTCACACGGGTAGCGGCTGGGGGTTATTGCCAACAGTCTTGTAGAGCTCCCTAAGTTCGAACGCTTCGTGGCCACCCTCTGGAACCTCCCCAACAACACGGGCAGGCTGACCAGCAACGATACTGAAGCTCGGTATCACCATATTCGGGGGAACGATGGCGCCGTCGAGAACGCGGACGTAATCTTTGATGATGGCGAACTCGCCAATGACGACGTTTGCGCCGATGTGGACGTGGCTTCCGACGGTGGCGGCTTGGACGACGGTCCCCTCGCCGACGAAAACGTGGTCGCCCAATCGCAGGGGGAGGTAGGTGAAGGTCCTGGGGCGACAAATACATCAGAGGGAGGATTCGCAGACGTAGACAGGACAGGAGGGGAGGGGAGGGGAGGGTGCTCACCCTTTGTAGATGCGGCCCGGCGGACGCAGACAGCAGCCCTTGCTCAGGAAACAGTATCGTCCGATGGCCACGGCTGTGTTGCTGCCGGGCGCGGCAGTGGTGGTCGATGCGGGCTGCGCGGTGCGTGCGAGATCGCCGCGGATCATGGCTTCGGCTTGAATGACCGTCTTACCTCCCAACATGATGTGCTGGGTGCCCACTAGGTTGGCCTTTCGGGCCACCTTGTTACCCGTGTCCTGCCAGCTACATGTTAGAAGGGTTCTGATGCCGAAGCTTCGATGTTGCGCAGAAATCGCTTACGGTCTCGATATACTCCCCCTTCACCTGCTTCCGCGACATTGTGGGCGTGCGCGAGGGCAAAGATTGTACGATGTATGGAAAGTGTGAGTCGGTGGGTAAATTGTGGTTATCATTAAATGTTGCGTCTAAGTAAGTACTTAGCCAGGTACCAGGTCAAGTCGCTGTATGCTATTAAGCTAGCGGCGCATCTTCCCCTAGAAGGCCCTGACGTTATAGATAAAGAATGCCTCTATGACCCCTGTCAATAACCCCACGTTTACTGGAGGGGCCGGCACCTCCTCCCCATAGTAGGATTTCTGAATGTATTTGCGAAGGGACAAGTTTAGGACTTATCTACATATAGTAACTATGATTGCCTGTGAATAATTGACTGAGTGCGGTGTAAGTTTCCTATAAACACTGAATAATGTTTCAAGCACGGGTTCTTGTATTATTGTGTGGAAACGTGTGAAGGATTGTAAGCTTTGGGGATGGCACTAAAGACACCAAAAAAAGATGACAAAAACGTACAACACCAAGGATTCGCTGGTCGTCACCGACCCAACTACTAATTTGGCCCTCACTGGCTTATCTATGGGGGAGCGGACGGGACCCCGAGTTTTCCAGTGGGTGTGGTCGTACGTGGAAACAGGCTGATCTATTAGTAGCTATATTGTACGTTCGTTTGCCTTGTCGAACAACAGTCAAAGTTGGAATTACTTCTTCCGAATATCGTTTTCTAATAAGTCCGCGTCCACATATCAGCATCCACTCCTGAATGTCCATTTCTTAACAACTGACCAACAGCGAAGTTATTCTAGACCCATTCATACAACAATGACAGTTTCAACTCACCCTTATGCTGGGGCCATCCAACTGTGGCAAGGGTGTATTAGCCGCTCGTATGGTAATGTCAAAGTCGATGAGAACTGTTTTCCGGCTGTGAGCAAGAAAGTCATAGTTATTTACATCTTCGTACTTAATACCTGTCTAGTATAGTATTGATAACGTCAGGTGGCACGGCAGCAGTCGGCAATGCGGGTCATGATGAATTCAATAACTTTGTCTCCCTTGGTGGAAGAGCCAAGAAATACAGAACTGATCTGGTAGCCTCCTATCTACTCGTATGCAACTGTCTCTACTTTTAACTGGGGGTATTTTCAAGGGATATCTCGCGAACTTCACAACCATCGTGGTACTAGAGCGTGGACGAGTTTTTCGTATATATTATAGCAGAGTTTACGCCCCTGTCGCCTTTCCTCTCAACGTTAATCTAGAGCAGCTTTATATGTAGTGATAAATATGCTATGGTGGACGGAATCTTTAAACTTCAGTCTTCATTGAGTCGTATACATTATAGAAAAGAACTTGAGTGTAATAATATTTGAAACACTGAACGTAGGCTTGTGTTTATAGCTGGAGAAGGGCCGGGACAAGAATAAGAAACAGGAAACCTGAAATGATCACAACTTCTACCTGTTCACTCAACAGGCGGGCTATGCAACAAGTCAACCCAAACATAAAGGTGTTAAGAGAATAGTCAACGAATTGATAAGCCTTACCATTAGAAAATTATAATCTGGGAAATCTTATTAAAACGCCCGTACTTTTGAATCGGTCCTCCCTTCCATTCAGTCCAACCTCGTGGGACAGAGCGTAGGTTAAAACATGACCTTGCCGACCACTACGATCGGCTGCGTATAAATTGATGTTGCGTCCGGCATACGCATCACCTGGATGTAAGCCTGTCCGATGATCAGAGTGCTTGGGTCCCAAATCCAAACTTCTCGCGCCACGCGGCTGCATGTGCATGGAGGCTGTCAGCGTCATCCTTAGTTATTTCCAACTGAATCTTTCTCGCTCCGAATACTATAAAAGACTCGCCATTCTCGGTAAGCCAATAAACGTGCTCTTCGAAGCTTTTCCATAGTAAGAATAGGTATATCAATTCGACGTGTGGTTTTACTGCCGCAAAAGGGAGACGTGATTGATTCATTAGCGTCTTAAGAACTGCTTTTGTGGTATAGCTATATATGTCTGCTAAGCAGGCCGCGATAGCAAAAGTAACTTTATCACTCAGGCGAGACCAATTTCCCATCGCTTCGATAGCCGCTTCTCGAATCATATAGGAAGAGTGTTTCAGATGCTTCGCGATAGCATTGATGATATCATCATTAGGCTGGGGCCGGGCTTGGAGCATATTAATAACCCCTTTTCTAGTCCTATCAAAGACTAATAGTTCAGCAGCGGTGTAAAGAACGTCATCATCAAGCTGAGGCCACTTTTCGAGTGCAAGGAGAAGGTATGTTGGTGTTTCTCGCTCCCAGTCTTCACGTGATAGGCCTTTCAGTCGCGCGACGATAGCTTCGAAGACAGTTTTGTTATTGAGTTGAGGCTGCATTTTAAATGCCCAGGCAGCTTCCGATCGCATATAAGCGTTGCTATCATTTAATTGTACGGCGAGAGCTTCTAGAACGGGATCACTAAGCGGATACCAATTCCTAAGCGCGTAGATCGCTGCAATTTTATTCTGCGCTACAACTGCGCTCTCGCCAGAGTCTTCTTCGAGCTGAGCTGCGACTAGGTCGACAATTTCGTTGCTAGGTTGAGGCCATCCCTCGAGTGCGCTAAGAACACAACCCCGGGTTTCTTTTTTGCCCTGAAGCCACGTGGTAATCATATCGTAGATGTTATCGCCAAATTGCTTCCGGTTCATGAGGCTTCTCATAGCCGATTTTCGGACGCCAGAGTCTTCATCTTCGTCTTGAGCCTTTGCTTTGATAGCCTCGAGTATATTGTGGGTAAGCTGAGGCTGACGTGCAAGTGTATTGACAGCGTACCTTCGCACATCTCTGTCCTCATCATTTAGATTTGCAGCGACTAGCTCCTGGATCTGGTGATCAAGCTTAGGCCATTTTCCAAGTGCAACGATAGTATCTATCTGGGCGTATGTGTTATAGTCCTCAAGCCGAGCCCTGACGATGTCCAGAATCTCGGAACCAATCTTCGGCCACTTGCCAAGTGCCCTGATTCCTGATACTTGGTAGGACTTGTCGTGACCCTTGAGCTGAGCGCAAATGATCTCCAGTACTTCGCCATTGCGCTGAGGCCAGGTGCCAAGTAATTCGAGAACTGCCTCCCAGACAGCAGAATTTATGTTTTCCTCCTTAAGAAAAGGAGTAATTATCCTGACGATATTGTCACTCAGATAAGGCTTCAGGAATCGAACAGCTATTTTTCGAATTTCTTCACCTGAATTCTTGAGTTGCATTGCGATAGCCTGAAGGATTACTTCGTTAGGTTGAGGCTGACGTATTAGAATCTCAACAGTTTTCTGCTGATCGTCAAGATTATTTTGATAGCGGAATTGTGATCCTTTACGCTGCGCCACTTCATCTCTCAATTGCGTTTCGCTTTGAAGATTCGTTACAAGAGCATTAACAACCTTATCACTAAGCTGAGACTGTTTCTCAAGTATTGAAAAAGCCCACCGGCGGATAGACATCCTGTTTCTCACAGTCTGTTTCGCAGCAGCATATAGGCTATCGTCTCTGGTTCTGAGTGGGTGCAATTCCTTCGCTGCGCTAGCGGCGACATGTTGAACGGACTCATCTTCATCTTCAAGGCACGTCACGGACTCATCTTCATCTTCAAGGCACGTCACGGACTCATCTTCATCTTCAAGGCACGTCACGATAGCTCTAAGGACCTCGTCATCCAAAGCACCTTGTTGGGATATAAGCATATCGAGAATGGCATCCTTGAGATTCATGTTGACGTTTTCTTGAAGTAAAGAGCATGCTAGGTGGATGACCTGGGGTGGTATGGCTGGATGAGACTGCAGCGATCTGAAAAGAAGGGATTTTGTTTCCGCTCCCACGGAGGCCGTCTCTAGAACACGACTAAGAGATGCCGCCGGGATTTCTACTTCGCGTGCGAACCTCGATTGTTCCATAAAATCGCATTCTAATACCAGCCAGCGACCTAGTTGATCTTCCAGATTCTTCCGTATCGTAGAAAAGCCTTTCTTCTCCGGTGGTACTTCGCTCAAGCAATGCATGATTAGCCGTTGATGGACAGAACCAATTAGGTCGAGAGGCTGGTCCCCAATTAGATCAAAGAACCTGCCTATTTCTTTGTCTTCTCTTTCGTCTTCAAGACTGAGAAAACCGGCTACAAAACGCCAGAAAATGTCGTAGCGGCTGTCGTATTTGTGATCGCCCAAGAATTTCCGCATAGATACTTTCTTCGAAGTCTTGTTCTTGACAAGAAGGGAGTCACCAGCCTTCCATTGCCGAAAAAAATATCGCGCTGCGAAGTATTCTTGGAACGTCAAGTGAAGGAAGTGGTAGGTAGGGTCTTTCAAAAAAGAATTTGATGTGCGTAGGAAAGAGAGACGTGGAAGTGTCTTATCAAATAAGAGCTGTGAGTTTTCGTCGCTTGCAATGCCTCTCAAATCACTCGTCGTGAAGCTGATAGCATCGTTGACCATCCCGGTAAAGGCCAATATTTCGAGGAAACGCAGCTCGTCGTGCACGTAGGTCTCGATTGTTCTCAAAGAGGTATGACGAATATCTGTTGAAACTATGGCCCGCCTATTATTCTCCTTTTCCAGTCTAATGACATCCTTTTTCCATAACTTTTCCACGATGACTTGATAAATGTTAGTCATAGTCCTGAGAATGTATCCTTGAGGGAGACTGCTATCATCACCACTCCAGATATAGCAGAGCGCATCCAATTGAATGGGTATTCGAACAAGTCCCTGGAGAAGTTGATGTTGCTGAAGTAATGACTGCAGGCCGTCAACTTTCTGACGATCAGCCAAGACGCTCTCCATGTATGACTTTACCTGTTCTGGGTAAAATCCTACCGTTTCTAGTTCCAGGTCAAATCTCAGCTCTGGCGGTAGCGAGGCGTGGGGGCGGGAAGTCACAATAACTGAGGGTAAATCCAAAAGGGTCCCAAGAAGTTTGAACATATGGCTATCCCTATCCAGGCCCTCATACACTTCATCTAAGCCATCAAGTATAACGAGAGTTTCTTTATACTCGTTTTCTTCTAAGTATTTGCAAAGATCCCGCGCAAATTTTTCGCCCCGGGTAGTCTGGGAGAAATATTCCTCGCGTAACATTGCTTCAAGATTGCAATTTGTTTTGCCGAGTTTTTTGAGGTTCCGTAAAGGTATCCAAAGAATACGGACGAACATGTTGCGCCACATGCAGTGATTCTTGAAGTCATGGACAATCTTCTTGCATAAGGTGGTCTTCCCAACCCCGGCATGCCCTCGAATTAGAATCCTTTTATGTTGTATCGTTTTTCCCGTGCCTACTGCACGCCGATCGAAGAGGTGCCGCATATCGACCTGCATACTCTTGTCCGGTGTTTCAATCTTGAGCCGACTGTGAAGTGAGAATTGCGAAGATTGCGAGTTCCTTTCTTTTTCGTCAAGGTACTTAATGACAACAAGATTAACATAACACTTTTCCACCAGCAGACGGTCACCCGAAATCCGTTCAATTTTGAGATTTTCAGCGTTATAACATTTATCGCTTAGATAGGCATACGCCGCTTCGACCGGCCGCCCCTCGCGGATTTTTTCGAGGATATTGCGTATGCGCCCAGCGACAAGTTGGTAGTCACCATCACTAGGGCAATAGAACTTATTCATTAGAACGTGTGTGCGGTCCAAGGGCAAAGGCGTTTCTATAATATCGAGAGTCGCAGAGTCTTGGTCGACCAACTGAAACGCGTTAGTTTTAGAATGATTAAATTAGTGAGTATGCATACTGGTCTCTTCTTGGCAAAGAAGTCAGGTAGCCAGGGAATGACTTTGCGCGGGAGGCTCGACTCGCCTAATTCATAAAAGGCTGCCAAATGCTCGCGGGGAAGATCACTATTATAGCAGAATGCGGTAAAGTTGCTGCGAAGTTGTGCTAGCTCGCGGTGCAGTTCCGTTTCGTAAAGCAAGTTGGAGAGCTTCTCAGCTCGGATGAACGCCCATGCTCTGAGCCCTGGCACAGCCCACTCGGCGACATCGCGAAACGAGGTACCGCTAAATGGTGTCGCAAGAAAGACAATGCCACGTACCGCATTTCGGAGGGAATGGCTTGTAGGAGTATGATCCACGAGCGCCTTCAATAAGAGAATGCCACCGAAACATGAGGCAATAAAGAGGATTGGTCGTTCCTTGTCTTTAGAATGATGCTCTGCAAGTTTCGTGAATAACACACTGGCAAACTCGTCGAATGTCTTCTGGCGATAGCCCGAACGCTCGAAAAGATCGGATGGCCAGTCGCACGTGAATATACGAGCTGACCCAACTTCGCGTGGAAGCATCATTTCATTGGAGAGCCAATTGACGCCAGATTCTCCTGCTTTCGTTTTGAAGGTCCACGTTCCTGGTGATTTCGTGTCGAGGCCATGGATGGCAATAATGTCGACATCGGTTTTGATGTTCTTCTCGGTAGGTACTGGCTCGATGTGGATACCTTTAGATGTCAATCTCTCGGTGGTTGAATGATTTAGAGGGTTGTTCGATGACCGCGGCAGTAACTTGCGCCGAAAATATAGAAGGAGAATGACAATAACGAGCGCCGAACTGTACATGGCTCGAGGTAAGTATGAGAGCACAAAAAACCAGACGTTGAATTTGTTTGAATCCATCGGGTCTAGACGTCGGGGATATTTGTGTATGCTACCTCTGACTGCAATGGATCCTCACAGGTAATGATTATGACGATGCGGCTGAATACCCCACGTGACTGGCCATCCCCCTCTTTGGCAGAGGGGGGAGAGCGTCGCATTGCAGCTGACATAGAGTCCTACCGTAACAGAAATAGGCGACGTCATGCGATTGGACAGAATTCAGGACATCTCATCAGCCCTCAGGCGGTCTCATTTAACTAACACTCTGCCAGAGCCCTTGCTCTCTATCAGCCAGCACAGTAACAACTGCTACTTCTTCATTCCCACCAAGAGGATGTGCCCGTGACTAGGTTGTATCATCGAGAAAACCCAATGATAGTTAGATCGGGACTTAAGTCTTACCGAGTGGATGCGAACAAAGCTCAAAGATGGCTCAACAGCGACATGTCTGCCCGGCAAGAGACTCGAAAAAACTGTATAACCATACGGTACGATATCTGACTATATTCCTAGTTCATAACCGATATGTTCGATCGGGCACATGATGCTCCGGATGTCTGGCCAGCTTCATACCATGGCTACGAGACATCGAGTGAGACAGGCAGTGAAAGGAAGAGACGAATCGTCGCAGATCCTACTAAGGCTGTGAAAGAGTTTCTCAAAGCGGATCTATCCTTCACTGACTTGAATAAGATGTCAAAGTACCTCTGGCTGGCAGGTTCGAGAGGTCCGCCCGCTCAGCTACATTCTCAAATTTTTATGGGCCGGCAAATCATCGTCTCTGAGCGAATGGATCATCATCTCGTCTGCGGCAGTGGTGGTATAATATTTATGCGCCCTATCCCCGCCTTCCTGCTCGACCCGCGCGTCTGGAAGAACAATCTCGCATGTCTCCCTGAATGCGGATGCAGGAGGAACAACGCGTCGGGAGGTCAGTCGTGTATGAAGCGCTGCCGCGAAATTGCTCGAGGGTTCTTATATACGTACAGGGGTCTCATCGCTTCAGAGGCTGACTTTTTTATCGCCAATGAGCATCGCCTCTTACCGCGAGGGCTCAATGGTGATGAAATCACGTGGCCGAAGTGGAAGATAGTAGTGAGGGAACTTGTCGCAAGTTACGACCGGAATCATATTCATCCACGATTCCAGCTTGGCGAGCTGTCCTTGCAGCGCCTTGACATGATCCATTACTATACCTGTCTTCCGCTGCTTACCCCGTATATACGGGACTGGCGTGGCTACGGCATCACCATCCGTAATAACCTCACCTTTTTGACTTCAGTCACGGTCTTTATCGCATTAGTTTTGACGGCCATGCAAGTCGGTCTCGCGACAGACCGGCTTAAAAACAATACAGCCTTTCAGCAAGCCTCTTACGGTTTTACTATATTTGCAATTCTCGGGCCAATTGGCCTGTATGTTCTCTTGGAAATTGGCATTTTCGTTCTGCTACTTCTTGTAGTGTTGTACGGGCTCGTTAAAAATATTAGTGACTGGGCGAGAGGGGGCAGCAACTCGCAAGCAGGCGATATTATATAATAACAAACTTCGGGGGAACAAGGAGGCACAGTAGCAAATACCAATTACAACTAGCAATGACGACATCCAATCCATAATGTTCAATCATAGCGACATGAGTCAATTATACTGAAATCGCATTAACAATCTGTCACACGGACTAAACGCTAGGTATTTGGGTTGTAACTATTCATATACCAAGGAGTACCTAGGGCCGGTGATATCTTTTAAATAACCGGCGATTCGCGATTTTCGTTCATTATCATGTGTACTCAATCACACGATAGTTTAAGATAATAGCGATACGGACCTGAAAAAGCAGGGCCAGGCGAGCAAGGGTGAACCCTCCGTATATATAAACCTTAAATTGCCGCTTGGACTAGAGGGGAGAACTTGACTGTATGGCTTCCATGACGCCCTAGTAGATTATTATTATATTCGAAGACCATTCCAAACCCTTGTTACATTAAATTCCATCGTAATGCAACGATTAAGAACCTGTTTTAGTCCTCGGAATAGAGGATGTGCCCATGTACTGACTACTTTGAACGTATATCTAATCTGTTGTAAAATATGTGTAGAAAACTCGATATCACTCGTCTGTAGTTCCAGAAGGCTGGCCTCTAAAATCCTCGCGTATGGCATTATACTCAAGATCATGAGCCTATAATTCATATCTTCGTCTCTCATTGCGTTATCCAGGTTTTGATGCCTCTCCTTGCCACTTACGATGAACTCGTTAATGCTATTGATTGAAATCTGCGTCAGGGCCTGGGTGGCGATTTTTGGTGGGTTCGAGTTAACTTTTTGGTTTTCGTCGGAGTAAGGAGGAGAGCTTTATTTACTACTTGCAAATGATCCAGGGAGTCTTAAGGTGGAAAGGAGTCGATGACCAGCCCTGGACCACAGACTATCATGAATTCGCCCATTGTTCCGAATGGCCCCTGTGACGAATAAGGCACGAATTACAATGACAGATGCCATTGTCAGTGAAACACATCCTTCTGCCATGGACCAATACGTGGCCCAAACTGGAGCAGCTCCGTGCCCATCTGGTCGCGTATCGGTTATGGCGCCAATGAGTCGAATGAAGGCGATGACGATCATTACTATCGATAGACATAGCATAGCTACGAGAGACAACTTTCGGGCGGTAGGCATCAAAAACCGGCTTAGAATAACAATTGGGATCATGACAACTTATCCACTGGTCGGCGTCGGAACTTGCAATATAAGCGTCCGCCAGCGGATTGAGTTGCTCATAACATCGGATATAATGTCAATTAAAGCCACGAGAAGGTTAACCACGAGGCTTCTGATATTTTGCTCGGGGCGTGCAAAATATTTCCTATCATATCATGTGAGCTATTATAACTAAATATGTTGGTATTTCGGGAGTATTCACCGGCATCTGCACCAAAGTGTGGACAGATAATCACTGGACGAAGAATCGTAAATATCCCGAATATGATACTCAAGCCGACTGTCGACCAGAAAAATATCGTGATGCCTCGAGGCATACCCCAAACCAAAGTGTGGAAGAAATACAAAAATGCGAATTTCACTAAGTAGACTGAAGTCCAGACCAAGAAAGCTGTATTTGTGGACCATTTCTGAATGCTTAGAATATTTGTAAGGTCCTCTTGAAATGGAAACACAACGCCTTTGTTGATGGCTTCTAGTAGATATATGCTATTCAGGCTGTGTAGACATGTGGCGAATCCTGATATTAGAAGAGCCGCTGCTGTAACCACTAACCTATCGTCAAGACTCCAGGGAACGTGTCCGAAGATACGGATGGCAAGACGGACTACGACGGAAAGTATAGCGGTGGCGAATAGGACAGACAAGGAAATCTGCCGATTAGGTTAGTGATTAGAGAAAAATTAAGTGAGTTGTGAATAGATATGTATACCATAAACCGTTGCTTGTCGATTTTGCTTGCATGGTCGATCGCATCCTGCCTGCCAGGGATATTCTGATAATGCGGTAGGTTACTAAAGTCCATTGGGATCAATTTGCTTGGGAGAGGACGGAATGCAAAGCGAAAGACTAAGCCGAGGAAACAAGGGAATCCGAGTAGATGATATAGGCCCCTCGTCCTGGAAGGTGGTGAACTGAAAGAGAAGCACGGTCTTACAAACACCAGATCGCACGACCCAGAGGGATTCGAATCACGCGGTGTTTGAAGCAATTGTACCAGTGAGAATCACATTACCGTCACATTGTTTCTAAGAGAGAGAGCAAAGCGCTTACAAGGTGGTAGAAACCCGCACATACGGCAGTGATACAATATAATATATTTACTTATGGTCAGAAACACATAATGGGCCGGTGCGCTAGGGCAATAGGATTCACTGCCCTGATTCCATCGTACGCTATTATTGTAGTACATATACAGTACGGGATTTACGCTAATATGAAAATATGTTACAGTAGTTTGGAGGCTAGTGATAACCATGATGTGAGTGAAACACGTTATGTGTTCCCGGCGGCGCAGCATCGGCAGAGAAGTATTATGACTGTAGCACAAGAGGTCTCCTATGATTTCCCCAGTACCAATAGATGTCTTTCCATCACCACATCTACCAACGATCCACGACTCCAAGGGATTACTACCACTAACACCCATTTGGCACCTCGATGTTTCTAACATCAAATTAACCCGTCATCTGCTTCCAAGAGCAATAACCTCCCTGCACGATAGTACAATTCTTGCCTACGCCTGTTCTCCCCGAACGATCATTAGCATGCCTTATTCTAGCCTGCCAGTCCTTCTTACAGCAGTTATCGTTGTACTATCTTGGTTTGGCCTCAGCCTAGCGGCTAACCGACGACATGTCAGGAAACTTCAAGAAGCCGGCGTGATGAGTAACGGTAGACCCCCGTGATCGGTCATAATCGAGGTCTTCTTTCGTTTCCCGTCTTTCTAACCAAATCGAAGCCGATGCCTGATTATCACCCGATTGCCGGCCTTCTAGTTGCATTAAGGGAATGTAGTCAGGTTTTGCCGTGGGACGCTACTTTACACGTTGTGATACGGCACCTGGTGAACCAATTTTCCTAAGGGGATTTTCCACTTTAACTTGTGGCCTTTTAATAAGACTATATTGTTTGTAGCCAACCTTTTTGCGGCGGCCCAGGTCGAAGCCGCATTTCTTGACAAGCCTCGTGAAATATGCCATACGTTAGAGATCATGAATGGAGGCCCATCACTTATGACTATGCACATAAGTACCTCGAAGTAGTGACGGAGCCTTTTTAACCCTGGATTTGTCGCCGGATACATCATAGGACTCGCTCCAGCGTTTGTGGAGGAGGTTGCCGTGTTCTGTACCCTACTTCAAGATTGCACCAAGAACGGGTGCATGTTCCAGCTAGAAGAGTACACGCTCCGGCTCACTTTTGATGTCATCGCTCGAGTTACTCTGTGAGCAGCTACTACGGCATTCTTTGAACAAGTACTATACTAACCCCCTTTGGCAACAGTGATGCTCGCCTTCACTACCAGACGCAGGGCAGTGCTCTCGCAGACTGCCTCCGGTGACAAATATATTGGACCCCTTTCGGCACAAGCTACAGTCCATTTCGACGTTACCTGAGTCTCCGCTCCCTAGTGCAGAGGTACAATAGCTATCGCATGGACGCGTGTTTCGACATAGAGATTGATAAGCGGTTCGAAGAACTGGCTCAGTCTCGTCTAGATCGATCTAAGTGAGCGAGGGCGTGATCGAGATCAACTATCTCACTAGCGATAGACAATTATCTGGAAGACGCACGTCACGACGGGGAGCTGTCATGGAAGGCTTCCAAGACACTCGCAAAGCCACAACTTCGTATGTTTCTCTACGCTGGCCATGTCACGACTAGCAGTACACTAAATTACTGCTTCCTGCTGCTTTCCAACCATCCTGACGTGTTGTCGAAACTCCGCAAAGAAAATATGATGACGTTTTTGGCACCGGCCTTTTTATAGATGAGCATGTCCAGATCATCAAGAATGATTCCTCGCTGCTATATCAGATACCTTATACGTTGGCAGTTATCAAAGAGGTCTTACGCATCTTCCCCCCGGCTGGGAGATTGCGTGACGGTCGGCCAGATTTGTTTTCAAGTGACGAAGAAGGCCAACGATACCCCACTGAAAACTGCCATATTTGTACGCTACACTTAGCAATGCATCACTGTCCTGCTGTTTTTCCGAAGCCAGATGAATTTATCCCGGAACGGCGGTTGGTTGACGCCGAACACCCTTTGCACCCAGTCAAAGTGTCTTGGAGGGAGTTTGAATGGGGACAACGTATCTGCATCGGTCAAACCCTTGAGCTGATGGAGCTGAAGGTCGCACTTGTCATGACAGCAAGAATGGTCGACATTACCCCTGCATACGTTGTTAAATGGGATACTCTTCATCCCAAAGACGGCATCGAGGTAGTAGAAGGGAATCGAGCTCACCATTCAGATGGCTTCACGGTGAGCGTTAATTTACGGCGACGGAGAGCAACAAATCTAACGGAGGAGGGGCGAAGTCGTGTGGTAGTACTGTGTTACGACGTAGCAGAACGTTTTTCCCTTTCAGAACAAGGCTTTTGCTATTTTGCCTAGGGTACTCTTGATTCGTGAAGACACGAAGCATTCTCGTTGAACTCTATTGAATGATGAATCTGGAACACGTTGTAAGGGCTAGAGAATTATACGCTTTTATGCAAAGCAGCGCTATCAGAAATTTGCGATGATACGTATGCGGCCAGCTAGCTTCACATGGCGCAAATCCTATAGTTCGATATTGTTATCACATAGAACAACATGCTATCGAGACTTCGACTGTCCTAAATTTACCTAATACTCGGAACTTCTAATTCCCTTTGTCAGTCCTAGCGTTGTGCGGCCCCTAGTAATAGTGGCCAACTTTGTTAACCTTATACAAGTAACGAACTATCTATGATTTCCCTGAAAGGAGGGATGAAAAGGTAGCGAAGTTAGACGATATTGATGATAACTACACTTCTAAGCCCATTCTTTTACGTAGCTGGGGCAATATGATGTCTCTCAATACGCCGTCTTTTTACACGGAAACAGCTAGTCTTGGCTATTTTAACTAGACTTTGCCTCCTAAACTTTCGCGAATTTATGGCTAGGGATACAAATTTTTGTTTATCTCTTACTAAAACGACATCTAACCTACTCAGTCGAATTTATCACGATGCTCCTGGCTTGCTTTTGTAGTGCTATTAGCAAGGATGTGTACAAGATCTTACAAAAAGACATGCATCAAGAAACTGGGGAATATGAAGCCATCTTTAGTGCCATGCGTCATGCACTGAATCCCGGGGTATTTTTTAACGGAATGAGTATAATATCTGCCAATTGTGTGCGCGACTCCATCAATGATATACAGCCTTATCAAATTAGATGAATGGCTGAGGCACCGAGTTACTCTTGCTACAACGGATGCTGTCTATGGACCCTATAACTCATTCAAAGATAAAGAGGTAGAAGATGCATTTTGGTAAATACTTCACTGAAATCAATGACCATTCCCACATCATTAAGTCATCGTTCTGAAGAAAATGCGCCGGGCAACCAAATACGGTACTGGTAAACATAGCTGTACAGCTTCCTCTGCTCTCCTTCGCACCTTGAGTACACAGGCTGATCTCATATTTCTTCTAACTAAACTTAAATATTTTGATGATTAGTTGAATAGAAATAACAGACTTCTGATTAGGCTAGATTATATTCATCTATGACCGAACTTCCGAGGCGCCTTGATAGGTTAATATTGGAAGTAGGCCCATTTTGGTGGCGGTAATAACTCGTGAGCAGAGAAAAGCACACTCAGAGTACTTATACAAAAGTGCTACATACTCGAGAGTCGCACACGAAATTGTAGCTCGAGTTAATGGGGGTATTGCAGGACCTTCTACGAATATTAACATGCTTACCATAACCACATAGGGGCCGTGGAAAGGTTGACCGCACTATACCTTGTTGTACACAATCTGTTTGTACAACTTTAGCTACTAGATGTTTGCACTGCCGTGGAGTCTACTGCTCTCCAAAAATGATTCGTTTTAATATCTAATTGGGTTGGAAAATGCGTATAGACTATATGGACAATCATATCAGCATTAGGGTAGGATGGCTACCCCTGAGTATCAGGGCACCCCTATAATTACCCCGCAAGAGATCACCAATTTTTTCCCATCATACAATTCATTTGGTTATTCACCTCCCATACACCCTTTTCTCTTTCCTAGTCTCACTGTACATATAATAGTTGAAGGTATTTGAGTTTACTGCTAGCTATACTTGAACTCAAGTTAAGGGAGCAACAATAATTAGCTTACCATAGCGTGTCAGGAGGTCTTGTGAGAGGATTTGTGCTAGAATACCTAGGTAGGTCTAGAAGATAACTACTCTCTAGTAGGAAAATTTAGCCAATGAAGAATATCAAAGAACGGCTGAGTCTCGGCCGTGCACGAAGACCTACATATGAACCATACATATTGAAGGATTGTGAACCTCCACGTGTACGTAAGAACTTCAAACCACCGAGCTGGGCATTGTCAGCGACCTCGCTGACCGGGGTTCGGAAAATGGGGTTGCATTAGCAGTATTTATCATTTAGCATAGCGACACCATGTAGGACTTCCAGCATTTGTTCCTGAACTAGGTACTTGCGATTCAACCGCAGGAACCGAATAGCTGAAGGCTGTCATAGTATCCCTATTGGTCCCAGGCCATCGGTAACGTTCCACCGGCAGTAATCCATGTCTGCTTTCTAGCGCACATGGGAAATGCCTAAAACCTGCTCAAAGAACCTGGCCTAGGTAGTATCAATGCATGGTAGCTTGTGAAAGTCCTACATATAAAAAGTTCGCCCCTATTCTTGATTTCTTCCCGACCGCGCCTCTACTTTGCATGCCCTTTGATGGAACAGTACCATCACGCTCCTTGGTGTTTTATTGTTGACCGCTACGCTTTCTCATGGAACTACTTATTCACGGCCGCCACAAACTTACCATATTAAGAAGATATACCGGGCAAACTTTCACTTACGATTTCGAGCGCTTACTACCGTCAATGGTTTCTCTCAGATTGCGTGGCCAAGCTTTATGACGCAGTAGTAAGGCATGTTACTCCGTGGATGTGCATATACACTATTCCCCAAAGAGGGAAATGAAGACACTAATACATTGAATTTGCTCTCGGAATGCGAAATGCGCCTGGGCAATGAACCTCGAGCATCTGGGAACGGGCGCAAGGATGAAGTTGCCAGTTCTTCCTTCGGTTGATCCGCTTGGACAGTCCTTGACTGATACAGTGCGAAGCATTACTATCCCAAAAACAGAACTTTAAAGTGACTTTAGAAGGGCCTTTGGGGTCACTGACGTCACCTCCGCCGTGCGACCTAATGAGGCCGTCAAAGGCTTGTTTTATCAAAGGGCAATAACCGAGGATGAAGGGTTTAAATACAGCGCAGAGCGCTAATTATTTAGACTTATTAACTACCATAGGCGTAGTATAAACAAGCATATTAATAAGATGAGTCACATACCCATCACTTCTCTAAGTTGCATCTTTGCAGATACGCTTAATCTGCATTGGTATATAATTTGATACTGGTTAAATGATAGAAAATGTCTCAATGACCTAGTGAAAATGGTGTCCAGAGACTGGCATAGCAAATTAGCACAATATGACAGGGTGGTGCTAGCCTCTTCCATTTTACGAATCATAATAATTGGTCTCTTCGACGTAACTGGATTTTGGAACAAACATAATCAGACAAATAGTCTAGGGTCAAAATGTAGTTTAGCCGCGACTTAAACGCATCGTGCATACAATAACGGTTAACAGTCAAAGACTGAAGGCATCTCCGAAACACATAAACTACAAGAATATCTAGGTGAGCTCACTTCATTCTATTAGTTTTATACGAACCTTGGCTCTCATGATTTCTATCATATTCTATTATATAAGGTTAAGTTGCTGTAAAGTAAGCTAAGAGCCGAACCTCGTGCAGACTCTCGCAGAGTCTTGCCTTGTATGACTATATTCATGAGACATGTGATAATGCATAACTCGGAATACGGCCTGAAAACGAGGACAGCTGTAACACTTTTCAGAGGGAGGGGTTCTATATAAATTAATGCAAATTTCGAAAGACGTTGAGCAGCAATCCAATTATCTTCATATTTTACCTGTGCAGCTAATTATACCCACGCTGCTTCTATCATTCGACGACGCGTGGATGCAACATAAGTGCGGTTAGGATTCACAAAAGTTTGGGGGCCCTATGCTACCTTACCTGAGCTTAATTCCATATACTGAGACATTGATAAATTTAGCGGTCCTGTACCTGCCCCTATTCACTGCTTATAATTGCTTAGGTAAATATCGGCCCCACTACTGGCTAACATTACTATAGTATATAAAACCATTGCTCGGATAACGGGATCTACATTTACTACCTTATAACACTGTATGATTCAAGTTATAGTCAGTTTAGATAGGAAAATGCATTATGCAGTATCATAGGGCACTTAGCTAGTGGTATCATGTACTATGCGATGGATGACACCTCTACTAAACGGCAAGTATAAAGTGAGGAGGGTTACATAAATAGGGAGCTGCCTCTGCTGGCGACATATTCCATAGCTGTAGGCAGTGTCTTCCTGCGGAGGGGTATCATCAAAAACAAGGACAATATTATATCTGCAACACCGACCCCAACTCTCGCCACCTAGTGTCACTATAGCAAATATACAGGCAACTAGAACGGAACGATCCGGGGATTTGAAATCAAGATCTATGAGAATATGTAAATATAAAATAGGGATAATATTACTATCCTAGAAGGCTATAGAAAGTGAACAACATCTTAAGTTTTCATGATTCACTCTTGTGTCTTAAGCGATACCCGTGTGGAGTAGTATGCTCGTCAAAATGCATTCGTCTCGATCGCTGCTCATTGAAGAGTCTCAAGGGACACTCACTGTCTCGCCAATCGATTCTACACACAATGTCGAAGACACCACTTGGGAACGTTCGCAAAAAATCAGGGCGCCCATGGACACTTTTCAGGTGATAACTATTAGTCGCCGTCCATTGTAGAAAACAGCAGCTAATTGCCTATTAGCAGGAGCCCCAGTTCGCCCTGAATGCACCTCACGGGCTCCCGCCAAATTACCGAGACTTCTATGAATCGAGAAATGCTTCAGATTCGAGCAGCTTGCCAAATCCAACCGCTCAAGGTCGACATCATGTCTCCACAGCCGTCCCCGCTGAGCAGCGCGAGCAGCAAGTTCACATATCCTCGGATACACATGAAGAACCCCCACTACTTCTAACTTCTTCTAGGTGGACAACTCTGGAGACCTTACGGGACGACACTTCACAAGACGCAGGTGGAGAATCAAGGTCAAAAGCCTCTCGACTGCCCATAAAAGATTCTCTGGGCCTCTCTGGCCAGCTCAACATCATCGGAGGATCCGTATTAATCCTTGGTCTTCTCAGCTTTTTGCTGTTTCTCTGGTTTGGACACGGGACCCGTGAAGCGGCAGATGCCACCTGGGCCTGGCGACAGATAGCACTCAAAGGTTATATGGTACAAGCTGTGACTCTGGCCTCCCTTGTACTTCGACTCGCTGTTTCGATGCAGTCGGTCGTGTGTACATCTATGTTGGCGGCGCTAGTCCTGGAGAAGAGGTTTGCCCGCAAATCTGACGTCGCTTGGTTCTCGGTCATGCGAAGTACGAATGACGGCCCCTTGAAAATGGCACAAATGATGCTGTTTTCTAAGTATCTCACGCGACATATTGAATTTTGGTTGTTATCTCTGTTGGCTCTTGTAACCTTAGCCCTGCAGTTCTCTTCAACAATTCTCCTGTCCGATATTACCAACTTCGTTATACTCGGCGACGTCGGTCGCGTATCCCTTCCAGATCTCCTTAACATCAACGAGCAAGACTTCGATATTGATATCCCGATAGGTTCATTTATCACACAAAAGCCTATATACGGTATCATAGGTGAAGCCAATACAAGTTTCAACACTTCTCCAGACGTACGTGGCCTGAGCCAGACTGGACTGGTTCAAAGGGCCTTCCTGCCGTTATCCGAGACGGAGAACCGAACGTCAATTCGCCATTTCAACGGTAACGCGATGGTAATGAGCTCCAATGTGGCTTGCATACGACCTGAAATGAGTGATGTTTCTTTGAGCTTGCAAGGACGGTTGGATGGTGCCTCGGATGCTTATATTGAAGGAAGCCTCCAGTATGGCCTCAGTATAGATAATGCACAAGCGACCGCGAATCAGTCATGCATCTCTGGGGACTGCGATGAAACAGGTTTCTCATGTCAGCTCCCAGCAACCACTTTCGATAATGTGGACTATTGGCAGTCGGTAGCTTGTTACGTTGACGTAGTTGGAGGTCAAATCAATTTATCGGCTTTGGAAGCTAGATGGAACTCGACTGAACAGCCCTGGTCCAAAGATACACCGATCACCCTAGTTTTCTCGACAAATATCGAAGATTGGGGACAGATTAACGTGTCCGAACCTTTTTCTTCCAGCCTTGAGAATGGAGAATGGCGGAGTTATGAAGTTACGCCCAGCCATTTCCTCAATATCTCACTATGCTTCCCTGCCGTCACCCTAGATCGGAAATCAGTGACCATGGAAGCTTCATGGAGTCTTCAGGAGCCTACTACGCAGTGGTCATTAACATCAAATAACCACAGCACGCTCGATGTCCAGAGGTATATGGGTTCGGATTCACCACGTGGTAGTCTTGCCGACAGAGGTATTTTGGATATGCAAATATTGGGCGATCCTAACGACGGACCACCCACGAGCCCGGCAAACCAACCACGTACGGTCATATCTATCGGTATGCAAGCAAATGAAACTTCGGCCAGGCTAACCCCACGACTCGAAGAATGGACCCAATATTCAGAGCTTACGGCCGTAGGCACTTCTAACACGACATGGATACTGTGCCTCTACTGTAACGCCGGCGGTATTGGGCCGCACGCCGAAACCGCACTCTTGTTCAGCGATATTATCTCGCGAACAAGTCGGGCTGCTGATGCACTTCTAAGCTTCCACACTGCGGAAGCATTGTTAGTGCACTACTCTTACTTGAGCTCATATACATTGCCGTACGATGCTCAGGTAGCCTCAACGACCTCAGTCAGAGCTCCGTCAAAATGCTCGGAAACCGGGTGCGGGGGACTCGTCACAGTCCTAGTTCTCGTTGGTGTCCACTTGTTATATGTTGCTGTTATCGCGACCATCTATACCACGCAGATTCGACATTCGCGCTATGCAAATATCTGGCATGCTGTTTCGCAGCTGACAAGCAGTGAGACGAGAGAAACGCTGGATGCTGCCAACAATGATAGCGACGAGGGAGTCTTCAAAGATAAAGAGAAATACGACAAGGATGACTTCGTCAAGCTTGTTAGGCTTGAGAACGGGAAGATTGAGATTGTAAAGCATCATCTTGAAACGAAGACTTGGGGCCCATCATGGGTGACTAAAATTGGAAAGAAGATGCTTACGATGAAATGGAGCAAGAAAAATGAGTCGAGAAAGCAATTCCAAAAGTCTAGATTTACATGAGGAAGTGAATAGTGTTGTTGCCTTTGACCTAACCTCACTCAACCTACCACACTGGAGGATACCATATTGTGTTTGAGCTCTGAAAGTTGACCTCTCTGCTCATCTGAAGAGACGATTCACTCACATAACGTCAAATTATTGTACTTGTACTGCTTTTCTTTTCTTGTACCCCCTTCTTTTTCTTTGCCAGCTCCTCTGTCAACATGGCGCCCGGGGCGGGTTCTCGCGAGTCGGACTTATACGCAGATAGACCAAAGACAGAGACAGAACTTCAATCCGCCAGCCGAGATATTAGAGGTTCTAAAGGTCTCCGTAGCTATTTATGCAAACACCGCAATAAGTCAACAAGAACTCTACAATTGCCTCTGTCGCTATCAAACAGTGCTAGATGCCCTCTCTGAAGCCACAGTGCCGGCTACTGCTCCGGAGCTCCCGGCGATAACCGGCGGCGATCGACCCGGCCTAGGTCGTCGGCAAGGGGGAGGAAGATTGAGTCACCGGCGAAGTACAAGCAGCATAAATACCTATTGAAGTGAAGCGTTGTCTTGTCCGTATTTTTTAATATTTATGGAAAAGGTACGGTACTTAAATGTCCAGGTAAAAATACGGAAATTATAGGTATATGAGAATAGTGGGGTTCCAAATTCCCTACAGCGTGCATACTAAGTACTTAACTTACCTAGGTACTAGCTAGATTAGCGCTTGGGCAGCAGTTTATAGGCCCAATTAGTCTCACTAAGGTATGTCATCAACCCAAAACATCACTTTTAGTATAAACGGAAAACTTCAAATACAAGGGTTAGCGATCTTCGAAAGCTGTGTTATCCAATTCCTCAACTTACCTTATAAAGTGAAGAGGATCGCCCTCACGAATCGAAGGCCCTCTTTCTTACCTTTCTCATTACCTACTTTACTCTATCTTCTCATCTATCACTCTATCTCACATCAAACCGCCACTTCACCCCCACCTCCTGAGTATTAATACTATATAGATCTAACTCCTTGAAGGGAAAATGAGTTCCAAGTCAGCGGGCTTCACAGATCAGGAGTGGGAGGAGATCTCCCGCGATATCCCCAGGGAGAGTGATCCCTTCTTACAGAAATACCTCGAGGGCCGTGAGGCGCTCATCGCCCAAGAGAACAAGCAGCGAAGCGGTTAGTAATACATCTCACAGCAGTCACTCACATTCTCATTCATATTTCTTCTATTATGAGGAGACGAAGAGTACGAATACATCCATATACTAAAGTGTGGTTTAGATGCCTCATTCCGACAGAATCTCTCACCAATCGCGCAGCGCGCCTGCGCCATCGTCCAGCGCATCCGCGACGAGGAGAAGAACACAGTCTGGACACCGCAGCTCGAGGACGCGCTGGCCCAGAAGACCGAGAACATCACCGTGTATCCAGGCATGATGTTCTCGCTGTCCAAGACGCGGATGGAGTCGACGAAGCTGTGGCGCATCGTGCGACGCATGCCCAAGGGGGCGCTGCTGCACGCGCACCTGGACGCCATGGTCGACTTCGACTTCCTCTTCGCCGTGCTCCTTGAGACTCCGGGGATCCACATCCTGTCCGATCGTCCGCTCAGCGATGCCGCAGCGCTGGAGGACGCCGCGGTTAGGTTCCGCTTCTTCAAGACGGCGCGGACCGAGGGCGATATCTGGACCGGTGCTTATGTGGCTCAGACGCCGCTCTTGCTTACGCAGGCTGCCGATGCGTTTCCCGATGGTGGTAGACCGGGGTTCTTGAAATGGTTATATAATCGGGCTACGATATCTCGCACTGAGGCTGTTGAGCAACATCACGGCGTTGATCACGTGTGGCGGAAGTTTTGTGAGTCAATCCCGGAATACATGCTCTTCGTAATGAGCAACGAGTTATTTTGAAAACCGTCTTCAAACTCTTACAGCAAGGCAATATTTTCACATCTGCACAATGAATCTAATACGTCAATTCTAACATAGTCACCTGCTTTCGCGTCGTCAACAGCATGATCCACTACGAGCCCATCTATCGGCGCTTCCTGCGTCGTCTGCTGTCCCTCCTGAAAGCTGACGGCGTGAACTACGCCGAGATACGCTTCTCCTGGGACCTCGACTACTACGTGCAAGACAGCGAGGTTCCGGAGAGTGACTACAGCGCCATGATGGACGTCCTGGACGAGGAGGTGAAGCGCTTCCAAGCCAGCGAGGAAGGCAAGGGATTCTGGGGCATACGCATGATCTGGGCCACGATACGGTCCCAGGGGACCAGGGCCGTCGTGCAGGACATGGACAATTGCATCACGACGAAGATAACGCACCCGCACTTGATCGCGGGATATGACCTGGTAGGACAGGAAGACTTGGGACGCACACATCGCGAACTATTACCTGAGATCATGTGGTTCCGGAAACAATGCGCTGAAGAAGGCGTTAATATCCCCTTCTTCTTCCACGCTGGAGAGTGTCTGGGCTCCGGCTCCGACACCGACCACAACCTATTCGACGCGATCCTCCTCGGCACGCGACGCATCGGACACGGCTTCAGTCTCTACAAGCACCCTCTACTAATCGACCTCGTAAAGGAGAAGCGGATCCTAATCGAGAGCTGTCCCATCTCAAACGAAGTGCTACGCCTCTGCGGCTCCGTCATGAGTCACCCGCTCCCAGCCCTTCTGGCGCGCGGGGTGCCATGCTCGCTCTGCAACGACGATCCAGCGATGCTGGGCCAGGACACGGCGGGCAGCACGCACGACTTCTGGCAGGCGTTGCAAGGGTGGGAGAACCTGGGTCTCGCGGGCCTGGGGTCGCTGGCCGAGAACTCGGTCCGCTGGGCCGCCTTCGAGGACCAGACTGCCGAGGACTGGAGCCGCGGCGTCCGCGAGGCCAGCGTGGGGAGCGGGCTCAAGGCTCAGCGTCTCAAGGAGTGGGCTGTCGAGTGGGAGCGCTTCTGCCTATGGGTCGTGGACGAATTCGGCGAGTGAAGTGAGTGAGTGAGTGAGTGAGGTCAGCTCACCTAATCAACCCCAAATCAAACCAAACCAAACCTGCCCGTTTCATTCATTCATTCATTCACGAAGTGAGTGCAGTGGGAAATCATCAAGGAAAGGAAGGAAAATGCGGCTCTGAACAGCAGCAACAGCCGGACCTGCCTATACCGAAAAGAAGAAGAAGAAAAACAACACACACGACCACAAAACATTGAAATCCGGAAACGCCCTCGTCATTCTTCAAGGAGGGGGTCCCAGTTTCGGTGAGGTCCACGAATCGGAAATCTTCATCGCACCCCCTTCGAGTTTCCTCATTGGTTTTTTTTTTTCCTTTCTCACCCACACCCTCCAGCATGCATGCCGGGGCGGTGGGACGGCATGGGTTGGGATGGGATGCATCGATGCGGCTCAGCGGCACCCGTTTTCCTGCTTACTTACTTACTTACCTACTTACTTGCCGGATCCATACATGCGTGCCTATTTGTGTCTACCCGACCCTACCTCTGCCACGAACTTCCCTAGTTAGTTTAAAACGGGTGTGCCTGAAACGCGAGGGTTCTTGCCGAGTGGGAGTTAGAATGGCCGCGATCACAGGACATATATATTTCTATCCATTTTGCAGTTTTGTTTCCTGATTTACATTCTCGGCTCGAAGTAGGCGATGCGCAACACATTCAACACCGAAACGGCGGATTCAAGAGTTGGTCACCTGAAGCAGGAGAGACTTGGCAGGCAGGGCGTTCAGGCAGACAAATTGCGCACAACAAGATGCGATGATGATCCGAATCACCTTCAACGGGACTAGATAGATGACCGGCAGCATACAGCATAAGACATGATGAAAAACAAGAAATAGCATATACCCAAGACTTCATCTATACCATCAATAGATATACACCCCCCCATATTCTTCACAAGCTATAGTGATCAATCTATCATCGAATTTAGGCAACTAGATTAGTACTTACCTGAACATTCAAGATCATTTCTTACAACCTCCCCATTACAAGTGAATACTTGGGTAGGGGTAAGCCGCATGGCTCACTAGTTTACGTCATCTGTCTGAATGAATCACCTATGTTAGGCAACTGACAGGCAGTATACTCGACCTACCCAACCCGATTATCTGATTGATTGACTGGGATTCAGATCACCTCATCTGATCAGTCGCACATTCAATCAGGTATGACGAACCAGGTATCAGGAACAACCAACAAGACAAGAGAAACGCATCGCACAGACGGATGTATGTCTGTGCCGCAACGCGTAACGAGAAGAGGTGATAAGTAAGACACTTACAAAGCGCATCGCATATGTCTCGGGCAACGCGAACAGCCTAACCAGAAGAAAGTCCAGGCAGGTAGCGTTTTCTGTGCCACTGACTTACATACCGGTTTACTTTCTCAGCCCAATCTATATATCTCATCAGATATGTATGCGTAAATGCATATTTAGCTATATATAGAAAATCTCTATATATGATAAGTTCCAAGAAACCAGTAGTGCGCGGTGAAAAGCTGTTCAGCTTTTATGTGTGTGGTGACACCGCGCAACAAGCAAGGCGAACCGCGAAACAGACGCCGAGGCACAATCGCGCATCTGCTCCGTTACAGACTTTACGGTTTGATAGGCCCCTCGAGATCCGATCCGAGTTCTCGGTAGCGACTCTGCGCGGTACTTGTTCGCGAGCAGGCGTTAGATCGCGATAAGTGGATGATAAAATGGATAGGTGGCGCGAACCAAGTCACACAACTTGTGCGGGTTGCAATATAGGTATATACATATATGTATGCAGTACCCAATACTATAAGGTTAAGTGTGTGCATACACATGCATACTATATATTGCATTGCCGTGCTGTGGTGGCAGTGACAGCTGAGACATCGAGAGTGGCGCAGGATGCCTTGCATGTATATGTGCATGCATATGCAGGCTATTTAAGTCAGGAGGTACGTGAATATGCGCCTGTCAATCATCGCGATCCAATTGCTTCAAATAGACTTGGTCGGGATCACGCTGCAAGAACGGCGGCTATGGTTTCGGTGTACTTCACTCGGGTACATTGTTGGTAGGGTTAGAATGAGCCTATGCTAATGAAGTCTAGAGAAGTGTAGAACACGAGGCTTAGAAAACGTATGTGGTAGTACTCATCGAACAGCGAGCGACGAAGTATTTCCAGGTGCTCCGGGATGATACATGCTAGATGATCGAACGTGGACAATGGATCGAGAGTCTAGAAAGGGATTTCAGGGGTAATGGTAAATGAGGAATATCCTGTCGCCAGTACAGATCTAATATAGCCAATACAACAAAAGAAATAGAGATATGGAAATGATCCACCCATAAGGCTTAGGATGGATCGAGAGTTAACAGTTCCCAATGATGTCCGAATTGAGTTGAGAATGCGAGTAGGTGCACCCTGATGATCAAGATGACCCAGGCTACTGAGCAGGACCCCAGTTGTTGTATAGCCACTGTTGAAAGGTCGTCGGCTCGATATTAACGAGGTTATTGAGGTTGGCTTCTCCAAAGGTATATCGGCCGTCGGCTATTTGGAGGAGATTTTGCATCGCAAACCACTTTTCTTCTTCGTTATTCTGATGGAAGTAGTCGAGCCAGGCTACTATCTCCGTGTAGGGTCTATTGATTACGTCGAATTCGACTAGCGACGTCTTAACTTCCAAATAAAGAGGAGAGGAATTGAAGAATAGATAACATACTCTGTCTGACCTCGCTGCAGTATTGCAGAATCCTTTGAGGAGTGATACGTTCTCCGCGCATCTTAAACTCCCGTGGCCAATTATCAATGCCGAGCTCAACGGCTGCAGCTACGAAACGTGCCACATCATAAGCAGAAGTCATATTAATCTGAACCTGGCGGCCTTGGGAGTTGGTATCGGGCAGTTCTGCGGTGCCAAGCCCGACGTCTATCAAAAAGTCGCCCTGGTTTGGAAGACGACATGAGCCGCCCATGTTGTATGTTCGGAGACCTCCTGGAGCAAAACGTTCGTAAAACACGCCGCAGGAAAAGACGGTATATTTCATATGATAGTGTCTTGAAGACAACCAGTGCTGAAGTTCGACGAGTGCAGTCGACGAACCGTTGTCGAAGGGATCATTGTTGGGCCTGCGACTTAGAGACCCCTCAAATTCTGAAGGCACAAAGGTCCGTACTCGAGCTTGTCGGGCTGCATCAATAAGGTTCAACTGTTCTGCTCCAGAGATGGTCGATATTATCAAGTCTACTCCTTGAAGAACAAACTGTAGAGTTTCCAGGTTATAATAGTCGACAACGGCAACTTGGCAATCATAGCTGGCTTCGAACTCAGGATGCGCCTGTAGAATATCAG
Organism: Xylaria flabelliformis; assembly: GCA_007182795.1. NCBI lineage: Eukaryota > Fungi > Ascomycota > Sordariomycetes > Xylariales > Xylariaceae > Xylaria > Xylaria flabelliformis. Next base: position 210,572 of record VFLP01000057.1, on the reverse strand, counting down.
CACTATTATTCCAGATTAGGGTTTGATACTAACAGTTCTTGAAAGGACAAGGACAGCATGGGCACTCCGAGATAACTCCTGGGTCAATAGAGCCGCAAAGCCACCGGCACCCGCGATCGCAATCCGCATCATCGCAACAGCTGATTTCTTCGCCATGATCGGGTGGCAAAAGGCGACTTGTTCGACGTTTTAAACTAATTGAGGCTTATTAAAAAGGGGTTAACGACCTCGTCCGTGGTCATTTTACCTCTCGGCTGGTAGCACCGTGCAATATTTCCGTGCTGAGAAGTGATACGAAAGATATACCTCGATTCTGCTGACTAGCTCATGTTTAATGAGTCAATCTAGGATCCACGGGCCATGATATACAACGGCCGGAGAAAACAAGGGACGATGTTACTTTAGTCACTCAAACCTCGGAAGTTAGGCCAAGAACGTGAGCGAGATCATCGGAAGTTAGGTATCTCAAGGCACACGGCGGGAAACCTCGGTGAATCCTACAGAGCCGCAAAGAAGCAGAAGCGGATGCCAAACACAGTGATCAAGAAACTAAGCAGTGTCGGCCATTATAGAATCCTTGATGGTGGGGACACGGATTCTGTGGGCGGTGAACCAAATCCCAGAGAAAGTAATGATACAGGGTGGCCGCTAGCTTGACTCCGTCTCTCAATGTACTCCTGAGTAGTTCCGATGGGTTTCTTTCCAGTTTACAGCATCGATGAATCAACCAGATGGCAGGGGTTGACAAGCTTCAGGTAAGATACCCTTGAAGGCCGAGCTGTGGGCTTTTACCGCCAGGAACCAGTGACATCCCGCTCTACATAAGAGGAACGGGCGAGGGGGAGTGGTGCCTGAGAAAGTCTCAACCCAACATAGCCGATCACAAATTGGCTTCGGCCGCATCCGATGGTGAGTTCCGTTTAGACGTAGCGTAGATTTGAAGAAGCATCGGTGCGAATCGTTGCAGCATCGAAGGCCCTTTTATGATAAGCTATGAATCGAGGCTTCAAGCGGTTTGGAGCAGGCTAGCAAGAATCACCAGGACCTCGATCATATACAGAAGCCATTACACTATACCGCCCTTCATTTAGACCATGACGGTCGACACTTGCCGCGAGTCAAATCAAAGTTTTCGGAAACAGGAGCAAACTCTTGCCTGTTTCGAGAGCATCAGCGATGGATACCAGAGGCGCGGATTCACATGACGGCTGTCTATCGTGCATGGATGCAGCAGGGTAGAATTAACCTAGTGACATCAAGCGAGAAGACGGCATGCATCATGTCGGCAAGTCCTTCTCTTGTTGGACCAAATTAGGCCCGGGACGAGGATCTATTGTCATTCCTCTTAGGGAGCCCAGGCAGCCAAAGGCGAGCCTGCCCGAATTAGTCGAAGTCCGACAAGGTAAATATACTACTGCAGGACAACCATAGTCAGAATGATGCGGCTTTTAGCGGGATATGAGCAGTAGCACTCGAAGACTCGAGCCTCACCGAATAGTTAACGCTTTGCTGACTAACCAGGGTGAGATAAAGGGAGACGAATAATAATCTTAACAAGTTCATTAAGAAAGAAAAAAAACCTGCTACAATACTGGACGCTCAACACCAGGAGCAGGCCAGGGTCATCAAGTCGGGATGGGATGGTGGTCGTGAAGGCAGGACTGGACGCGAAGGCCGTGGATCACGAACGGCGCACGATGAGTGGATCGGCTGTTTGACAGCCATGTTCAATCGTGCATGAAGAATAGGCTTCCTCTGTTGGCCAAGTCGAAAATGTGATTTTAATTTGGGTTTTAAGTTTAGTATTATTTATTCTTCTCGCTGTCATTCGTTGGCGTCGCTGAGAGCAAGCAGTCAAGTGCCAGATGAGGTTAACGATGAAGACGTTGGGGGCCAAAGCCGGACGCGTGGGACCACGGGATAACTTGCCCTGATGAAGAGGGGGAGGGGGGGGGTGGCGGGGCTGATATGGGGCTCATTTGGGGCGGCTCGCATCCACAGGGCTGGCACTGTTGCAGGTGGCCCGCGAACCCTGGCAGCCTTGGCAGCCTGTACATACTCCACCCAAGTTCCACTGCGGATGGCGGCAGACGCCACAGACCAAAGACCCCCGATCCCCGCTAAGATGTGCTGGGATGCGCTAACAATATCCCATACTCCAGTTGCCACCGCTGAACTTCACCTGACACAAAGTCCAACCCGCGAACTCCAAAGTCCTGCATATCGCTCCTACCTATCAGAAATTTTTCTCCCAGTCTGTTCTCCATTGCCGTAGAAACGAACGACCCAGCAGCCTATGTTATTTCTTGGGTCTTTTCTTCCCTGAGTCTAGCGTTGACTCACTCACTCACTCACTCACTCACCCAGTCCAGTCTGCTAGCCAAGTGCCGCAGTCGCTAGCTTTTTCCACTCGGCTCGATCGCATCGTCTTGTAATTCTGAGCCTAGCGTAGGCCTCAAGGCACGTTTTGAGCACAATCTACATGACCATTGTTAGCCAACTCGGGCTTTCGCTGCGTGGCTCATCGATCACAGCCGGAAGGAGTAAGAGGCTCGCGGGAATGAATGGCGCAATTTCTGCGCGCCGGACATGGCCGTTACGCAGGAGCAGCCTCATGTAACGTCGTCCCAAACGTCGGGGCGGCTGATTAAGATACTACGTGTCGCGGTTCACATCCGGGGCGTAGGTAGTATAGTAGGACTTGATGCATGATCCTTAGATACCCTTACCTATGGCTGGAGGCGGGAAAGTCTTCGATAGATTCTCAATGTTCTAGACGACGACGATCAAGGATGTCATTTGGAATTTAGAGTGACATAGCGTCCTCTGCCTAATCGTTACACACGGTACCGAAGTGAAAGCAAAACCCCACGATAGACTCGGTGTTCTGTAGTGAACTTCTGGCTGACTAATCCTATAGGAAGCCGGGGGTCGCAACATTGCTCGTCGATGTAGAATAAGTTCCTACCAAGAGGTGGCTGGAGCCCCAGTGTTCGATCAATTTTTAGCGTGGCGTCCTAGACGGCGACCAAGAACGCCATGCGAAAATTTTAAGTTGAGAAGGACAAGGGAAATATCACAGAGTTACATGCTGAGGACTAGCTCGATGGTCCTACGTGCTTGAAGATTAATCTTCTCTGTCAGGTGATGGCGTACGTAACAAGGGTAATGGGCAGATCGGAAATACGTGGACCAGGTTTAATACTCTATATGAAACCCTTAGTTGTCTACGACTATAGCGAGGCAAGGGTAGAGGGTGAGAAACAACGGGGGAGACATTGCAGCGTGACATGCGGGATTGTCAATTCGATGGTTACACATAACCAGAAGTGTGGGAAGTCGGAAAACGTGGGTCAAGTTAAGTGTACGACTCTGCATGGAACTTATGCTTGTCCACGATTATAGTAGAGATGAGGCGCGAAAACGAATACTAGTAGCGCCATTAGGAATGGAACCCAACTTGTTCCAGTCCTACCAGCGTAAGTATACGTTAAAAATATCTTCGAACGGCCGAAATATCTGCTTTAGGGAGGACAATTATTATTCGCAACTTAGATCACTCAAATTATTGTTCTACGACAACACTAAAGCCTCGGTTGCTCGGTGAGAAACAGGAACAGCTCAAGCAAAGACCATCAACTTAACGTCATCAAGCTCACAATTACAATTCAGATGATTGGGAAGAAGTAAGTCCTATTTGAGATACTCATACAATCGGGGATGGTATACACTTCTGGGAACTATCCCGTATCTTACTCATTCTCTCATTCCTTAAATCTTCGGGGGTATCATAAAACTCCTCATCACAAACAATGACTCCAATCTAAACGGGTCGCTGAGAAGCATCATACTCCGCGTCCGCCTTCTTCTTGATATCATGCTCAGCGCCGCGCTGCTGCGTCTTGCCAGTATCATGCTGGTCCTGGTAGTCCTGCTGGGCCTTCGCGTTGCCAGTAAGGCCAGAGACGGCAGCGCCCATGGTGCCAGTAACGCGGTCACCGATGCCCGAGACGTAGTCGTTCACCTGGCCCTTGGCTTCTTGGTCCTGTCCTTGTCTGTTCTGGTTGCGACCCGCGGCCTGGAGAGACTGTTGTAAAATATTCTGTCAGCCTCCGACCTGGTAACTACTAAGAGTTTAATTGGCTATCCAAGATATGACTTACCTCGGAGCCGACTAGTCCACCGAGAGCTTCCTTAGCTGAGCCTACAGTCTGGTTGTATTGGCCGGCAGCTCGGTCCGGGTCGTCCTTTGTGACGGCTCCCGATGATGAGGCTGTGAAGCCGGGGAGCTTGGCTGTGGCGTGTGATGCATCGTGTTCGACCTGGGCCTTGTTCTGCTTGGCCTCGCCTTTTGTCTGAAGGAGGGGTGTGGTAAGTTGACTAGTTCATGGAGAGGGCAGAAGTGAGAAAGGGAACCGTATGCATACCTGGTCGGCAGTGTTGCCCGTGATACTACCGAGAGCGTTCTGGGCAGCGCCAGTGACAGCGTCGATGGTCGACTTCAGAGTAGAGGTATTGTCGTTGGTAGACATTGTGATTGGTTGTTTGATTATAGCTGAGAAGGTGTTGTGTTGTGTTGTGTTGATATCTTAGGTGGGTGGTTATCGTCGAAGTTTTGGTGTTTCTGATGAGCCAGAAAATCAAGTGTCTTGGGGTGGGAGAATGGTGAGCTTTTATAAATGCAGCAGGCAAGTGCAAACGAAAATGACAGTAACCAAAGAAACGCAGCGACCGCAGTGACGATGGAGGCGTTACGCAAGACAAACACGCTACGAAGCTCTTCAGAGCTATCTGGGTACTTATGATGTCATAGTCCAGATGCTTGGCCTTGATCTGAATGCGTAACACACGACACCCCACTTCGCCGGCCCTCAAAGACTTACTAGGTAGTATGGAGATCCCTTTCTACTACATCATCGAGAAAATCTATCCGATGTCTTAGGCATGCATATGTCGGTAGGTACCTAATGGTCCGACCCCCTTCTGGGTTTGCTAGAATCACATGTGATGTATTGAAGCAATATGTCATCATTTGTTGTTTTGCAAAGTGGATGTTGATGTTGTAAATGAGATGGAGGCAATCGACATCTGCCACCTGTGCGGGGTCCCTACGAACACTATGCTTCGTACCTTCCCTACACATTCCGATAATCGCATCGGTACATCTGTACTCAAATTGCTCCTTAACCAATTTCCAACAGTTATTACGCCGGTGCTGAAAGTTTATCATGATTGAGCACTTAGTATACAGAATATTCAACCTGGACAAAACAATTCAAGCCATCTTATAAAGCACTCTGAAAATATCAAGCAACAAGTCATAATCACGCGCGATGAGTTGTTCATAACGTGGAAGTTTTGGAGTTTCGTAAATCTTGGTTTACACTATTTGCCTGTTTGTACCAGGCTGCTTGAAGCATCGTTATATTGATATGCTCAGATATTGATGAGTACGGCTCCCATAAACCATTCCTCATGCCCCCTACGTCGAGGGTTGATAGTACATTGGTATCAGTATGTTATTTATCGAGTGCGTCCATTTTACAGTGAAGGACGTCAAAGTCACCCATCCATGGGTGGCCTGTAGATGAGTGAAGGCGGCGGGCAAAACCCTGAGCCCGCTAAATGGAGCCGCCGGTGTATACGGGTTCACATCCCTATCCTCATCCTAAGCGATTGTACACCGCCCAAACTCCTTGTTCTCAATTTCAAAAATCGCTTTTATACAGTGGCGCTGAGTTGAGACCGCCGGGAAAATAAATGAAGGATATAAGCCTAATGCTGGCTCCATTCAATTGTATTCAAATCAACACCCTCTTGGACGAGCTCCCAGAGAGGACTCAGTTCTCTTAAAAAGGTAACGCGCTCCTGTACTGCCTTGAGAACATAGTCGATCTCTTGCTCCGATGTAAACCGGCCGATGCCGAACCGGATACTGCTGTGGGCACTCTCGTCGCTGTTGCCTAGCGCTCGCAGGACATAGCTTGGCTCTAACGATGCAGAAGTGCATGCACTGCCTGATGACAAAGCAATGTCTTTCAATGCCATTAGAAGCGATTCGCCCTCAACGTACGCAAATGAAACATTGACACAGCCGGGATAAAAGCGGTTGGGGTCACCATTCTGGGTCGTGTGTTCCAGAGCCAGGAGACCCTTGAGTAGCCGATCGGAGAGGGATTTGATGTATTTTGAGTCATACTATGCTTCGTCAGTTTGGATCATGGAAGAAACTGCAGCGGATAGCAAAAAATGGATAGTAGTAAATCAGACGCGTGTGCTGTGTCTCAACAAAGTAACTCCGGTCAAGGAATTCAGCAAGCCATGCATGTTTAAAGCGGTTCATCATTTAAAGGAAACTGATGGGGACTTGACAAAACAAAAGCGGAGCAGTTTGGATTTGACTTACAGCCATGTCCTCTTTAGCGATTCGGCAAGCTTCACCGAATCCAACGACGAGAGGTGGTGCGAGTGTACCACTTCGTAAACCACGTTCTTGACCACCTCCACTGATGATAGGATCGATCCTGACACGAGGTCGCCTCCGGACGTAGCAGGCACCAATTCCCTTCGGGCCATAGATTTTGTGTGATGAGATAGACATCAAATCGATATTCATGGCATTGACATCGAGGGGAATCTTGCCCACTGCCTGAGCCGCATCGGTATGGAAAAAGACCTTGTTCTTTCGACACAGCTTGCCAATCTCTTCTACTGGCTGGATGACACCGATCTCGTTGTTCACTGTCATGATGCTAACGAGAGCCGTCTCAGGTCGGATAGCGGCTTCGAGCTCTTCCATATTTATCAAACCATTGTTCTGGACAGGTAAGTATGTGACTTCGAAGCCCTCGTCCTGCAGATGTCGGCAGCTATCGAGAACACATTTGTGCTCCGTCTGGCTCGTAATGATATGCTTCTTCTTGCCGGATCGTCCAAAGAATCGGGCAACACCCTTGATACTCATATTATTACTTTCTGTAGCACCACTTGTGAAGATAATCTCTTTGGGGTCGGCGCCAATCAAGTTTGCCACATGCTCGCGGGCGTCCTCGACAGCCTTCTCACTTTCCCAACCGTACGCATGTGTCCGCGAGTGGGGATTACCATATACCCCAACGAAGAAGGGGAGCATGGCGTCCAATACTCTGGGGTCGACGGGGGTGGTGGCCTGCATATCGAGATAGATGGGCCGTTGTCCCTCGTCCAGCAGCTTTGCTTCTTTGAGAACCTCGGCGACAGGGCTGCCGGTGGCATTGAGCGCGCTCGCTGAGCCTGGCATGACCAGCTCGCCTTTCTCGTTCATGAAGTCGTTCTTATCTAGCCTGATGGCAGTCTCGACATTGACCTGAGCATTGTCTCGCTTGGTCTCGGAGACGTAGCCTCTCCGCGAAGTTCTTGACACTGTGGAGGCTGCTAATCTGGGTAAAGACTGGGACTGTCGTAGAGGCGCGGTCGCAAAGGATTGTCTGAGCCCGAGGCGTGATGCCCGCCTCAAGGCCGTAGTCGCTACATTGGCCATGATGGTGTGCAGAGGATGTGAGTTGAGAATGGCGGGAATATCGGGAGGAAGATTGAGGAGGCGAGCGAGATTGACTAAAATATCGAAAAGTCGCCGACCTAACTAAACCCGAAGTTCGGCGGGCTCGGTGTTATCGGCTGGGGGCAAGCTCTAGTTAGTTAAGTACTTACTTGAGCTCCAAGCTTCAAGTGCACCTGCAGTAGCGGTTCATAGTTGATGCGTTCCGACACTTCAAAAACCCGGGCTCTCGGCCCACTCGATACTTGCCGGTTCTCTGACAGATGTCTGCCATCTGTGCATCCAATCAAGCCGCAGCCCTGCTGAAATAAAGCATGCCGTCATAAATTTGGAATGGGCGGGAGGGGCTGTGAATGACGTTGTGTCTGCTACAAATAAAAGTCGAAACTCCGACTTAGCCGGCAAGTACGCTACCATTTTGGCCGTGTACGGATACCTTGTCAATTTTCATATGCCCGTGACAAAACCCAAATAGAAACACATTTTGCAAAACGTACTTGTAGTACCTACTCTGTTTCAACGTCGTTATAATATTGTGTGTCTCTGAAATACTTCAGTAATCCTATACAAAGCTATAGATATACGTGGGTTAGCCATACATATAGGCACCTAGGTACTTAATATTCGTCGACTTAGATTCCCTACTTAGACTAAGTACACACACACAACGGCGGCCGCCAAGCCAAGCAATGACGACGGACTTGGGCATCTGTGAACCAGGTCCTTTTTAGCACTGCCACGAGAACCTCGTCGACGGTCGACCCGGGCGGGCACATCAACTACCTACTGTAATTTAGGGGCCTAAATTAGACAGACCACTTACCTACCACCTTTCCTCCTCCTCCTCCTCCTCCTTCTTTGTTTGCTTTGCTTGCATCCAACAACTAAATTAGTCTAATTCGCAATCAACCTCTTGAATATCAATTCGAGCGCCACATCTCACCTCATCGCATCATTGTCGCATCGTGTCGTGCCGCATCGCCTTACACCCTCTTGTGTCTACATCATCACCATACCACTATACAGGTTATACTAGTTTTCGAACCGCTCTCTCCCAAAGAACGACGTGTAGACAGACTACCAAGACTTCGGACGGACCCGCCTGCTGCATATACCCCGCTGTCGTTGTCTTTCGGGTCCCAAACAATTAGACGATCGCCGCCGGCGTGCAAACGTACACATTGTTGGCCCAGATAACTAAGTACCTACTAATAGCATAGACCTTGAAAGACATGAGCTTTCGCGGTTTTCAGAAGAGCGTGGTTCGCGTAAGTTGCCCTCGCCTTCACCCTCACCCTACTACTCATCGCACCTCGTGACTCATTTGATTGCGCCGTCTCGAAAGAGACTGACACGAACATCTCCGATCAGGCACCGCAACAGCTCAAGGCCAAGTTCAACATCGGCGAGCATACCAAGGATGCCGTCTTCATCGACTCGGAACGCCGTTTCCAAGAGCTGGAGAGCGAGACGAAGCGCCTCCACGATGGGAGTAGGAAGTACTCCGAGGCCATAAATGGCATGCTCCAGCATCAGATCGAGTTCAGCAAAGCCATGACCGAAATATACAAGCCCATATCCGGCCGCGTGTCCGATCCCGACTCGCTCGTCGTCCACGGCAACCCCGAGGGCATTCGTGCCTGCGAGGAGTACGAGGCAGTGGTCAAGGACCTGCAGGACACTGTCGCTCCCGAGCTCGAGATGATCGAGTCGCGTATCATGCGCCCCGCGAACGAGCTGCTCGACGTGCTCAAGGTTATCCGGAAGACCGCGGTGAAGCGCGACCACAAGCAACTCGACTACGACCGCCACCGAACCACGTTGAAGAAGTTGCAAGACAAGAAAGAAAAATCAGCCAAGGACGAGAAAGCCATATGGAAGGCCGAGAGCGACCTAGAGCAGTCTACACAGGAGTTCAACTACTTCAACGACCTGTTGAAAGAAGAATTACCCAAGCTCTTCCACCTAGAGCGCGAATTCATTCAGCCCCTCTTTCAATCCTTTTACTATATGCAATTGAACATCTACTATACCTTACACGAGAAGATGCAGCAATGCGATATCGGTTATTTCAACCTGAACCTCGATATTGAAGAAGCCTTCGAAGAGAAACGTGGCGACATACAGGAGCAGGCCGAGAAACTGACCATCGTGCGCTTCAAGACGAGCGGCCGCCAGAAACCTCCAAAATACGGACAAAAACCTGCTGCTCTCGAAGCCGGCAGTCAGCCCGCTGGACTTCTTACTGAGGGCCCGTCCATATCCTCACCAGCGTTGCCAGCGTCACCAACCCCCGCAGCCGCGTTCAAGTATGGACAACAGACACAATCCGAGTCTGCTGAAACCGCACCACCTCCCTATTCATCAGTAGGCAGTCCCAACCCTTCGGCGCTAGCGGCGGCGGCAGCAGGAAAGCCTAAGCCTCCGCCGCCGAAGCCGAAACCCAGTCGGCTGGCTGGAGCAGCCGCTGTTGAGACAGTCACGGCGCTGTATGACTATTCTGCGCAAGCCGAGGGCGATTTGAGTTTTAGAGCCGGTGATATAATAGAGATAGTGAACAGAACACAGAACGACAATGAGTGGTGGACGGGGAAAGTAAATGGTAAACAGGGGCAATTCCCAGGTGAGTCAACCCCCACACCCTGAACATCTAGAACGCGACGAAGCTAACAGATCATGATTCGTAGGTAATTACGTTAAACTTGGTTAGAAGCGGGTGCATCGTAGAACCGTATAGTTTACCTAAGGATAGGTAATGGAGACTATAGCTCTATAGCTGCATGTCATCGGCTTGAATGCATTATGATACCACACACACATCGACCTACTTGCATCAGAATAAAATCATGTTAGATCATGCTAAGATACGAATTCTCGTTTCCTAAGCATTAGAGAAAACGGCAGTGGCGCTCACTTTGGGCCATTTGGCTTCATCGAGTATCCTCGCCTACCTCTTGGAAATATATTAGGATACCTAGTGGTTAGATGTAGGTAGTTGATAATAACATGATGACTTCTGACCGCTATTCAGCCTTGCATGGTACCTTTTCTCCTAAAATGGTGAAAGGTTCGTGGTTGAGTGAGAATATTGTGATAAACTGTTTTCGGATCTTGGAGATCGGGTTCCTGCTTGGGACAGAAAAGCCTTGGATCAGGTGACTGCTACTGGATCAAACACCAAAGAACCCTACGTTGAGGAAAAAAAGTCTGGTTTCTACTGTATGGATATCTTGAATAACTTAATATCCAAGGATCTTATTTTGTTAGGTACAGTATCAGATGCGCCGCGGTTTAATGTTACTTTCAAGTCCTTGTTACATCCTGTATGATGGGACATGTAGGTATATATAAAGAGAGATCTCATTCCGTTCGAATCGTGGCTTTGGAATCCCTAATGGTTAAAAAAAGCTGAGATCTTAAAAGGAGTGTTATTAAATTAACAGGTACTTTTCTCTGATTGGTTGTTAGTCCGTGGTCGCCCAGTTGTTCATACACACCAGTTAGACTAAGACCCAGCTGAAAATGCAATGCTACCACTGTAATATCTATCGTTGTTTGTAAGGCTGTAGATTCCCAGACAACCTCTCTGGGCGAATGTTTATCAGTAGGTACCTCATTCCCAAGTGACTAGGTAGGTATCGCGCCATTTCACCTCTTCCCACCAGGGGCCAAACAAGGTCAGCAAGCATAACCTCGGGCGGCGTAATGTCGTGTAGGTAGGTCTGAGCCACGATTACAACTCATCAGGTCTCGTTTGCAGCTATAATCTGGCCATTATGCTCTCTCATAGTGAAGGCTGTGTGAGGGGCGTTTGGTACCTAAATCGGGGTACTCTATTCGTAGAGTATACCGTAGTTCAGGGGATGGGTAATATGCAGGCTGTGTTCTTCTACACATCCAAGCCGCATCGCTATGTAACTGCATAAGAACAAGGGACCGAAGCCCAATTTCCAGCCAGTGCTGACATCTCGTCCACAGCTTTAGACAGACATTGCATTCGAAAGGAGAGGCTAGATTGATCTTCCTAAAGCAACCCTTTGCTGCAGTCTCATGCTGCTAGGACTATATTGGGCATCAAACTGTGTTTGGACGCTTATGTGTATCAGCTTTCTTATCATTTTTTTACACATCTTCGCAATTCTGCAAGCAAGTAAAACCCCGTATACGCTTGATATTTAGCAAGCCGCTACAGACCCTAACGATATTCTTGTCTGTATGACTATACCTATCTGCAGCAGATCCCGTAACCTCACTTCCCGACGGTGCTGTTTGAGGTTGATGGGAAGTCTTCACACCTAGCGCAAAGGCTCTTTTGAAGACAACAAGAGCCGAGAGAACGATATCGGATTCGGTCCGATGTTTTTCTTTTCAGTCGTTACCGGAGCATAGGAGAACTACTGGTTATATACATTGCAGACAGTCGAGGACTGGAACATCTTGAGTATATATAAGACAAACATAGTTACCAGCTGTTGAAGTACGGTATCCTCCTCTCAAAAGGCTTTACGTGGTGTAAGTCTTCGGATATATAGAATTTTCTAATGTGCTAATCATTGTGCCGCAGATTCGTGAGATGAAGCACTCAACAGCGACCCTTGAGGTCGATTCCATAGGTTTAACGCCGCTCCATCCTCGCACAAGCGAGGTTACTTCTCGGTCCCCTACGGTCAAGTGAGCTCTCTAGAACTAGCTGCACTACGATAGTCTAACTCGCTAATCTATGAAAGCATTGTCTTCGTTCATGGCCTTCGCGGCCACCCACGGAAGACATGGGAGTACTCAGCTCCCGTTCAGCAGGGCACTGTGGGAGCGAATAACCCAGTGCTAGACACAGCGCCCACGAAAATTTCTGGCCTGTTCAGCAAATTGAAACGCAAGATTTTGAAGCCGAATACTCCCTCTGATGCAGTGGGTGGTATTGAGACCATTTACTGGCCGGCTGATTCGCTTCCTTCATTGTTGCCCAGGGCCAAGATATGGACTTATGGATACAATGCAGGCGTTAACGACAAACTTTTCCAGGCGAATAACCAGAACAGCATTCTAGAGCATGGGAACGATTTTATGATGAAAGCTGAGCGGGCTCTGAGGAATAAGGTAACTGTCTCACTGGTGTAATCTTCGGCGATATTTGGCCTGACAATTCTGGAGCTACCTATTATATTCGTTGCACACAGCCTTGGTGGCTTAGTCGTTAAAGCGGTGCGTGTTCTTTCGGGGGCTCTCAAACGCCCGTAGCGCTAAGGTTCTCAGGCGATAAACGGAATGCACTCAAGTATTGACCCCCGGTACGAGCAGTTCTCTCGCCGAATTCACGCTGTTATTTTCTGCGGCACGCCGCACAGAGGTAGCGATGCCGCAGCATGGGGTAAGCTAGCTAGCAACTTGTTGGCCATGGCTCTCATGGACTCGAATTCGAGGCTCCTTTCCGATATGCGAGTCGATTCTAGGATCCTTAGATCCATCCAAGCAGATTTTTTAAAGGCACTGCACCGGGCACCTATGAGTATCCACTCCTTCCAGGAGGGCAGAGCCCTAACAGGAGTGAGAGGTTTGAACGACAAGGTAAGCGTAAAGCAGGTGTGTCAGCGAATGAGACCGTGCTAACGAGCCACCATACAGGTTGTTCCTGACTCCTCCTCTAGGCTAGGCTGGGCGCGTGAGACGTTCGAGACTATAGATGCAGATCACCGGGAGATGGTCAAGAGACCTGGAGTCAAGGACATCTCAGATATTTTAAAAGATCTCGAGGAGGAGGCAGTGAAGGCTGCAAAATCAGTGAGTATGGTCTCCCCCCTATTATTAGCTAGTTATGAACAAGATGCAGAGCAGGCTAGCGGTGAGCTCTGAGTAAGGGCGGCAAGTTTGAGGGTTTCTTTTTTTGTGACGCAGATGTGTTGCATATCACAGATACAGCCCGAAACCAATGGTTTTTACTATCTTCGAGCCCAAAGAATTATTCATGGAAATGTATACTCACTAACCTTGTAATAATTATAGAAGAGCAAGTGGAAGATGAAAAGAAAAACAAGAGATTGAACCCTCTTGCGAATCTTTACACTTTGCCATACGAAGATCGCAAGGACAGGAATCGGGAACGTGTAGATCGCACGTGTTAATGGTTTACTGACCATGAGCTCTTCCAAACCTGGCAAAAGAGTAAGACCTCGAATCTACTCTGGGTATCTGCAAATCCCGGATGCGGAAAGTCGGTTCTATCAAAGTACCTAGTCGACAATTCTCTATCGACGGCCAATGGGAATAATATCTGTTATTTCTTTTTCAAAGACGATTTCACTGACCAGAGAAGCCCGCAAAGCGCATTATGCTGCTTCCTACGCCAGATTTTCGCTCAAAAGCCTAAACTTCTCGCAGACAAAATCCTAGAGATATTTGAAAAGACGAAAAGATAATTTACACCTCTTTCCATAGCCTCTGGAGTATTCTTATCAGCATTGCAAACGACTACAAGGGGCGAATCCTATGTATCTTGGATGCTTTAGACGAACGCGAAACAGTCGGTCGATCTCTGATGGCAAAGGCTATGTGTAAGCTTCATGAAACTGGAAACACGTCCGCTTTAAAATTTCTCTTGACTAGCCGGCATTATATTCACATTCAAGGGAATTCTAAGTCCTAGAAACCCGCCTGCCTACTATTCACCTAAAGGGCGAAAACCAAGCCGAAGTCGACAAAATTGAGAACGAGATCGATCTTGTAATCAAATATCGGGTTAAAAGGCTTGGTGTAAAGCTTCAACTCCTGCCAGAAGAACAGAAAACTCTACAACACGAGCTTACCCGTGTCCCGAACCGGACGTAACTATAGGTTCACCTTATGTTCGACGTTATAGAAGACACCATCAGCATCACAAAGGACACTCTACCGGTAGTTATCCGGAACATTCCTAAAACAGTCGAGGCTGTATATGATAAGATTCTGTGCAGGGGTCGTAACCGGGAAAAAGCCATACGGCTTCTGCACATCGTCATTGGGACCATGAGACCTCTGTCTCTGCAAGAGATGGCACTGGCATTAGCTATCAACGAAAAACATCGCTCATACGCCAATCTAGTGCGAGAGCCGGAACACCGGTTTCGCTAGACAGTTCGAGAACTTTATGGTCTTTTCGTGACTATTATAGACTCATTAAACTGCGCGGGAATTTCTAGTCAAGCAAGAGTCCACAGACAGGACAAATATTACTAATCCCCGGATAGGAAGCCTACACTGGAGATCTTCAAGACGATTAGTAGAATCGCACCGCATTATCGCCAAAATCTGCGTTTGGCTTCTCCTGTTCGATGAGCTTGCTGAGCCCTCGAGTCTCATCGATAACTATGCTGCACCATACAGCGAAATATATGCCTTCTTCCATTACTCGACCTAAAATTGGGCTATACATGTCAGAGAAGCCCGGTTTAGAGATAATAGCCCATTTCTACGCTTGGTAAAAGCTCCTTATAGCAAAAAGCGCGTTGAGCTATGGGCTAGTTAAGGCAGTGAAGGAAGTTATGCGGTAACTTTTAACGACCTCAACAACCAATTGTCCGGCTCTTGCGCGGAAATGGAGCAGATGCCGAAGCACCAGATACAAAGCAACGGCTCAAGATCAGCGGACGGTCGCGGGCACGAGATGGTCGTCCGGCTACCGCGAGGGAACGGAGTGGATATCGAAGCAAAAACTTAAGGCGAAAAAAAAACCAAGTTTACGTGCATAGCGGCTGATAGCGGGTGGGAGGCAGTTACCCGCTTACTGCTTTCTAATAAATAAGGGCTCAACTGGGAATACAGGGCTACATTCGGCACTAAGCTCTGGCGAGCCTTGTTGATTGTTCGGAGGGTGGCGATTATGTCAACGTGGTAGACGAATTTGAGTGGACTTTACTGGGCAAATTAAAAGCCCGCAGGTATGACGAAAACGATAGTTCCTTCAACCGTACGTGTCAGACATAGCGTCAGGATTTGGTCTACAGCACACTTCAGGGCAGTAAGAGTAGGTATTAGTAATATACAATACTTGTGTTGGGGGACCGTGAGCGGTAAAGGCTACTCTACTCACCTAAGCAGGCGAGCCGGCGAGGTGTTTTGTTGTCAGAGTATGTGGTGTATCTAGAGTGAAGTCAAGCCACTATTAGGTCGCTGCTAGGTCGAATGTAGGGGAAAGGACTCAATGTTATTGATTCCCGAGTCTCAATCAACTGGTTAGGAGGGAATCAGACCTTTTTATAGCCAAATATCTATCGTATACGCACTGATAAGGACCCTACCAGCCTCCTATGCACTTAGTGCCTGACATTTTGGTGCGCCATAACTTAGCCATATTCGACCGAGAGCATCTCGGATTTCGACGTTATAGGCCTGCTCAACTTTACGGCGTTCCTGTAGTCAAATCCAAATATTTTTCTCAGTAATAACCATTTGGCTACTGCAACCGTATCGCGTTGGTGATAGTGCCAGGGCAGCCTGGGATGCAATCACGACAGGTGCAGATAGAATCATGACAAAGCCGCGGAGTACCTAATGGATGAAAGAAGCCTGTTTTAGAGCGGTCTTTTACGATATTCAAGAATTAGAGGCGAGTGTCAATAAGTTAATAAGCGAGGTAGATGCTGTTCGTGCCTCACCTCGGGTTATGAAGAAGCTAAGCAGCAGGATATACAAGCACGTAATTTTGCTGAAAACTATGCCTCCGCCACTTGTCAAGGCAGAATACTAGGCGACTAATAGGGATGCGTCTCTCTACCAGTTAGTGATCGAAGTGAAGAAATCTCGCGGCTATTGATTTAGCGAAAAGGAGGGAGAGAATGGAGCAAAGGTAAAAAGGGAGAAAGCTAAGGAGGCTATGCACAAGGCTTACTCATAACTAGAATTAAGCCAACTTCGATAGAAGTTCTAGAAGTGCCAAAATGGCACTTTAGAGCAAGCCATCAGCCTGGGAGTCGCCTCGGAAAAGAAAATACCACAGGGGAGTTACCTCTGGTCTAATCAACCAGCTTACTTAATGCTAACTAGCCTCCTGTAAAGTTTCTTGTTGAATCTTTCCCTGGCTCCAAAACGACTGTTCTAGGAGTTAAGAATTTACACTTGGTCCTCTGATGCACTGGAACCTCGTCAACTGCCTCCCATCGATATTGGTACTACAGTAGACTATAGTCATGGGCGCCGTGGCAGTTCAGGAACACTAGAGTGAGTTTTCAACAGTCACATAACTGCATAGCCATTGCCACCGGCAGCAAGGGATAGTTTGTGATATATAATTACTTGAGCGAGTTCTGCGAATTCGTCTTATTCTTTTCTCTTATACTATTTATTCACAATACCATTTCAACTGTTATTCTTTGACCAGTCTACATTCTCTTTTTTCAAGATGCCCGTGTTATCATACATCATCCAGCAAGCCTTCAACCCCAGCTCCTCCTCGTCAGGATTCTTCCAGCAATGGGCTAATCCCTCCGATGTCTTCTCAGTACTGCTCATCCTGGGTGGAGACGTAGTAGCCCGGGCACTCGCTCAGCTGGCAGGATCTCGCATAACCCCTGTGGCATTCTCATTCGGTACGTCTCTTCTCTCTCGGTACAGCTTTGATTGGCATTTACTGACCTTAGTGCTTGTAGGCTGGGTCTCTTATGCTATCATGGCCGTCGTCCATGCCTTCGGCGAGAACAAACTCATGCCGGCGGCAGATTGTGCCTGTAAAGTTATAAACGGACACAACGGCTTCGTTCGCGACAATTCGAGCTGGATTATTAGTCGAATTATGCGCGACTTTGAAACATGGAAGGATGACGGTCCGGCAAACCGACCAGCTATCCAAACACATATTGGCGAACTCCTCAAACACGAGAAGAATTCCAGAAAGATTATCGAGCAATCAAACAGGGCCGGACTTCGCATTTCTATTTACAAGGCTGGAAATGCTCAGCCAGGCTATCCAGGTCATGATTGGGTGTACTTTGCTGGCTTTGCGACGGTCATCGCTCAGTTGGGCTTGGCAGCCATACCCTGTGGCTTGTACGGCCACTGGGCCATACTTGTAGTGACAATAGCCGGCATCATTCTATCATTCGCAACAGGCGCTCTCCCGCAATGGACACGAGAGAAATGGGCTTGTCGACGCAATGCAGCAAAGACCGTCATCCTAACCCGGGGAAACGGCAGTCAGCACGCCATCGTGATTCTCGGTACCGGCAACGGACTTGATCTCGAAGATCTTGCAACAGCCGGTTCCATGTCGTTCCCATCATGCCTGACTAGATGTGCAACTGTTATACTTGCGGCACTATGGATCCTCCTCCTGATCACCGCGGCCGGCATCCAAGAAAACACTTGGTATCTTCTCGCCATTGGTAGCATTGGCATGCTCGACAACATCTACGTTGCAGGCGCAAGCCGCTCACCGAAGAATTTTGGGATTCCTCTTCAGTTTGTTGAGGTGATTGGTCATAATAAGGTTATGAAGGCGTTGCTTGAAGTCGAGAGCCGCTATCCGCGCGTGGGTCGGAGCATGCTGCGCACGTTCTTCCCTGGTGACCTGGAGCCAGAAGAGCAAGTGGAATGGGATAAGTACAGTAAGTTGACGAAGGAATGAGAGGCGAGAAGAGGGGAGAAAGATACAATAGCAATGGTAGAGTTAGAGATGGTGGATGAGGCGACAAGCAGCCCGATCACGCCTCTACGAGGCATAAGAAATCAACCTTTGGTCAAGCCCTTCATAAATTTGGGTTAACTTGAGCCCCTAGATAATTCAGATTGGCTTTTGATACCTAACCCTTTGGAAATAGTTGACTAGCCCTACTCTTTACTACTAATGTATGTTTCCGTGCACCTCTAGGATTATACACTAGAGAATATCACTGCAAGTTAGTTTATAGTCTTGCCGCTCGAAGTCCTCGCTTGAGCCTGAGCCGAATGAAGGTTTAACTGTAATAGGCACGAGACCATTGTCGCAGTACAATTCTACGTAGCGGGACATTCTTTTAGCATAGCATGATTCAGTAGAATCCAAAAGAGCAAGCCGAGCACACATATCATGCAGCTGAATATAGGTTAAAAGAGTGTATAATTCTATTTCTATTTGTGCGTAACGAGCGACTTCTACTTACTACCGAGGCAAGGTGCCAATGTAGTAAGTTAGTTGGATTGCAATCTGTTGTAAATGTCGAAGTTCAATTGCAAGCCGCAATGCGCTCCTGGCGACAGCATACCGCAACTGCGCGAGCGACGACGACGGGTTGATTGACCGAGTATATGCAGTGTCGAGACGCACCGATGTCACCCCGCCTCTTGATCCTCGCGCATCGCGCGCATTCCTTCAGCTTGTGGAATGATAAAAATGTATATTTCCATGGCGTGGCGCCAAAAACGGGGAAGCGATAAGTTCGTTGAACCTTGCTTGTTGTCATTACATCGGTGTCGTGTCTGACACGTCACTGTGAATGACAACAAGAAAGCCTCGCTGTTGCCGAAGCTGCCTATTGTTCACTCGGGGTC
Source organism: Xylaria flabelliformis (assembly GCA_007182795.1). Taxonomy (NCBI): domain Eukaryota; kingdom Fungi; phylum Ascomycota; class Sordariomycetes; order Xylariales; family Xylariaceae; genus Xylaria; species Xylaria flabelliformis. Next base: position 191,542 of record VFLP01000057.1, on the reverse strand, counting down.
ATCGCGTGGTTGTGAACACGATTATGAACACTCCCCATCAAGAGCTGCCATGGCGACCCGGGATACAGGCCGCGGTTGGTGATTCCTCTCGCCGAATTGCTGATTTTGGCACGAGTTTGGATTGCCACCTTTTCTCTGGCTCCCTCGACAACCTTTATGTACCTAAGCCAACGGTAGGGCGCTCCGCAAGGCGTGCAAAATTAGGCCACAGTCCAATTTCCGAAGTTTGTCTTTGGTTCGCGCAACTGCTCAATCAGATGTCATTTTCGCGGTGCGAGTTGACCTTCTTTATGTAATGAGTTGTCGTGTGATAGCCTCAACGCATGTTGGCTGTAATACACGGGGAAATCAATCAAAACCACTGCCAATTTGACTAGCAAAAGCCGTGCTGACAGACTTCTCGTCGTCGTCGACGCGGCGGCGGAAGCCATTCGTGTAGCCGGGATAGCCAGAGTTTTCAGCGACATGTTGTCTCAGACGATCGCTGTGAGTGTAGGAAGTTGGTCTTGCGCGGAGGGCGTCTAATCCGGCTCCTAGGCTTGCGCCACCTTGTCCGACACCCTTACCACCGATAACGCTGGAGGTGGTGTCGGTATACTCCGAGGTAGCAACACTCTCGCCAGCCACGCTTTCGGTGCCACGACCACGGCCCTTATTGTTCATCCGACCATTCGATGTGGCATTAAAGCCAGGTAGGCCAGGCCACTGCTCGGGATTGAAATTGGAGAACATGTGTGGGAAAGCCGTGTTGCCCAGGCCAGCACCACCGAGGGCAGAGCTATGGATACTGGAAACATCATCAGGAATGTAAGAGATCATTGAACTAGATTCCAAGTCATGATGTCGATGCTGTCCATGGTGTGCAGCGTAGTTATTGCTTGGACGACCGTTCGTGTAGCTATTGGAGCCGTATGACGATTGCTGAGCACGTTGGCGGAAAGTGTTTTTGGGGCGACTGAATTGAAGAAGCGAGGTCTGGAGATTGGTCAATGGTCCCTCGACTAGGCACTTGCGTTCCTTGAAATGGATTAGGAGATGGTGCCACAGGTCATGTTTGGACAGAACCTTCGGGTTGCCTATGATGACAACGCCAAACTTAGCACGTGTGAGAGCGACGTTCAAACGCCGAGGATCCGACAAGAAACCAATCCCTTGGTTGTCGTTGGAGCGAACACAAGACAAAACAATAAAGTCCTTCTCTCGGCCTTGGAAAGCATCAACTGAAGCGACCTCGACCTCCTTGTAAGATTCCTTCTTGAAAGTGCCTGTGTTTTGCATCGTCGTCACGATGTAACTTCGTTGACCCTCGTACGGAGTGATGACACCGATATCACTCGGACGTACTCCAGCTTTGAAGAATCGCGTGACGATCTTCTCCACATTAGATGCTTCCGTTCGATTGAGGTAAGACGTGCCCGATGCAGAAATTTCTTCGTTGCCAAGATTGGACCAGAACATCATGGGCATCTCGGCGACAGGCCAGGGGAAATCAACGTCCTTGCGAATTCGACTGGGTGCTGAAACACCGTTCTGCAAAGAACCTTCGTAGAACATGTTCGACGGGAACTCAGAAAGACATGGATGCATACGATATTGGATGTTGAGTCGGATAGGAGTGAATCCGAGCCGTACCAAACGCTCAAAGAGCGACTGGTTCAGCCCAGCCTTGGCGGCCTTCTTGTTCATGATGACGGGGCCCAATTGCTTGTGATCTCCGACGAGAACAACCTGCTTACAGCCAAGAACAAGGGGAATCATGCACTCCGGCTCGGCAGACTGAGTAGACTCGTCAATGAGTACATTGCGGAACTTCATCTTGGCTAGACGCGGATCTCCGGCGCCGACACAAGTGCAGCATACGACGTCAGCATTGCTGAGTATATCACGTTCAGCAGCTCGAGTCAGCTGCTTGAACTTCTTCTCATCTTGACTGGACAGTTCTCCGTACTCCCCTTTCAACTGAGACAACTTCATCAATTCTGGGTTGCTGTCGAGCATACGGACCTGCTCATGAAGGGCCAGAAAGCTGACGGACGATTCTACGTCTTCACGAGACTTGGCTGTCAATCGAACCACCTTGAGGCCCGTGAGATTAATACGTTCACAGAGTTGATCTACAGCAACGTTCGAAGGGGCGCAGACGAGAACCTGTCCGTTTTCTTGTTTGGCAAGATGATAGATAATGGTGGCAGAGGTCACCGTCTTGCCGGTACCCGGAGGGCCCTGAATAAGGCTTAGAGGCGTGCTGAGGACGGCCTTGATGGCGCTAATCTGGCTGCCGTTTAGCTCTGGCAGACCCGGAGCACTGAACTTCTTAGGTAATGTGGTCTTCATGGGTCCGGCGGCGACCTCATGACCGAGGAGCTTATGGAAAATGTAACCAGAGACGCTGAACTCGTCTACTGCGAAGTTTCTCATAGCGACCTGCATGCGGTCGTAAGAGGTAGCCTTCCAAACGTAGTCGGCCGAGAAATTGTGAGTGCATTCAGTCGGGACAGATTTATCGTTCCCAGTTTTTCGCAGTTCCAGGGTTACTTCATCGGACTGGTTATTCGGGATTTTGATTACGTATCCAACACCCTCCCAAGGAGGACGTAGTTCTCCCTTGTACTTGAGACGCATTTCGTCACCAACTGCTAGTTTCACGTCGCCAGACTCCAACTTGGGGAAAGTAAAACTCGCTACATGCTTGTTGTTGAGACCTACGTCCCAGCGAACGATCAAGCCATCCTCAGACTGGGCCTCTTTGAGTTTCTTGTCGTAGTCGGACTCCATCTTGACTAAAGGACCAAAGATATTCTGGTACTGGTACGGATCTTCGTACTTCAGAAGGACGGGAAGGGGATCATCGTCGATACTAGCGGCCTTCTCCAAGTCTGCCACAGTAGCATTGGCATCGTCCTTCCACATCTCCTCTAACTTGGCAATCTGAGGAGGGGTAAGGTGTCTGGCACGAAGCTGCTCGGCGTCCGTGGGTGCAGAGACGAGCCAGCTCAAAAAAGTACGGTCCTCAATCAAGGGTTGCCATCTAGAGATATCCCAGCTCATATCCTTGGACGAGGGAGTGGCGGCGCACGGTTGACGACACAGGAGAACCACGACGGTGTCGGACTTGGCAGGGATGAAGCCAAGAAGGAAGACATTCTTCGTGCCGCAATTGTAGCACTCGAGGGTAGTGTCACCGAGGGCGGATTGGGGGTGTAGCTGGACTTCTTTGTGACGAGCTCGGACGAGGTGATTGACAATATGCGAGGAGCTCGCGTTACCTCGCGCACTACAAAACCACTTGTTGCAGGCAAGGCACTTGACGACAGAACTGGGCGAGTGGATGCCGCAATACGCGCAGGCGTGGGGAGGGAGGGCCTTGTCTTCTTCGGGGGTCTTGATGACGAGGCCCTTGATGGCATCGACGGGGACGCTGGCCATGCTCTCGTTATCCTCATCGTCGAAGGCCTCGGTCTCGTTGTCGTCGTCATCATGCTGGCGACGCGTGCCGCCCAGACCACCGCGGCCATTGTATTTGCCAAAGAGCAGGCTCTCGTCCGGGTCGAGAGTAGACATGTCATCTTCGCCAGCATTAATAGTAGTGGCGGAATTGGAGACAAGGTGGTTGCCGAGATGGGTGAAGGCGTCCATTTTGCTCAAAGCGTCGCCTGGTAGGTAGGATTGTTTATTTTGGGCGATGAAAGAAAGGTAATGAGCAAAACAACCGGCCCGGAGGGAGGAGGGGTTGTAGCCCGGGGGGGCAGTCCTTTGATTGCGTCGGAAACTTTATTATTGCAATGCTGGGGTAACCACAATGTAGGTTTAGTTACAAAGAGTCTAATAATTCGATCAAGGGTATGGAGGGCTTCGAGGGTGTTGGTAATACGGTAGTGTGTGGCGGTTTGGAGTGGAATCTATGATCCGAGATCTGCGTGCGATTCAACGAGATGAAAAGCCAATGGTCGCATCCTTGACAGTCTAAAACCGGAACAAGTGAGCGGTACGGCTCCACGGTGCACAAGAGGAGGATGCCAGTCGCGGTAGCGTCGTGATGGGAGTAATCAAAAGAATTAGGGGAGAAAAGGGGAGGCGAGAGACGGTTTAGTTCACACCATCACGATAGGCGAAGGCGTGGCGGCGTGGAAGGGAAAGATTGCGATCCCGCAGTTCGTCGCAATTCAGAGTTGGAGGACGGATTCTCGCATTTTTTGGCCGTGTCCGGTGGCCCGCTAGGCAGCCCGCCGCATGCTGTACTAGCCTACCTGTGGCCGCTTTGAGGCCGCTAAGGAATCCTACACAGCCTGCTTTTAGTAGGCGCATGGTGGGCCCCATCCTTTATCGGGCGATCCAGTCGATAAGCCCCGCCAAAATTTCTCGAATGTCCGATAAAAGCATCTACAACTGCATACTGGTCGATCGCGTACCTACCTTCCGAGGCCAATATTAACCACGAAAGGATTCACTCTTCAACGTCGCCACCGGGCCCAAACCACCTAATTGAATTACGGCCACTCTGCCGTGCCTATCAAAGTTCATCCGAGAGCCTATACCGAGCCTGTCTCCTACCTTTGTCGAAGCGATTCATCCATCTATATCGCCGACAACTCTGACCATGATTCGCAAAAACGCCCGTGCGAGGAGAGACTTCCTCTACCGGAAAGCTATTCTTCTACAAAATGCTGAGGTGTCCGAGCGCAGATCTAAGCTGCGCGCCGCTCTCGCCAGTGGCCGTCCTCTTGACCCCAGTATCGCGAATGACAAGACCCTACGAAAGGACTTTCAGTACGACGAATCCGCTCAGGACCGATCCGTCCAAGAAGAGCTCGAACTAGACGATGAATACCAACATCTTTCTGGGCTGGTAGACCCGCGTGTTCTCATCACAACGTCGAGAGACCCTTCGACGAGGCTTCAGGCTTTCAGTAAAGAAATCCGCCTGCTTCTTCCTACTGGCATTCGTTTGAACCGTGGTGGTACTATTCTTCCCGAGCTCGTCAAATCAGCACAATCCGCTGGACTGAGCGACGTAATGTTATTACATGAGCACAGAGGCCAGCCCACGGGCCTCACATTATCACATCTCCCGTTCGGGCCGACAGTGTCCTTCTCCCTCCATAACGTCGTATTACGACACGATATTCCGAACACTATTCGAGGCACAGTAAGCGAAGCTTACCCGCACCTGATATTCGAAGGATTCACGACACCGCTGGGTAAACGCATTGTCAAAGTTCTCCAGCATATATTTCCTCCTCGTGAGGCGGCTACCAGCAAATCGCTCGGGTCTCGGGTGATAACGTTCAAGAACATTGACGATACGATAGAAGTTCGTCATCACGTCTTTGTACAAACCGGGTAAGCATTCCGGACTGTTCCACAATTTCTTATTGCAGGCTATGGACGATTTCTGCTGCATATCTCCCAATTACTGTTGAGATCGGGCTGCTCATGGCATTTACTGACTTGGTGGTTCTGAATAGTTATGATTCGGTTGAGTTGAGCGAGGTTGGGCCGAGAATGTCGATGAAGCCTTTCCAGATTCGGGCCGGGTTACTGGATCAGCGGGATGGCGATGTCGAATGGGCTCTTACTAATTATACACGGACAAGCCGAAAGAAGAACTACCTTTAAAGTCGCTTCCTACGATTTATTGAAACCTATGGCGGAAGGGCGAACACCGAATCTCCTCACGGATCTGGGTCCAGGCGAGAGAAGCAGTCTTGATTGGTTGCTAACAGGACATTACCGGCTTCGTAACTCACAAAAAGCATACAGGACCTCATAAACGTGAAGGCGCTGAACCACACCGCGTCCAACCTTGCAATAATTGACTATCGATGCAGTTACTTGCAGAAGCCTTAGTCAGGATAGAATCCTGCAGAAAACTCCGCATGCTTAACCTAATACTTTATAAAGCCCTTACTGGCGTTCAGTACCTAAGAGTTATCAAGAATAATGTGAGCTATTCGAAGATAGACTCAAACCTACCTTCTGATTATCAGACCTCCGTGTTACCCCAGGTCAAACGAAGTTTACACTCCCTATATAACGTCATGGGGAGGGTTGGGCAGATGGATCAGGTTCATCAAACCATGCGTGAGCAAACAGACTCCTGAGAGGCATGGTCGAATTGATGATTTTAAAACTCGAAACTGTAAAGTTTCCACTAGACATGAACACTTGTGAAGAGTCTCGTTCGAAAATCAGGAAATTCATATAGTCAAACAGACTACAAATTTGAACCAAATCTTCAATTGTCCTCTCCTAAGTTGTTGTGGCGGAGGTAACCAAAATATCCATTAAGCCAAGTCGCCATCTAATAACATTATTATTTACGGCCATAAGGTCTATACAACCATACACCCCTGAATAATCAATTCGCAACGCTAACAATTCAACAACTGCCGGACGTCTGCACCCTATTTTTAGAGATTAAAGCCGGTGATACTCCGTAAAAACTATGTATTGAGTATGGAAAACTCCTAAGGCTGTTCAGGGACCTTGGCAACTTGGGTCGACTTCCCAGTAGAGTTAGTTTCTCGCTTTAGTCCGAGCTTGAAGCCAAAGTATCTCCATTGTTTTTTGTCTAAGCCATCCAGTCGACGCAGCACTACCACTATTAAAGTGTGCAGGCAGCAGCCGAAGGCGATATGTAAACAAGCTCTCTAATGCAGTTATAACTATAGCTATCTGCTGCTGTGCGTTCTTGAACTTTTTTTCGTATTAGTCTAGTGGTGCAATCAGGATTTTCATGGGAAATAACGAAACAAGCTAGTTGCAGCGTAGATCAGCGACTGGCGACCAGAAAGGCAGGCGTTGCAGGGGTGGAACGTCATTCCGCTAATTGGCAAATTGCAGGCTTTTCCCAGAGCGCTTCGTACAACATAGTGTTACTAAAAAGCCAAGAGGCTCAAAACAACTGAAATTCATCACAAACCTGGGAGCTCCACTTCATCTAACTTCCAACTTCCAGTCGCCCTACTTTGTCGCGTGAATACCATCTCTTACGATCAATTCTATAAGGCTGCGACCAAAGTCAATTCTTCTTTTTTCTTTTAAATACTGACGAGTTCCGGATATCGCCCACGTCTCTCATCCAGCGATGTCTTACAACCCGTACCAGCAGAGCCCGTCGGCCGAGCAGGGATACAGCTACGGGTACGATGGCCAGGTCAGCAGCAGACTCACATCCTCCTCACGACCACGGCCAATCTAATCATGAATTTTATGTAGGCGCACGAAATGGAAGACTATGGCCAGCAACAGCAGCCCGTAGCGGGCCAGACGCTGCCCCAACAAGAATTCCTCGGCCGCATCGACTTCCTCCGCAACGAGATCGGCACGCTCACATCCAACGTCGAGGGCATTGCATCGCTGCATCAGCGGTCACTCGCCGAGGCTGATAGCGGTGGCGTGTCAGGGCAACAACTCGAGCGCATCGTCGCCGAGACCCAGAACCTGAACGCCGGCATCCGCGACCAGCTCAAGTTCCTCGCTAACGATGCCCACCGCACCGTTGACGGCAGCCGAGCCGTCAAGGAGCGCCAGGTCAACACCATCAAGGCCCAGTTCGAGCGCGAGCTGCGCAGCTATCAGGAAGAAGAGAGCTCTTTCCGCGCCCGCTACCGCGACCAGATTGCCCGCCAGTACCGCATAGTGAATCCCGAAGCTAGCGAGGACGAGGTCCGCGAGGCCACCGAGGCCGACTGGGGGAATGAGGGCGTCTTCCAGACAGCGGTATGTGTTTCTCCCAACGTCTCTCTTATTACGCCGGCCCATGAAGGAATTGGTAGGTTGCTAACGCGCTTTTTTTATCTAGCTTCGAACCAACCGGACCGGCCAGGCGTCGTCCGTGCTCGGCGCTGTCCGCGCCCGCCATAACGAGCTGCAGCGCATCGAGAAGACGCTCATGGAGCTCGCCAGCCTATTCCAAGACCTCGCCGTGCTCGTCGAGCAGCAGGAGGTGCCGGTGGTGCAAGCCGAGCAGAACGCCGAGAACACGACCAAGTACATGGACCAGGGCAACCAGCAGGTCAAGAAGGGCATCATCAGCGCGCGGAACGCACGCAAGTGGAAGTGGTGGTGTCTGCTCATCACGATCCTCATCATCGCTATCGCTGTCGGTGTCGGTGTTGGTGTGACACAGGCTGCGAAAGCGGCCGCCCCACGCTAAGGCCAAAACCAAAATACCCGACGTTGATACGAACGAAGGGATCAAACCCATACCCAACCTGATTCCAACCCATCCAGGCGACGAACGGACGACGGGGCAAAGAATCCAGAGAATCCGTTCGGCCCATCACAGATCCGACTACCACGACTTTTTTTACTAGAACTTCATTTAATTCTTATTTATTACCCTTTTTTCACTTTTATATCATCCATGATCCATCATCTCTCGCGCATTGGCTGGGTAACGTCGACCGGAATCAGCAGAGTAGCAGAAGACGGGATAGGGGGAAATAGCTACCGAGCCGTTCTTCTTGATGTGTACACATTATTTGTGTATTTTTGCGTGTATTTTTCCATTTGTTTATGCTGCCTGTCCTATATCACGACTTAGGGGCTACTTTGGATTCTTCCATGTCTTACGGACGAGGACACGCAGAAGAATGGCGGTCGGGCGGGCGGGCAGACGGGTATCTTGTTAGATAGGCAGGCAGGCAGGCAGGCTAGCAGGCAACCAGGTAGGGTAGGTAGTGTGGTAATGACATACAGGTGATATTTACATGCAAACATGATACATATCCTGTGTGCCCCGGGGCTTCGTTTTTGTGGATGGCTTTGTCTGGATGTGCATTACGAGCTGGCATGTACCGGTCTACCATGAACGATAAAGCGACGAGACATTCATCCAAGACTGCTCACGACTAACTGAACGCTTAGTGTGTTTATGTTCGCTTTACACCTGCCTGCCTGTTATTCGACTCACGTAGACAGATGTTTCAAGTCATTATTTCTTCTATGAGTCGAAACCATTCAATTGAGTCAGTCCTAGCTACATAGAGCTCCTATCCATATACCCACTTTCTTCTTTTGAAGTCTTACACGTAAACAGGGTAAATAAATAAACTTGCCAGGTTGTAGTTAAGCACGCTCCCTGCCTGGTTTGAAGAAGTCTTGCTGATTATATAAAAAGAGCTATCCTACCTTACCTTAGTCATCTTCCAGGTTCTTGATATACATACATGCTTATTGCCTAATACTTCATATGTGACCGTCGTAATAGTAAGTAACTACCGGAGAATATTGAGAATAAGATTACACCAGGTTGAGTCATCCAAGACAATGGATGTTAGACCAATGGGACTACTTGAGATTTCTTCCTTAATAAATCAAAGCACCTAAGATATCGTCTTGCAGAAATAACAACACTCTTTGATTTCTCTTAACTGCTCCTTTCTAAGCTGGCAGATACTTATTGTAGCGCCCCCCAGTGTGTCTTCACATACTCAGAATCTGCCAACAGTTAATATTCTGGGCAAGGTTAAATCGTCATGTATTTTACGTGTGATAAGTTTGCAAGATGTGCTACAAAGCCCCATTATGACCGTGTCGCCATGTGGCCTTCCGAACCCATGTGTAGCGCTCAGATAGCAAATCAATATGGTATTGACATCATACACTGCTCGCTCCTATCCTCATAACTCATAACATCGTAAATCCATCCACCATCAACAACACATACCTACCTCAACGTCAGCTACCATCCTCCACCGCAGTCTTAGTCGTATCAACACTCCCCCGAAGACTCCTCTGACTACTCATCTGAGTAGCCATAGTCAGCCCAGTCCCCTTCCTCGTCGAAAGCGCCTTCTCCCACCTCTTCAGATCCCGTCCCGGCGCCCCAGTCCCCTCTAATCCCAAAATCTCCATCAACTCCGGGATCTCGGCGTGGTCCCGCGTGGTGCGCATGCGATGACACCACGTCACGCACTTCTCCTCGCCTTTCCTGTTCCCGCCCGCGCCGTCTAGTCCTACGTCACGCTTCTCTTCTTCATCATCATCCCCGTTTAACAGCGGGGTCTGGATTGGCGTCTCGAGGGTTCGCGACACGGGCTCGAAGAGGAACTCCCCGCCCACTTGCTTCTGGTCTCCGCTCTTGGTCGCGAGCCCTGATTTCACCTGTTTCAGCCCCTGGACGATGCCTGAGACTACCGTGTGCGCGACTGTCCTGTTTTGCAGATACGCTGGACGCGGACCCATGCTGAGGGTGCGTACCATCCCCAGGTCGGCATACAGTCGCCGCGTCGGATCCGCGTAGACTGGAAACCGGCACCCCGTCTCCTTGACGTAGGTTTCGATGAGCTCGTGAGAGCCGCACCCGATCACGGCGATGAAAGTGCTCACAGGTAGTGCCAGGAGGGCCTCGGGTGTGATGGAGGCTGAGAGAGTGCGTAAGTACTCCTGGCAGTTCTATGATGGCTCGCATTAGTAACCTTCTGGAAAAGTTCACGTGATATGAACGAGTGAGTGAGTGAGTGGGTGGGTGGGTAAGAAGAGCAACGAATGAATGAAATTCGCTACTTACGCCGCAGAAGAAATGGCGTATGAAGATGACGAGGATCCGCCGCGCCACGTTGGGGCCTGAATAGAGGCTCTTGAAGGTGTGGAATTTGCCCGCGCTGTCTATTACTGTGTGGTTCTCTACCGCGCGCAGGACGACCTGCGAAGGGATCTCGTCGTTGGTCTCGACTGAGCCCTTGAAGTCGGGCGGGTTCACGTCCTGCATTTGGTAGTCTTCTTTAGGGGCGGGAGGTGGTGGTAATGCGGTATCAGCCGCTGGTGGCGCATCCATCTTGAGTTAAAAGGACGTGTCAGAGATGTGTTTGATGAAGTGTAGTAGTGATGTTAGAGGCAGCTATCTGAGAGAACGCAGAGACGATATAATGAAGTCCTATCAAGTCCTATCAGAGAGGTAATTAGTGCTGGTAGAAATGCAGTAGCAGCTTCGAGCTCATAATAGTAAAAGAAGAGGATAATCAGATGAGATTTTGAGGCCGAAAAAAAAAAGATGTAGCAGTCACTTACACCCAACCCTCCAGCCCAAGCCTCAGCGATGGTACCCCGTAGTAAGTATGTATTAGTCTAAATCAGGTAAATAGGGAGTACTTTATACAGTTATGTCAAAGCATAAGAGTCGAGATCAGCCAATCAAGTGATCAGTATTGAAGACCATCTGCAATAGATATGCAAAACAAGCTCATCTTGCAGGGCTTTGCGGGTTTCAGCTTGTCCCGATGCGACCAGGGTCCTGGGCCAAATGCTTGGCATGATGTAACATACCCCGTAGCAGGGTGACGAACAAACGGGGTCCACGGGGTCCAGACTGGATCTGCATAGTTAAGTTATCCTTAACATTCAGTATGACAAGGGAGCTCATTTGTATCATAAGTATTCAATGATGACACATCAGTTCAAGCTGTGGGTATTTTCTTACAACTCTTCTAATATCTGTATCTCTACTCCAATGGATTGCTCTTCTTCTTAATCATCTGAAACTCGGGCGTGGCAGTGATATGCGAAACACAGCAGCATCCCTTTAGCGTTAACCTTGCCTCTTGCTCAGGGATAAAAACGATTATATTGTGTTATCTGATTCCAACTTAGATACCTAGTGGAAAGGCCGATCATATCAGACTTTATTATCATTTGAACCCTTTTACTTCTTAGGCCCCGATCCCGGTACAGAACTTAGAGTTTAGCCCATCCTGGCATCTTGCGCGGCTTATATGACTAAGGCCTTCTTCACTGACAACACATCGTTCAAGTGCGATATTCGACCATCGCATGAGAGAAAGCATGGAATAGTTAATCGCTAACTACTTGAAGGTAGCCAAGCAGCTCCATTAAGTACTTAGATTCAACATGGGAGCCCCACTGTCTTACTTCTTACTTACAGAAACGCATCCGTAACCCCACATGATGCCAAAGTTTGGACAGAGTACAGTAGAAACACGGTTGTCTTGACCCGGACAAAATCAAATAAACTCTTTAGCCATACCATGTTTACAATTTTTGGACGACCTCAAAACATGTCTACATACCCTTAATCAAGGCTCTTAATCATTTCCAAATGGGCCACTCGTTACAACTCCTACACCTCCTTTTCCTTATCGCCGCTTTGTTTCGGCCAGCATCGGCAGAATGCCGCATCGTCAAACGAGGACTATCAAGCGACCTAGTGCTACTAGGCACTGTCCTCACAATCGAAGGAGCATTGAAAAACACCACCGTCTTCATACAGTCCGGCAGGATCGCCCACGTGGGCGACATCTGCGGACTAGGCACTCGGGGCAACGATGCTAGTGTGGTGGACTGCTCCGGGTCCGTGATATCCCCCGGCTTCATCAACACGCACGAACACATCGACTACTCCACCGTGGCGCCCTTCCCGGACATCGGAGAGCGCGTGAGCCATCGCCATGACTGGCGCGTAGGCACCCGGAATTACACCATGCGCGACGTGTCCGTGAACGGAAGCGTCACCGACGCGACGGCGTGGGGCGAGCTGCGTCACGTATTCTCGGGCACCACCTCCATTATCGGCGGGGAGATGGTTCCGGGTTTGGCCCGAAACCTTGATTTCCCGGATGGTTTGGAAGATGGGCTCCATGGTCCCGCTGCAATGTACGACACATTTCCCCTGAAAGATAAGCTGGGGGTGATGAGGAATGGCGACTGTGATTATGGCCCGAATGCCATCGACCGGGATACAGCCAGTGGCTATCACCGTTATATCGGTCATATCGGCGAGGGCGTTGACCTAGAGGCAGCAAACGAGTTCACCTGTCTATCGAACATGACTTTCGACACGATTCCCGCGCTTGATGGCGGCGGGCTAAGCACCGATATCATGGCGCCGAATGTGGCGCTCGTGCACGCTCTGGGGCTAACGCCGCAGGACTTCAACATGGTCGCGTCCCGGGGGGCCAAGGTCGTTTGGTCACCTCGTAGCAACATGTGTCTTTATGGCAAGACCCTGAACGTGAGCTACTTGCTGGAGACTGGGATAACGGTCGCGCTCGGCACAGACTGGCTGCCTTCCGGATCCGCTACAATGGCGAGAGAAGCTGTCTGCGCCGCTTCGGCAACGCGAGACAGCTACGGCGTGGAATTACCGCCGAAGATGTTATGGGAAATGGCCACGCTCAACGCTGCGAGGGTAGCGGGATTCGAAGACCAGCTCGGCTCCCTAGACGTCGGGAAGCTGGCCGACATTGTGGTGTTTGACGAATGGTCTCGGAACGGAGAAAGTGAAGTTGATCCATTTGGACAGGCTATCTTTGCTCCTCAGGAGAAGATTGAGCTTGTCCTGCGTGGCGGGAAGATCCTTCTAGCGAGCTCGGAGTTAAGGGGCTTGACTTCGAATACTTGTGAAACAGTCGCTTTTGGAAAGTCGGACAGGATAGTTTGCGTCACAGATGAATTGGGCTCTTCGTTTCACGAGCTGGAAGCTTCACTGGAGGGTGTATATCCCGTTGTGTTGCCGGATATACCGCCCGATGAACCGGCGTGTAAGCCTGGTCATCACTTGTTACCAACATGATCAAATGAAAGCAATGCAAAACTAATGATAGTGTCAGTTTAGAGTGACGTGCTATTGAGTAATAGGCAGCGCAGTGTACGGTCTTATGACTAACTCAAGGCATCAATACATGTAACGTTTCTTTTACTAATAAGTTACCCATTTCAATTCCCAATTAAAAAGAACACATTCGCATTTCGACCTCTATAAACTCGACTAGACATATATGGCGCACCCAAGAAACTCGGCGATGATGTGTATTATGGTGCCGGTAGTGTGGGTACAATGCAGTGCGGAAGAAACTATGGTTATTTGGTCTTACTTGGCGGCCTGCCAATCGGAGATGGTTGCGTATTATGGTGCAGGATAGGGCACTACGGTGCTCAGCTTCCAACCGGGGTAGGCGGGCGCCAATTGGCTGATTACAGTCCTTGGCCTCTGGCGTCGAAACTTCCTTTCAATGTTCATATAGAAGAAGGCTCGCTGTCCTGTTTCCTAAATAGAGCTTCACGACCTGTCGTTCTGACTGACGTATTCTCAATCGTTACATTATCACATCTGGCAAAGCTTAAGCCAAGATCAGCCGGCTACATTCGCGAATGGGAGCAAAAACGTCCCATGGATACCTGGGAGAAAGATTTAGCTGCTTGCGAGCAGGATGTCGTTATGACAGACTCGTGGTGGCCATCGACGCCGCCACTGCTCTCCGTCCCTATCATGTCAAGCAACGAGGGTCTAGGGCACTGGGATAGCCCATCGACTGCTGACCCTTTCTTCTTCGGAGACGTGGGAACGGCAAGGAATGGGCCTCGGGATCCTATCCAGTCTCCCACAGGGGATATAGGGATTCCCACCCCAGACTTCGAAGCCATGTTTCACCATTTAGATGCTGACATCGATCTGGCCTTCGACTGGGTAGACTTCGAGACACCACTTCACCCTGTTGATGGAATAGCGGAGCCCCGTCCTGTTATTGACAATGACATGCTCTCACCGGCGCCAGGGGCTCTCGTGAGCCCGGAAAATCCAACTACGAGGATTCGTCGGACTGCTATCAATCAGCGGCAAAAGGGTATTCTCGCTGGTTGGATCGCAAGAAACTCGACACCATATCCGTCAAGGGAAGACAAAGCCAATTTGGCAACTGCTACTGGGCTGTCCGTAAAGCAAATCAGTGGCTGGTTCGCAAGAACACGACAAAGGGCACTACCACGGGTGCAATCACACGCTACTGTAGCCACCCCGAGTGGTATCGCAAGTTCAGCTACACGGGAGAAGTGCACGAAAAACCAATCAGCAGGACTTCTGGGAGACCTAAAGAGTTATGGACGCCCAATTTTGTCTGGAGAAAACCCATTTGCCATTCTGGATCTTCATTGGTCAAGATGCACAAGCCTACCACCCCAGCCCGAGAGGCCCTTTAACAGAACCTCCCCTAAACGAGCTCGATCTCTTCCGCATATCTTCACTCTAGATATAATTCGCCCTTGTACATCTGGCTTTAGCCAAGTATCGCAGGGCCGGTTGTCCTTGGACGTAGCGGCCGCTACTCACAAAAGCGAAAGCAATAAGCTAGATTTCGGAGCCCAACCTCTAACACGTCGAGTAGTCCGAGATCCTATCTATCCTCTTAAACCCATCCCGAACTTCAACTTCATCGAGGCTTGGATTCAAGACGTGGCTCGCTATGTTGGTCCCATTTCTGATGGTTCTCTGGAGACCAAACGCTTCAGTCCATCAGTTGAAAGTCATGATATCAATAGTTCTCAGGATACCGAAGAAACCCCTCAAACCCCGACCGTGTTGAGTCAGGAGGAACCAACAGCTGGCCTTCAAATGTCAACCGCGGATTATCAGGTTCCCCTTCAGGCTATCCATGAGACTAAACATATTGCGAGGCAACGAAGGTCGATTGCCTGCGAATATTGTAGGAGGAGGAAGGTACGAAGATGCTCTGAAGGCAACACTAATAACAACCTTGTAGCAATCAAACCACTAACATAGTGTCAGATTCGTTGCGATGGCTACTCTGGTTCTCCAGAAAAACGATGCAAAAACTGCATCAGAATGAAACAGGAATGTGTATTCGAGCCCATTTCTGTCACTCAAACAACGATAATTAATATACCCGTCCCATCACCAGGGAGTGACGCTCCCCCAAGCGACCAAGTTTATGCCGGGAATTTGCTGGATGCGATGACTGCGACTCTGCAGTCTTCACAAAATAAGAATCCATTCGATACGATGTCAAGCGCCAGTTCTAGTGCGAGCAGTGTTGGTTCAGCGTCAAGTTATATGAGCTTTGGGCCTCGTAAAGGAAGACGTGTAGCTTTTCGAAAGCCTTCAATGGGCGACTCAAACTCTCATACACTTTCCCCTGGGTTCGCGACATCATTTGCAATACCCAAAGATCACTCGCCTGCTAATGATGACGGATGCCAAATTGTATCAGAGACAACCGAAAACCATAATCACGATAACTCGTTTTCCGAAAACGAAAATAATGATCCCGCGCCTATTGAAACAGTGTATTGCTGTACATTTTGCCGTCAGGGATTCTCGAGATATTTCACGTGGAAACGTCACGAAGAATCTGCTCACGTTCCCCAATTTATATGGATATGCCATCCAGATATGTTTTTTATTAAGAAAACCAACTCGGAATGCCCGCTGTGTGTGTCTTTATCCTCGAACATGGAATATACCTCCCCACTGCCCTGCCCACACCGATTTCAGAAATGCTGGCAGAAACCCGATCTAGAACGAGCATTCTACCGGCTAGATACATTTGTGCAGCATATCCGTTCAGTACACTTTCAAGCTGGTCTACTGAGGAGGTGCAATGATTTCAATGTCGTCAACTTCGACAATTGCAAGCAATCAGTCAAAGAGATAGATGCTGATAAACTAATCTGCCACTTCTGTGGTTTTGGCTGTAGGACCTGGAACGAGCGGGCTCAGCATATAAGAGAGCATTTTGAAAATGGAGAGACTATGGGGCTATGGATCCCGGGGGGGCCCTATGCTTTAAACATAGATGGGAGCACAACCAGCCAATCTGCCGTCTTACGACATCAATTTAATTTGAGGAGGGGGGACAAAAGATGGAGTTGTGCCTGGAACACACCGCTGCCGGGTAGTCATCTCTTTGAAAGACTAGTGGACTTCACTTGCACGTTGTGTGGTATTGAGATAAAGTCTTCTTGTTGTTATCTCCAATCAGGCTCACCGTGTCGCCTCGAGAATCACCTGCTACTAGATCACCGCACAGCGCCCTTCATATGTGATTATACGTCATCCGCCGCCAGTGACTATATCGAGCACCTCGTGAAAGAACATTCAGCGGTCCGAGGAGAGTGGATGCGCGACCTAATTCTGTTGAGGGAATTTTTCACGAGGAGATAGCTGTCAAACATAGTCGTACCTAAGCTCAATACTATACCTAGTTCGAAGGTACCGTAATAACTGGATATATATCTTCTATGTCAATATTTCAATTTACGAGCGATTATGATTCCTCCTTCACTCCTTGGAGGAACTTCGGGGCCATCTCCATATCAAGAGACATACTTCCGTATTCGATGATTTCGTCATAGTTAGCCAATAATACGATGTTTCTCGCAACAAAAGTGCGCGTTATCAACGAATTTTTTTTTTTTTAATTTTGTGAAAAATAAAAATAGCTTGAAGGCCCAGTCCAAAAGAGACAAGAGATTGGCCAGGAACCATAGCTCTTTGATCACCCTTAGGAATTCATGGGCTCGGTCAGTTATAGGAAATATCGGCGGTCCCTGACTTTTATAAAATCCCTGAAGATAGCCTCCGCTTTACGCAGGTGTACTTTACCACCGTAAGGTTTCCAGATCCAGAAGCGTCTCTGTCAGACAACACAGTCATCGCCTGGCCGCTCACGGCTGGCGAGTGGCTAAACTGCGTTGCTGCAAAAGCTCTATTCGCCCTCGGCTATCCTAGACGAGCTTTCTTGCTGGCTGGTATGTGCTGCCGCCAATATAGATCTCTGCTAAGCCTAGAAGAGCTTTCAATAGTAGTTGTTACTATTGCGGCTGTTCCAGAATTCTTCCGGCTGGGGACTGGCCTTGTGGAAGTCTTCCTTGACTTTGCCTGTAACATGTACCAAATCATCCTTGGAACGTCTCATCCACTGAGCATCTTGATACAAAAGTTTAACGCGGTCAGGGCAGAAAGCCTCGTCCCTTGCATTAAGAGAGCCCTTCAATACTATGAGGCTAGCACTATCAAAGTTGATTCCCGTCCTATAACGGAGTCTTACGGAATCTACTATAAGGACATAATCTACGGTAGTTTTTTTGACGAGAGCCTTGTATTGCGCCATCTACAATCCCTCCAAAACCATCTTCAATCCCTCCTTGAACAGCAAGTCCAGGGGTCACCAGAAAGTGACTACTATCTCTTGGGACAAGTTCACGCGCTCCAGTGCCGCATTGCCTGGATTCGTTTCTATGCCGAGCAGCACGAGGAAGCCACCAAGTTAGTTATTGGAATTCTGAGCGAGCCACTTGTTAACGCTCGTGTCATCAGCGGATGCGGATGTTACGACATCTTGTATGAGGCTGCAGTAGCTAAGAACGACCACGACTTGGCGCTTGATATTCTATAAAGAGGAGTTGAAGTGTCCGTGTAGGCTTACGGATACGCTCACAGCGAGACTGTTTGCAAAATCCCGGCCCTAGAGTCTTACTTACGAAGAAGGGGTCGCCTGGAGGAAGCTGATAAAGTTTGCACAGACGTGGAACGGCAATTGGAACAGATGTAGGAATTCAGCGCTTACAGCTCATTTCCACGTCTCAAACTAACATATTCTAAACCTACTATTTTGTGGCAATAGGTTATATTATGGGCGAGGATCCATCTGCTATAGTTCTAGGAGAACCTCTCATGGCGAATACTTTGTCAATTACTCTATTCCCTCTACGATAAAGACTATATTTTGTGAATTCAATTGTCTTCCAAAACTGGAACTCTACAAAACCTACTAACCTAAGACTTGAATATCATATACTGAAACGGCCATGAGTGATTGTAAATCCCGTGAACCCCAGTCAAGGAGGAAATCTAAATATTACGCATCTAGACTGGCAAAATCTAGCTAAATCAATGGTGACTCGTGTGATCGCGCGAAGCAGTAGATAATCGAGTAATTTTTTAAGGAAATCAACGATCAATTCAATTGAAAAACTAGGTACTAAAGTCCAAAAAAACTGAGATGTGTGTGGCTAAGTCTGTACAACATTGATCACAAAGACCCCGGTATTCAATAGCCACTCACGTGAATCGTGACCCCTGGCAAGTGACTTATGTAAGCAAACCACATACACTACTTCAATACACGATCTTGTAAGAGGAAGACTTGTACGAGGCCTCTTTGATTAAATGAAATGGGCTCAATGAGGATGAGGCGCGGACGGGGCTTTCGCATATAGGCCTCACGTCGCCGCTTAGCTGGTTCCCTTGAGTCCCTGGATGATTATTGTAATTCAATATTCTTTCAAAGCACTTGTCAATGGGTACTGTCATCGTTCTATCATCTGTCGACTTTACCGTACTTTCTTTTGTAGCGATGCCTAGAACCCTGGACAGGGTGTTTTTCTTTCAATAGTATGATAAGGTTTAGAACTCCAATAATATAGAAAAAAAATTGATTCTATAGAAGCAAGATATGATTGTGCTATTGAAAGCTTGAGTGGTTCTAAGTGAGTTTCCCCGGCACCAACTTAGGCCCCGTCACTACCAATGATAATATGTATACACGTCTTGTGCCACGAATGTAGGTTGCCAGGTTTCAAGACCTAAGGGGCTCTCTTTATATTACTAGAGCATTGGACAATTTGTAGCACAATTTTCCCTTTAGCATTGAATCATGCCTCTGAATTATGACGCCAGAGAAGGTTACATTGCTTCGGTCACCAACATGATGGTATAGGCGGTTGAGACTGCTGCAATTCAGTTTGAATTTTCTCCTCTTTTTCTTTTTCGACTCGGTTAAAAATGATGCAACTTGAGTAATTTGCCCCCGCGAGAATAATGACATCAGCAGGAACTAGAACACTCGCAGTTGAGGTAATCTTGTGTCTGATTTGTAAAGGCTTCATAAGCTTCTAAATAGATCTATAACAGATTTTCATATTAAGTTGTTTTAGGTATGACTGCTTCTTTGACTACATATAATATCCTTGTTGTTAGAAGAGTAGAGAAGCAAGAAGGCAGTGTGAAGAAGAAATGAATTGGGTTGATCGTCCTAATCATATCTACGTATAGCAGTTTTGTGATAGCGCACCTCGGCTACCTATGTAGGATCACAGAGCTTAGCGCGATACCAAAAATTAGGGTATTTACAAAATTGCTATATGTAGCTACTGACCTATGCGTAAGTATTATCTGATAAGACTTTTGGGAGCTTCAAAGAGGGCCTCTCATGAGGCTTTACTTGATGTAGTAGAACATGGGTCAAGTTCAGCTCGACATTCCATGATCCTGGTGGAGATGCAGATCACTAACCTCCTTGCAGAAATAAACTTTTTCACCTCATTGTTAATCATAGCTGCAAGCGAATGCGGACTTCACCACACGAACGATATTACTGGTTGTCTCAATCTTTTGTAAGCTTTATCATCACTTGTAGACTAAGTTAACTCTAACTACATTGAAGAGAGAAAGGGTATACAGCATTGGCTCTGAATCTGCATGAGGTGGTGTTGAACAAAGGTATGAATTCTGGTACGTCCTCGACCCTACCGTGCAACAAACCCTGCAAGTGGTTCTCTTCCTCCAGGATCTCGATTGTTAGCGCCATACAGTAATTAACTGGTAGCTCAGCTTGGGCACGTAGTACCTCGAAAATAACGGCTCAAAGAGGTGTGCAACACAAGTACCGAGGGCTGCCAGGTAGGGATACCCCTGTGCCTCCATTCTGGCAGCTAATGTACGGTACGCTATTCACCGCTCGGGTTCGGGACGAAACCCGGTTGGAATATCTCATAGCACCCTGCTGACTAAGTCGCTAGTTTCTGTAGGACGGCTTATTAACACTATCAAATGTAACAAACATACCCATGGCACACCGCATCATGCCGAGGGGCTTCGCCCGGGTGCATGGCTGTATGTGCCTAGCCGATATCCCAGCTTCTGACCCTTCTCTTACTCCAGCCCTATGATATAGTTTCTATCATATCATATTTCATCCAACACCCACGCAGTTCCGATAAATTGTGCGACCATAAACCGGTATAGTCATGGGCATCCTGGACCCAGGTTTGACCTTTACGGTTCTCTTCTCTCTGGTCGCAGGCTACTTCCTTGCGTCGACCTTCTACCAATGGCAACGCCTTCGTCATATTCCCGGCCCCCCTCTCGCGTCGTTAACATACCTGTGGCTCGGTTACTCGGGCTGGAGCGGGAAGCAGTATGAAATCCATAAGGTCTTTGGCGAGAAATATGGGCCACTGGTCCGGATCGGACCGAACGAACTCAGCACGGACGACCCGGAGACGGTTCGTCGCATATCGAGTGCCAAGAGCCCGTATCCGCGGTCTAAATGGTACGATGGCACCCGCTTCCACCCGGAAAGCGATGCCATGTTCAGCATGATCGATCCCGTCATTCATGACAAGTACAAAGCCAAGACCTCTCATGGCTATTCCGGCCGCGAAACCCCTGGTCTAGAGTCCGCCATCGACGAGCAGATTGAAAATCTCATTAGCTTAATCCGCCGGAAGTATGTCCGTAAACCGGGTACCAGTGCCCGGGTAAGGCCCCTCGACCTCAGCAATGTGATGGCTCTGTTCACCTTGGATACAATCTCCCGTATCTCCCTCGGGAAGGAATTTGGCTGTCTTGAAAGAGAAAAAGATATCCTTGGCTTTTTTCATACTGTAGATACATTCATGCCTGCGATGAACGTTCTAGGGGATGTGCCTTGGGCAAGGAAAATCGTCTTTTCGACACTGGGTATAAGATTATTTGGCCCCAAGCCAACAGACAAAACCGGGCTTGGCGTGATGATGAAGTAAGTCGCTACAAAGCACATGCCCTAGTCGACATCTTATTGAGCTTTTACACATAGGTTGACAAACGACGAGGTTCGCAAAAGATACACCGGCGATGTCAAGGCCTTGACCGATGTGTTGGTAAGCGAAGAATGAATCTTAAGGTGAATGGAAGCTAACGAATGAGGCATGAAGGGGTCATTTCGTCGTCACGGGCTCACCGAGACTGAATGTCAGACCGAGGCATTCTTCATGTTCGTGGCCGGTTCAGAGACAACTTCAAATACACTTACTATCATCTTATTTTATCTCATAGCGACACCAGCGGCGTACCAAAGATTCAAAAATGAGGTGAAAGCAGCTGTCGAGAGTGGGAAGGCCTCTAATCCCATAACAGCTGCAGAAGCGAGAGAGCTACCATATCTACAGGTATGTCTCTTGAACTGTCATGCCATCTTCTATAGGTGGACAGACACACCTTGAAGATCATACATGAACCGGCTGAAAACTATAACTTCTCGTAGGCTGTCCTGTACGAAGGTATGCGCATACGTCCATCCGCTACTGGCTCGTTCGGCAAAGAGGTGCCACCTGAGGGCGATACAATTCACGGCTACTTCATTCCCGGCGGCACAGCCGTCGGACCGAACCTTTCTTCGATGATGCGGTCCAAGGCCTTATTCGGCGACGATGCCGACATCTTCCGGCCCGAGCGATTCCTTGAGGTCGATGAGGCAACATGCGCTGAGATGAAGCGCAACGTCGAGCTTGTCTTCGGTTATGGCCGCTGGATGTGCGCTGGCAAGGTTATTGCGTTCATGGAACTTAACAAAACTATATTTGAGGTATGTTTTCCAACTCACATCCCATTATTATTTCAAACGTAACTGACCTTATAAGCTTATTCGCCAATTCGACTTTCAGCTCTTCGACCCTAAGGCAGGGGTTAATTCGTGTAGTCATGGCTCTTGGGTGGATAAGGACTTCTTTATCGCCGCCACGGAGTCAGACATGTTTACCTGATCTACTTGATCGATTGTATTTAGAAGAGAGTTAGTGAATATCATCTCTTTTCCGTGGCCGGGAACTCAACTCCTGAATCCAGGGGAGTTATGTCCAACAAGATGAGTTCCCAAGTTCATGTCTAAAAGGGTTCTTACTATGATTGGCGGAAGTGAGCGGTGTAATGAAATCTATGACCTCATGCCTAAGCTACATAAGCTATTTTCACCTTGCTTATTGTAGTTAGTTAAGGGATGTGATAAATAGGGAATAGCGTGCAACTGGACCTGTGATCGTTAATGACGATGAACGTGAAAAGCTGCTGGCCTTGACTGCTAAAGACTGTGTGCAAGTATTTCTCACAAAAAGGGTACCAAGAGTAGTAATGGCCTGAGATTAAGGTCCTAATTGAGGGTTTAGAAGGATATTTGAATTGTAAGAATCTTCTAATGCGCCGAAATCTATTTCCTCTGTTCTACCTAGCGAGAGACTTAAGTAGAAATAGCCTCGCTCCCAGTTGAAGTATCATTTTCTTCTTGATGTCTTTTCTTTCAAGCCGAAACCGAACCTATATGGCTCTCCTGCATCAATCTCAAACCATGAACTTCCCATATGGCTTTCAGTGTTTTGGGCTACCGTATTCTCGCTTTCATGCCACCACCCCACCCCAAATCTTTGCTGGCGAAATATTTCAATGAGGTCTTTCCGACTCATTGGCTGTCTCTTCTGTGGGATGAAATTACTTCGGCATTTTGTACCCCCCGCAAGAAGAGCCATCACACTCGCAATAGAGCATGGACTTCGAGGTAAGAGGCCTCTAAGTTTGACTAAGCTAAGAGATACTGCTTCTAATACTACCATTGCCGCGAGCATTATCTGCAACACCAACTACAATGTGTAGTCAACAGTGAGCCGCGACACGAGAGCATTGGCAGTTCCATTGAACGGCTGCTGAGTCTTGGGATATGAATGATCTAGAGTTTTTCGAAAGATGGGGGTATTCATGACCTGTACCATGTATCTCTTGTGTAAGCGATTGATTGAATCTTTAAGTCTATCGATGTTGTTGGGACCGGTCATGTCTTCCAGAGGAGACCCATTCAAGCCGAAGACCATGTGGTTGAAAAAGGGGTCCAGCACCGCATTAATAACGGTGCCGCGGGATTGTGTGAAGTTTAGAAGATGGGGTTCAACGCGGTAATTGAAGGAATATACTCCGTCGGTGCCATTCGTTAGATATATGGCTGTTGATTCATTTGTCAGTGGCGGCGAGAGTAGGGATCGTTCGCCAACACGTCTTGTTTCGTTGGCTCTGAGTGATCCTTCTGCCTGCACCTCTTGAATTTTTTGAGAACAGAGTAAAACTATGATGTTCCCTGCTGATAGGTCGTCAGCTGCTAAATAAGCAGAAATGACAACGATAGATGGGCATCCATCAGGATTGTCTGGCTGTTCGATATTGCCCTTCTCGATACTGGCATCATCGTCGCCAAAGCCGTGGAAATCTTTTTGACTTCGATCCCAAGGGCCAAGGTGGACCTGAAAGAGGTCAACACGCTTATTCATTGCTAAACTAATACTTGTTTGAGATGTCACAGTGATAGGAAGGGTCAACGAAAAAGACGACGTACTACTGAACATTAGCCTGGAAGTTCTTTTAAGATGGGAAGATTCAGGATTGGTGAAATAAAAGTTATATTCGTACTATCGTACAATGAGCCTCTCCAAAAATGCTTACTTCCCATTGAACTCTGAATCCATAAGGAGTCGTTAAGCCAAAAGTATTGGCGATTACCAGACGGACCACCATTGGAACCTTGTGGGAGATCGACGACAGAGTTAATACCAATAATTGTAAAGGGCTCGTAAAGTCCGTTAGGAATATCAGTGAAATTCGAAACTGATGAAAGATGTATATTTTCTTCCGGGACCGTCTCATAGCTCAAGCTTGGTCTCAAAGCAGGCAGTGTGAATACGAAATGAAAAAATTCAGCCGAATTAGCATTGTTGAACACAGACATTCTAGTATCGTCCAAAAAGCTGATCACACTGAGATCTGGGAACGCGAGATCGCCCCAGACGCCTTCGGGGCTAGTCGTCTCATTCAGATCGATAGAACTCAGCAAGGCCGAGGCACCACCGTCGTCGATCGCGCTGTTATTCCACCTTAAGTCCCATGTTGTACTTGGTGAAGTTTCAACACTTGCCATAATCGGGACGGCTGATTGCACTACCCATAAGCCGGATAAAATGATCATTAAGACACTCCCAATCATGGTAGCAATGTTTGACAAAGCTGCGCCGAAGTACCTGTTACGGGCTGCTTGATATAAAGCCACAAGAGGTAGTTCGTCAAGAAAGTTGTTGATCAAGCCTCGCCCTATCACCTTCTGTCTCGTCGAAAGAGCGTGGAATGGCGAGTAAGATTGTGTTGCAAAGTCAACATTATTGAATGTGGTTGCAATACTTAGTATTATAGCGCTGGTCGCGTATTGAATATAAGGCAACGCGGTGTAGTTCGCTTGCGTCAGGCCATGGTTATGGTGAGATCATCGATGCAGGGTCTCTAATGCTATGATAGCCAAGATTGGACGTACAAAGGTGAGAGCGAAAAACGGATAGCGTACGGCTAGAGGCACCTAAGGTCCATTCTTCACTTTGATGTCTTCAGGGCTTAGATCCAATCTGTTTCCAGTTGGCTGTACAGCACGCAATTTGTGGTAAAGCGGAGGACTCCCAGTAACTACAAGTCAAAAACGACCCTCAATGTCAAATATGGCCTTAGATATGTAACCATCGAGCCATTTTTTCAGTTCAATCGTCCGGAGACTTCCTTCCCGTGCCAGAAGACATCGTAGCGAAGGGCTGTTAGCCAGGATCGTTGCCAGTGCTGCGACTGAACTAGGATTAACTGGCACTACAGCACCAGTCATTGAGAAGATCATGAGCGAGGGTAAGAAACTCATGGGAATGAAAATAGACACCATGCCCCATAGTGTGACAGGCTGAATATGAAGTCGGTTCTCATAGCAAACTCCGGTTCCGGTTATAGAGGCGTTGTCTGCGACAGTCCATTTTGATGTATAAGTTGCGTCGCAAGCCCTGAAAATACACCGGTGGTTATATTTGCCAGGGCCTCTGCGTCATAGATTAGTTCATGCGGTAGCGTTGTGATTTAGATTTATCAGTTTGTAGTTATACCCAACCAGAACATACAAAAGCTCTCCCAGTTCGATACCTGTCAGATTCAGCCTCTGCGGCGGTGATGTTAAATAGTCAGGAACGTGAATTTGGATCGAATCCGTTGCTGGGTTCATGGTTGACGTTATGTTTTGAAAACTATAATCGAACTTGCAAATGATTGCTCCCATCTGATTGGGAGTCGCTATCCAGGAACCATTTGCGGTACCGTTGCTGTCAAAGTTAACTAGCTAGTATCTTCGGTATAAGTGGAATTAATGGCGATAACAGCAATCCGCAAATCGTAGGGAGCGTACTTGTCAATGCGTATATCTTTAGGCTTTTTCAAAAGCTTTACAGCGTCGGCGGCTTCAGAACAATTAATCCTTAATATGTTGAAAGATTCAAAATATGAGCTACAGTTTTGATCACATCTCGTAATCCATAGCGTGTCTGCAAAGTGACCAGCAGAGCAAGTAGGACTGTCTAGGGCTATTGCTCCAGACCAAGGGTGAATAACGGACAACGCGGATACCTCGCAAGTTATGTTAGGAATAAAGGCGCTAACAGTAGCAGATATTTGTGTGAGATTGTCGGTTACGGAAGGTATGTCAAGATTTTGGAAGGCTAAGCCTCCTTGGAGTCCTGGTGGTTCCTTTAATTGGTTACTAATGATTCCTTGGTAGGCGGATATCAGTTCGGGCGCATCCCACATATACGTCGGAGTCACTTCGTCGAACGTGGTCACTTCGGAGTTACCTAATAACTCACTCCAAAAATTTGAGCCATTGAATTTGGATGTGATAACAAGTGGTAATATGCAGGAATCAGGAGTCGGAACACGGACTAAAAGGACAGTAGAGAGCAACATGACGACCTTGAGGAGCGTAAATGTTAAGACAGATAGTGCAGTTCCCCAGTGGTGATTTCGAAGTGCTCTGTAAAAGGTTATTATTTGAATCGGCGAGATGTAATCCAACCGCAGCCCTTTGGACGAATCGACAGAGCTGTGCTTCATTTCTTCCCATGGTCGGGCTAATTTGCAATGGTAATCAACTCGTTGCCAAAGGGACGCAATAACAGTGATGATGACTGTGGAACCGTAAGTCCAGGCATAGTGACTAGTAGACAAGGGAATTGCAATCCCGTCGTTCAGTAGACTGTAGTGCTACAGAACAATCAGGGCGATCCATAGCAGTGTGAAAATGATGGTGAATCCCAATAGTGTTTTCCCGTAAAGCCAGACTGATATCCAGAGTTGGCTTTTAGGAAACTGTGTTGAGGCGTTGCTTTCGCAGAGATGTCCTGGAATTGGGATGGGATGCTGGCGTTCTGAGCAAGGCCTATCATCCTGGAAAGGTAGACTGGGAGTACAAGCGGGTGGCTCGGGATGGAAGTCATTGACGTCGCCTATTGTTGATGATCGTGCAGTAGGTTGGCCGTCTGGAGCATGGCGGGTGTCTAATTCTGGAAGATCTAGTGGAGAAGCTCCTGTGATACTTTTCCGTTTAGACAGCATATTTTGTCGCGATTTTTTGAGCGAATGGATAGGCTAGACTAGGAATGAGCTTGTCAATAATAGAAAGGGGGTCTCCTGACAGCCGTATGTTTTCCACCAGTAGCAGAATTAGTATCTGAACAGAAAACCAGGGGAAATAGCTCACATTTATTATGTTAACTTTAGCTTGGAATCGCATTATTTAGTCTCACAACGGTCAACTTTGTCAAGGCAAAACCGCCCTTCATACTATAATCCCACCTCGCCAGCTACCACCACCATTTATCTCCAATTGCCTGATCCAGGGGCAATGAATGTAACCTTGTCGCTTCGACGAGGTTTCAAAAGAGTTAAACCAATTGATCCTAGCAAATAATAGCCAGATATTCGAAGTTTTATAATAGATAGAAACTAAACTATACTATACTCGTCTACGCTTGAATCGTCAGACATACAAAGTTGTAAGTTGGGTGCCTATAAGGATCTTGGTCGAGATATCTTCATGAATAGATAATATGGACTTCTGGGCATATCCTAGGGTTTTATTGGATCCAGTACTCTCATGATGCATTGTAGATATCATTTTGATGTTATGTTTTCTGCAAACATGGCCTCATATTCGAAAATGGGCATACTTGGCTATTTGCGACTATAGTTTATTAGTTCGAAGTTCTTGCTCAACCAGACGGGCACTTATCAAAGCCCTGAAAACCAAGGGTACTTTACCCTCAAATTAAAGGGGCTTTTAGGTTCTGATTTGCATGTAAAAACTACGGTGTCAAAGTTGGTTTATGACGATGTCTTCTTCTTTTTATAGCAATTCAACCAATCCTACGCTGCAACGGTTGCCACGGAGTTGTTCCTGCTCAACCAACCCTATAATTGGTTAAAATTTCTACTGACCAATCGGATTGTAACCTGGTTCTAGAGGGCAGCAATGGACGTACAGACGTCTTGCGGTTTCACCGAATCTGACTGGGCGTATGGGCAGCCCAGAGCGATGGTGCAGTCTCTTTCCAAAATGGGCTTTCATATTCGACAAACAACGTCAACATCACATAAATATTTGACTAAGGTTATTGTAGACATTGATGACTGACTATCTCTCCAGAAATGATATCGATGTGCAGAGAAGACACATGCTTAATTTACAATGATCAGAGGCGTTCAGAATCGCTACCAAGATGGATAGGAATCTGCGTGATCCGGAGTTGAATAAGCCTAGCTTAGGGGGAAAAAATGGAAAAAAGGGTTGTCACGCGAGCAGAGAAGATTGGAGAGACTTCAAGCTGACTGAACCTAGGCAGTTTATTTGGCTCAATAAACTCGAGTTCGTCATCATCATAACGTTCACCCAAGTTCTCTCTCTAACTGATAGGTAGTACATTGGATCATCTTAGGGGGGGATAGATAGATAGGCAAGCTATTATTTATTGCCCCGGTCCCGGCGCCTCAATCTTCAACCCCATCCCCATCTCCGACGGCATGGTATCGCGAAACCCGTGTTTCCCATACAACTTGCGGCCGGGGGCATCCGCGCCCAAGACAACGTACGCGGTCCCTTTGGCAGCATGCGACTTGACTCTGGCGAGGAGTTTCGTCAGGATGGTATTGCCTAGCCCTTTCCGCTGGTGTTCTGGTAACGTCGCCATGTCTGCGATGAGGAAATACCACCCGCCGTCCCCGATGATGCGGCCCATGGCCACGGCTCGCGTAGGAGCTGTTTCTTCGGCAACGTAGACGCCGTACCAGCTTCCTTTTATGGCGGCGCGTGCTTGGTCTTCTGTCTTGGGGGTTAGGCCTGGGGCTATGCGGAGGTGGAGGTAGTCTTCTAGCGAGGGATAACCCTCGACTAGGATGTAGCCTTTTGGAAGGTCACTTGAGGCCATTGTGGGTGATTTGTGTAGGTCTCGGTGGGGGTGAGGGCTGATTTTTCAGTGTTGATGAGAGTGGCTGGTGGCTGGTTGTCAAGAGTCGTGGGCTACAGCAATAGCAACAGTCTGCTCGACCACGGAGGACACTGACGACCTAAATACTCCTCTGATTCATAAACGAGAACGACTAACTAACTAACTTAGCACTTCCGAGCCGATCTCCGACACCGACGACTCCATCTGCCCCATAGTACCGAAGCCGTTTACAGCCCGCGACATGCAAGCCGTTGCCCAGACTAGGTAGGTATCTAGGACCGCGCGGGAATAGAGAACCCGAAAATGACACGGGATCACATGATCGGTTTTGTTTTGCGATGAGCATGTTTCATGACTCACTGTTGCATCTCTAGCGTCACATCACTTTCTGCCTATTAATAATCCGGAGCCGATGCTAGACAAACTAGTTGGCTAACTAGTAGTCCTTGGCGTTGGCTCTCCTCAGGACACGATGATGTTTGGTGTTCGTGTATATATATAATAGGTAGAATGGGAGAACAAGTGTTGTAGAATGGAACGAGCTATGTGCCAGCTACGATTAGAGTGTGATCAACAACAAATTGCCTGGATCGATTGCTCTCACCTGCGACTATTCTTTGCTACACACTATCTTCCGTTCGTTATGTTGTTCAATTCACTGTGCCTCACCAAGTAGTAAGTGGACGATGGACACGTACTTGTAGATGTTGTGTTTGGAATTTGGAACATCGATGAGCCTTTCCTATTCGAGGATATATTTGAGCAATGAAGAAGCACCATGTGGGCTGAAGCAAACGTGGTCTTCACAAGAGCACCAAGTCGAGTCTATCACATGCTCAAGACGAATAGCAATTCACATCGTCATCAGCCTCGATCCCCCAAGAGAGAGAATCATTAGGTACGTAGGTAGTAGATAGATATATACAAGTATGTAGTAGTACAGTAGTAGCAACGCGGTTTTTACGTTCAGTTAGTTGCACGTAGACTGACTCCCATTTTAGGCCTCATCCCCAATAACCCTGCCAAGTCATTTCCTTCCAATGAGTGAGGGGGATGCGCGAAAACTCGCGAGGGCTTTGCAACAGAAGAAGCCCCTTTTTCATACGGTTTTCGCCCAAATCACCCTACCTACGCCAGATACATGCTACAATCATAAATGTCCACGTGGGGAATAATTTTGACCCTTTTACTTTCATGACCGTCTCTGCGTAACATTTTCATATAGTCCCTTAGCGGCCGCCAGAGAATGCTGCCGCTCCCATACCCTGACCCATACCCTGCAGCTTAGCCGCGAGTTGGGGGTAGTTCTCCTGGACCTGGATCTGGGTCCTTGTGGCCTCCGCATAAGAGAGGGCGTTGACGATCTCACCAGGAGTTCTGGCCAGCTCGGCAGCTCTCTCAAAATACTTAAGTGCCTCGGTGATCTTGCCCTGGTTTAAGAGAAGCTGGGCCATCGTAGCAACTGCAATATCGCACTCGGGATCGACTGTGCAAACTGGTAAGCAAGGAGTTCCAGGAGGAGAATTATGAACCACTTACTAATCAGAGCCTTATTGCAGAGCTGCTCAGCCTCTGTGAACTCGGACTTTTGCTGGAACAATGTAAGGGCTTTGTTTATCAGAGGCAGGACGTTCATGGACATGGGCTTGGTCTGCTTCTCCATATCCATGGCAGTATCAAACTGTTGAATAGCTTCATCAAATTTGCCTTGGTCAAGAAGGAGCTCGCCATAGTAGTTATAGACGTCAGGTACCCGGCTGAAGTTCTTAATGCATCGGCGGAAGGTAGCCATAGATGAGGCGACGGAACCCATCTTATACTGTGTTACACCAAGTTGAATATGTGAAAAGATGAATTTGTTGTCAAGGTCAATAGATTTCTGATAGTCCTTTGCCGCGTTCTGCCACTCTTGGTGAATGAAGTGGAGTTGGGCACGATGGTAGTAGATATCGGGATCGTCTTCATTCTGCTTAATAGCACTTTCGATATCTTTAGCAGCATTATCGCGATTGCCTGCGCTCTTGTTAGATAAACATCTAAATAGTCAGGTTGGGGGAGTATGTGTCCTACCCATTTCCAGGTGCATGCTTGCACGTTTTACGTAGCTCTGGGTCATAGAAGAATCGAGCTCGATGCTCTTGTTCAAATCCTCCAAGGCCTGCTCTTGCGATCCCCGTAGACACCTGAAGGTCCCACGCATGTTGTAGGCAAGCGCTTCAAACTCTCCCAAGTCACCGAGCTCGAGGGCCTTCTCAAAGGCGCCAGCTGCCTCCTCGTAGCCATCATGCGTCTTCTTCTCCATAGCTCGGAGGCCGATCTGCAGTTGACCCTTTCCGGTTTCATCCGAGAGGTCTACGTCATCATCCAGACCAGCAGGTCGAGGTTTCTCGCGGAAGCTCTGGATGTAGTTGGAAACAAAAGTCGGGCTTGGGAGCTTGTTGGGATTCTTGGTCTTGAGGATCTCCTCGGCTTTCTGTTCGGCAACCTTCTTAAGGAGCTTTTCAACTGATGCGGCACTGTTCTCGTTCCGGAACTCATCGATGATACAACTGGCAGTGAAGTCCAATAGAGACTCGCTGTACTTGTGAAGGTGCTCGTAGGCAGTGGCTCGTCGGTTCAGGGCCTTGACGTACAAGGGATCGAGGTTGACGGCGGCGGTTGTGTCCTCGACGACCTTCTCCCATTCGCCGAGAGCATTGTAGCAGGCGGCCCTGTTAGAGTAGAATATGGGATCGGGCTTGCACAGGATAGCTTTGGAGTACAGGTCGCTCGCCTTATTATAATCCTTGCTGCCGTATGCCTTGTTACCGGCGGCCTTCAACTTCTGGGCGTAGTCATTTCGTTGCGCGGCGGTGAGGGCACTGACGGTGGTCTCGTTGATGTCGGGGAGCTCATCAGCGCTCTCTACGGCGGCGGGCTTGGGCTGTTCGGGCGCGGGGGGGGCTGACTTCTCTCCCGCCTCGGCCTGGCGCTCTGCCTCCTTCTTTTTCCGTCTCTCCTTCTTGCTTAGTTTGGGTTGCGCAGGGGTCTTAGACTTGAGTACATGGTCAGCTCAAACAGAGGGACAAAAAGAGCTGACGTAGTGCGGGTGGGTAGGAGGTGGGATGGCTCACCGCGTCGCCATTTAGATAGTATACGACACCAGCTCCGGTCACGACAACAGCGACTCCAGCGATTGTGTAGACCAATGCCTTGTTCTCGGAAGCCCAGTTAGTGAGCCGATCCCAGACGGAAGACTCGACTGGGATGGCGATGGGCTTGGCCAGATTCGGGACAGGCGGTGGTGCTGCAGAGGCGCCAGACATGATCGGAAAGGCTATGTCGAGTAATTAAGTACAGGGAGATGCACCGGGTCGGAAAGGCGATATTAAGATGGGCAACAGCACCACATGAGAGAGACTAAGAGAAGAAGAAGAAGTCGGAACGTTGAGGGCGTTGGAGACCTGGGTATTGGAGCTGGATGTGACAGCAGCAGCAGCAGCAGCAAGCAGGTCAGGTTAGGTCGAGATAGATTGGTCGGCAATGATGCGCCTTGCTATGGAGAAGCTTTGATAAGTCAAAAAAATTAGCAGCGCGTTTCGAGCCTTGGCACTTGATTAGGTACCCTAGCCCCAACTTTTTCGGGGAGTTTGTAGGTCATAGTATGCGGCGCTGATTGGTGCGGTGAGGGGCCATCCAATTCTGGGTGTGAGCTCATAACTCGGGAGATTCTAGGTATGCAGGAATCGTGTACCTAGCTTACCGTGGACGAAATAAATCTTAAAAGTCGATAAGATTAATCTTTACTTCGATGTAACCAACCCTAAGCATACGGTTCAGACTCTAGATACAAGTTTTTTCTCATGTTGTACCTCAAAACGGCAATATAAATGATCATAGGCCAGTTTATACGACATCACAACAAATTTACTTCAAGTTCCCAATGACGTATTAAGTACCGTTTTCTTCATACCTCTTTTTTGCCGATGCATCATATAAATACCTTCTAAGGCATATATATATAGTCGAACTCGAACAGGTACCTATCTAAGAAGACGAAATGAACGAACTTCGACTTTTCACCACAATCCGGTGTGACCCGGCGCTTTTGAAGGCCCCGGATCAACAGTTTGTCGATCTTGGCTGGAATCAGAATCCGTCTCCTTTTTACATGCTTGACTTCCACCGCGACCGTATGCTCAACGGCGCCATCCACTGGGGCTGGGATGCCGCTGTTAGGACATTAGAAGGGGACGGTGGACTTAAAACCCTAGAGACCTTTTTACAAAAAAACATGCCCGAAGTTGCTGACACGCCCTATCGGGCCAAGGTCCTCATCGATAAGGATGGCGTCTTGAGTGTTATAAAGGGACCGACAGCGCAAGTGAATTTAAACAACCTTTTCCCTTACCATCTTCCAGTGCCATCCGACCATGATGTGAAGGGGTCTTCGGAAGGCAACGTTCCTGAAAGGAATTTCGAGTTTGAGATTTTGGTGGATAGACACACTACGGCAAAGTCCGAGTTCACTCACTTCAAAACCACGCATCGGCCTATGTACGAGGAGGCAAGAGAGCGGGTCGGCCTCCTTAACTACACCGACAAGAAGGAAGTGCTTCTTGTCAACAGCGAAGATGGATCCGTCATGGAAGGCAGTATTACAACCCCTCATTTCTGGCGGAACGGTAGATGGGTCACCCCACCAATCCCAAAGAACTACGATATTTCACAAGGAAGCGGTGGTAATTATGGCACAAGTAGAAGGTGGGCACTAGAGAGGTAGGTTTAGTAGTGTTTCAAACTATTGCGGAAACTTGCGCTGAAATACGTAGGGGCCTCGTCGTCGAAGAGATTATCCATGTCGACTCACTCGTCGATGGAGAAGAAATTTGGATTAGCAATGGCTTGAAGGGCTTTGTCCATGGCAAAGTGAAGCTGATCTGATCTTTCTACATATTGAAACAGCTCCAGTAAAGGAGGTAATCTAGCTATTACACATCCAAGGCCAACAAATATCAATGAATTCAATAGGGAATCGTGTGATTACGTAAAGCACAACGTACCCAAGTAATTTGGTAGAAATTTAACGATAGTTCCGACCAATAGCTAAATAGTGGCGTAGAAAAAAGGTGTAGATGACTAAGTTCATACAGTTTGACCCCAAAAGCCCCTTATTGCCTACCTGCTTATATTGAATACAGGTAAATGTAATTGGCTGAGTTCAGACAAAATCGACCCGCACTACTTCAATAATAAGATATCCCATACTCGCCTCAGACGCATATGTTAGCGTCATAGATGCAATACTTCGATGTTGTCCATGGTACCTGTTTGTGCTTGTTGCAGTCCTGTCAAGAAGTGGTTTTTTGATAAACTTAGTATTCAGCTAACGCTCGACTTGTATTGGTTTTCGGAGAAAATCAATTCGATCGGTCATTTGGACAGGTTCCGAAGCTCAACCCGCGTGCGAAGCTCGAGTGATTATTTCTTTAGATCTGTCGTTTCCTTGTAGTGGTGCAAGATCTTGGCTATCTTGTCACTTGTTCTTATTGTTATCAGAATACAAATGTCCGAAGAGGATATAGAGACCTCTCTACAACCAGGAGGGTAGTTAGGGAGAGTGATCAGTTAATTATTGAACTTTCTAATTAAGGGAGATTAGTCACTTTTATATACAGAATCCCACTACCTAGTCCTAAATCATTAGGCAAATGTAGCTATGAATAGGTAGTTGCCCGACAGCTTTTGGATGTTGACTTAATTACCTAAAGTTTTGGATATTAGGGTTCTGCTCTGCACCTTATGGCAGGCCTATTTAAGTAGCTGCCACGTGCGCCTTCCTTGACCTCTGGAGTCAAGGCAGAAGGCACAGAGGAAGGAGCACTTGAATCTCTGTTTCATGTTCTGCCTAGTCGATTGAGCTTTTTCTCTTCTCGTTCGTTTCTTTGTCTTCCTCGTCCCATAAATAAGCCCTTTTATCAAAACCAAGCCTCCAGCAGT
This sequence comes from Xylaria flabelliformis, assembly GCA_007182795.1. Classification (NCBI taxonomy): domain Eukaryota; kingdom Fungi; phylum Ascomycota; class Sordariomycetes; order Xylariales; family Xylariaceae; genus Xylaria; species Xylaria flabelliformis. Next base: position 156,436 of record VFLP01000057.1, on the reverse strand, counting down.
CTATATCCCAGTATCGCCTTTTCTTAAGAACCTATAGCACCAACAAACCTAAGTTTTTGAGTTACCCATTGAACTACCTCGGGTTATAGTCTGCCGCATTCTCGCTCCATCGTCGCTTATACAGTTGATCAAAGTTTGCAACTGTCAATATTCACCATGGACTCGATTTATTCAGTACAGGACGAATACAAGAAAGAACATGGCCTGACCAAAGTCAGGGCCATCCACAATCAAAATTACAGACGAAATGGCACTAAGGTAGGTGATATTATGTCGTGTTTGAATCCTCGTAGCAACTGGAAGAACAGCACTGCGAGTCTATCGGCTCAAAGTTCCACCTCTTTCATAGAATCAATAGAAAATCTCTATGAGACCATGCTAACCTTTCCATAAAACTTAGTCCTACGTTCATCTCTTGCGTAAATACAACTTCGAACCAACAAAGGCCGGCCCCTATTTCCGCGTCAGTCGTCCCAAGCAGAGGGGCCTTATCTCGGAGAAGTTCAGGGCTGCCCTTGGCGGTCGTGTTACCCAAGAGCGGGTCCTTGTCAAGAAGGAGAGCGCCGAGCCTGGCGCTAGTCACGGTGAGGTCACTGCTGAAGACTCACAAAACGACATGCTGTAAGTTTTCAAAAGCTTTCAAATAGTTTCTGAGATTATCTACTTAGCATCTATTTGTGGTATCAGCCACTAACTTCAAGTTACACAGCTATCTGTGCAAGGTTACCGTTGGAACACCCCCTCAAAGTCTGATGTTAGACTTCGATACCGGCTCAGCTAATTTCTGGGTAAGAAGTTTAGCGTTGAACGCTACTCTTGCAGTTTACTAACTGTCACCAGGTGTTCTCTAAAGCTCTAAGTTCATCTCAAGAGAAAGATCACAACGTGTTTGATCCTAGTGAATCAACTACATGGGAGTCATTACCCGGAAGAAGTTAGAAAATAGAGTACGGTGATGGCTCCAGCGCCTCTGGTAGTTGTGGCGTCGACACTCTCACGGTCGGTGGTCTCTCGATCAAGAAACAGACAGTCGAAATTGCCAAAACACTGTCGGACCAATTCGTGAGTAATACGGGCGACGGCCTCCTTGGCCTTGCATTCAGCAAGATCAACACGGTACAAAACGGCGATAAGGCCGATCCCCAAGCGACGCCCGTCGAAAACATGATCAAGCAGGACGATATCCCGGAAGAAGCAGCATTGTTCACGTCGGCTTTCTACAGCTCGCGAGACGCCGTTACCTCGAAGTCGTTCTACACTTTTGGCTTTATCGATCAGGGACTGGTCGATGAATCGGGGGAGGATATCCATTGGGTCGACATAGACAATTCAGAGGGCTTTTGGTCCTTCCCGTCGGAGTCTGCGTCAATTAATGGTGAAAAAATCCCCAGAGAATCCAATACCGCCATCGCCGATACGGGCACGACGCTCGTGCTCATATCCGATGATGTTGCAGACGCACTGTATGCACAGATTCCCGGCGCCACCTACAGCTGGTTCAACCAAGGCTACATTTTCCCCATCGACACCACGGCGGACGATCTCCCGGATTTCAAGGTCGACGTCGGTGGCAAAGAGTTCCATATACAGAAAGAAGACCTCGCATTTGCCCCCACTGATGATGGGGAAAGTTGGTACGGCGGCGTTCAGAGCCGTGGCATCTTGCCTTTTGACATTCTCGGCGATACATTTCTGAAGAGCGTTTATGCTGTAAGTGCTTTGCTTTTCTTTCCCACTCTCCCTCCTTCCCTCCAGTTACCACACCTGAGTTCCTTCTCCTCCGTGCAGCCGATCGATTACTGACATGTGTGGGTTTCATGTAGATATGGGACCAAGGAAACACTCGCTTCGGCGTGGTCCCCAAGATTGAGGAGACGCAGAACCTGACGCCTCCCACAGCTACCGGGGAGGAAATCGGCGAGGAGAGGACGAGGGTCACCAGCCTTGTAATGGCGGCTGCTGATCGTATTGACCCCGTTAGTGTTCCCCTTTAGATGGTGGAGCCTCATCTTTACGGTTGATGGAATTCGTCTTGTCTTGGCATCATTTTGCTGTTCTAGGAGCTGGTATTCCGTCTTTCGAGGGTTGTTTTCTACTGAAGGAGAGTGGAATGGGATTTGACGGAGTTGTAGAAGCGTGTGGCTAAAGCTTGGGCTGTGGTCGGTTACCATAGAGGTGTTAATAGCCTTTATTCGTTATATCTAGACTGAAGTAATTACCTAGTGTAGTACGAAGTACCTCCTACTTGAATGCCTGTAGGTACCTGTTCATAATAGTTCATTCCAAAGCAAAACGGTACAAATGTGCGCAAGTACAAAGATGTATTCGTTTATTCATTCACAAGTAGACGGGACGTCAGACATGTATGGAGGCCACGAATAAGGTGTGTAGTATTTAGGTTAGGTTATAGACCTTGAGGTAGAGGTGAGGTGAGGTCAATGCCTCCCTCGTGGTACGGTAGTTGCCTTGATCAAGAAGCCTCCATTCATTCCATCCATTCATTCACCCTGATTGTAACCCATCAATCAATTCCATTCGCTCAGTCAGTTAGTCAGTCACCCCACTCACTCCTTCCTTTCCGATCTTTCTCAGATCGATTCTCATTCATGCAAGTAGTAGCAGTGTAAAGCGACAACCAGTCTACACCCCATGTCAGACAGACAAGACAAGACAAAAATAAGGTAAGTAGGTATATCCGAACCGAGCCGAACCGAATCGAAAACCGTCTTGCAAAGGGGGGATATAAATATGAGATTCATCATCTCCACGACAGACAAACATACACACAAGAACGACACACAAAAAGCGAGGTGAGTGAGTCGAACCTTCTTTCTTCCTCTGAAACCAGAATCAGTTCCATTCCATCCAAACGAACAAACCAAGGAGAGATAGTGAGCCCTGGCCTTTAAGATTCTTTCATACGCGATTGATTCCGCCCCCCGCCCAAACAGATGGGAAGAGAAAAGCCTGTAGTAAGCTATAAAAAGCAAAAGCCATATGTCAAAATGGTTGAAAGAAGAAAAAACTCCCCAACGCCCTTGCAGAATGACCCGTCCAGAAGAACACTGATAGGGGAAATGGCAAGAACCGATGCCGAAGGATAACCGAACATGACATGAGAAGTCAGGATTGGAAGATGTTGTATGGGTGGGGGAGGGAGACCAAGCTACTCTCGGAGCCATTCGAGTTGGGTCAGAATTCTGTTGGAAATTAAGATAGCTTGGATAATCGATGTATTGTATTGTAGGCTCTTGAAACACGAGCATTGATCCAACACTAAGGATAGGCACCGAGCCGAAAATCTTGAATTCCTCGCTGAGTGTACTGTTAAGAGATAAATCATGCTTTGATTCCCCTTAAGCTAGTGTAGATAAGCATGGTTTAAGCGTGATTGAGCAGTAGACGGGTAAAGTTTACTGAGGATAGTAGACGCCAGGAGGAGGGTAGTAATATCCGTCCGGGCTAGGCGTGACCATGCCATTCAAACCGACATTGGGCATAGGGTAACCCTGTGAAGCAGGGTAGGTATAGGGGGCCATGGGGGCTAATTGAGAGGCATCGTAGTAGTACACCATTCCGTTGACCTCTTGGGCAACAAGATTGGCATTCTGCGAGTTTTGTCCCGTAGACTGAGCACCTCCAATTTCGGGTTGAGGCTGTTGGCCTGTTTGCGAACCGGGAACGAAGGTAGTTGCGCTTGGGGCCATGGTGCCAGGATAGGGAGGTGGTGGATAATAATAGCCTTGCTGCGGCTGCATCATTTGATAGGGTGGGTAGTAACCTTGCTGTGCGAATTGATTAGGCTGGAAAGGAGCAGCATGAATAGCACGCTCCGGTATCTGCGAAAGAGGCGTCCCGGTTGAGTGCTGCGAAGGGTAAGACTGGTGGCGAGCATGCATATCTTGACTCAAGCCATTGGACACCTGGACGGGAACTTGCTGATGAAAAGCCTGGTGGTAGGCATTCTCTGGAGACTCGATGCTGGCGACAGAGACGGTTTTCTGTGGGCGAGGCTGGTGCATCGGGATGGGAGCGCCCCGACTTTCTGCAAATGGCGGTTTTGGAGGGAGAGGGTGCGTTTGGGGTTGGGGTCGTTCGTTCAAAACCGGATGAGAACTGTTCACAGGCATCAAAACTGGACCCTCTCCTGCCTGGGGTATCCTTTGATCTTGTCGATTCTGGGGCGGTAGCCTGACTACGGGTCGAGTCGAGTCGTACGGCAGTGCAGGACGAGACACAACAGAGCCGGTTGGGGAGGTAATATAATCTCTAGTCATATCCTGGACGATGGACGAACGGCGACTAACAGCAATGCTAGGAGAATAGGCGCTTCCAGCATAGGCGCTACCACCGAACACGCTCGTTCTCCTCGAAAATCCTCCAATAGACCCCAAACCAGATCTGGGTTTGCCACGCAACCGCTGGTTCGGACGCATAGCACGAGGAATGAATATGAACGACCTATCAGTAGCCGGGAAGACATAACGATGCGGAAAATCAGGGACGGAAATCCGGACTGGCTTGTCCCGCCTCAACGGCGGTCTGTGATCAGGCAGTTTGGTGTATTGCTTGATAGGTACGCTAGAGAAGATGATGGGTTCCTTCAACCCCGGGAAAAAGACCCTTATTTGGGCACTTCCTAGCAGCTTCTCTGTGGACATTTTTCGATTAATGGGCGTCGAGCTTTGGGGGCAGGTGGGAATGAAGCCGTTGCCGTTGGGTGGCCCATCGTCAGCGAACGAGGATCGTGGCTGCCGGACGGGTGGGGCTTGCGTGACAGTCTCGTGCATATCATGGGCCCAAGGAGCAGATACTGTAGGGTCGGCAGGGTTATGGATCGGATAGCTGCTATTGTCAGTACATGGAGACAATTGACTTGGGTGATATGCTTACTTGGTTGGAGCGAAGGGGCCTCCAATGCCACGACCTCTCCCACGAGAAGGCCGGCCATATGGACGGAATCCATTGGCGGATGGCCCAGTGTGTCTGTGGTCGTGCATGAAAAAGGCCCCCCGATTAGGAACGAAAGAGGGATCCTCATCCCGCTTGCGCCTGTATTCTTCATGTTCTGTGCGGCGTCGATCGCCAGTGGATTCTTGTGCACCATCTTGTGCTGGGGCGAGCACGGAGTTTGAGCTGACCACGATGGGCGCAGCTGCTTTAGCCGGGGACTTCGGAACATCTCCGAACTCGACCTGTTGCACCGGGGCGTTCTTATCGGAGACACTCAAGCCGTTCATCATAAACTCGGTGTCGGACACAACATCGTTGCTCGATTTTGAGATCTTCTGGGCGGCAGAGCCGGGTGCAGGCTTGGAGGAGGCTTTCCTGTTGCCGTTGGTGCTCACAGTGCGACCAGCTATCTTCTTTTTCACTGGCGGGGCTGTAGGAGAGGCATCTTCGACGTTACTAGTATCGCTGTCATCGGCAGCGTCAACATCGTCAGAAGCCAGGGAACCATCGCTGAGCGAATCATCATCTATGTCGAGCTGATCGAGACCGCCCTCGTCCTCGCCTTCGTCCTCAACACGGCGCCTGTGGCCGATCAACTTTCTCCTTCGAACGCCAGCCATGGTGTGGGAGCGTGGCAAGAGTGCGATGCGCAAGACTGATGGACAACGACAGCTGGAGACTACCACTCAAACCTAAACTGGAGAGATAAGGACGGGTCTACCACGAGTAGCAAAATTACGAGGTCAGCGCCGTGGCCGATGCTGATGTCATACGTGTCGGTGCACGATAGAGGTCCAGCGGGTTGTGAGGTGGATGGGCAGTATGCTGTAATCAGACTAGAACCATGAGAGGCGAAAGAACCGCCGGCGGTGCAGGAAGAACGAAAAAGATGTTGAGACAGTCAATTAGAAAGCCACGGCGCCTATGATGCATACAGGAGCCCTATATAACAGCAGGATCGCCCGTCTCGCAGCTCCGCGGCGTAATCGAGTCGGGCCCAGGTCGGGTTGAAGTCGAGGCGGTACGGTTGCGGTGCGGCCTGGTTGGAGTCGAGGCAACAATTACAAGGTAAAACAAGACAACGGAGTTAAGAGGAATGGAAAGACGCAACACAAACTAGAAATGGTGGATCAAGAAGAGAACCCCCACGCCCGGGCAGATGCAGTAGTATAAAAGCCTGAAGACCCGGAGAGAGATTGGAAGGGGGTTTGTTTAACAGCGACTTTGGCTCTAGGAGATATAATTGTGACGGGGGAGGGAGGACTTGTGTGAAGCGGACGTGATGGACGGGATCCAAAAGTTTCGATGAGGTGAAGTCGAGCTGGCGAAGAGTGACGGGGGGCCTACCTAGCGTCAATGGTGGGTAGGTAGCAATGGATGGTAGTTGTCAGTGGGGAACAAGCACGGGCAGGAGCTATCTTTCACTGTAGGGCCCCATGGGTGGATAAACCGGGCCTGTTTAGCTGGGAACAGCCAAACCCGCCCGTCTGCCGGCCCTCTCTCAGGTGCTGCCGGACAGAGGAGAGCGACCCTGTTGTGTGGAATGACGGCAACGATGGAATGGGCCGTAGCTCTTTAACGGGCCCACTATTGTTCACTGCTCCCGGCGTTGCAGAAAGCAGCCCAGGAACATGAACCCTCTCTCGCTCGCTCGCTCGCTCCCGTAACTCTGATCTGATTGATTCCTTACTACGGAGTGAGCGAGCGAATGAAACTTACGACATGAAGTTGCTGATGATGGTATACCTACCCGTCTGGGAACAGTTGCTGCCTTGCAACGAGCTACTGTACCTCGATACAAAACACTAAATGCCGCATAAGGACATCATGTAGATTAAGAATGACTGACTGCCTCTTTTCCTGTTCGCTTGGACAAGAGAACCCCACGCCACTCGATTGGTCATCGACTCTGCTGGGCTGACAACATGTACCTCCGTGTGTATGCATCGACTGGCTATCAGCGCCCGCGCCCACGCCCAGTCCAGTCGCCTAGCACAATTGGTATTGTTGGTAAGGTAGGTATTGTACACAATGCTTGCCCCCCGAGGGCCGGTGGTCTTCGATGCGCTGAAGCCGCAAGAAATAAATCGAGTCCCCCGGATCCAGATGTCGGGCTGTGCGCACAAATACACGCGGCAACCTCCCAGACTCCGGGTCTTCGTGCATATAGCGTCCGCACTGAGCCCAATCACCCCTTTGCACGCGAATCCAGTCAACGAAATGCTGCAGCCATCTAACGTGCTGCGATCAATAACAGCAGCATTGGTCGTGGTTAGTGCTACAGAGCGGCCTGGCCGGTTCTATACTCTACCTTCGTTCCTACTGAATGCCTTGTCTTCAAGCATGCGTGCATAGTTGCGCGATATGCTATGGGTATATATACCTACAGCTACCGCTACTGAGAATGAACGGCCAAACAAGACACGTGTTAGCGTCCAGAGATATTGAAATCCTCTGCTTAGAATCATGGTCTGTGCCAATTCCCATTCTATTTAGTATTCGCTTCCGCACGTCTCTGTGTTGTTGTTGTTGCTGTCCGGAGCTTGGAACTAGGTAACTCTCCGGTATCGCCTGGTGGCGACCATCTCCAAACTCAAGGTGGCACGAAGAGACAGCAAGCTGCCTGGGTTCTCCAGCTTCCTTGCATTGTTCAACATTAAGAAGGCGAATACCACAGCATTGCTGATAGTAGTTGGTTTGCAAGCTGGTGTTGGGTGTCTGGCACTCGGATTACTGGCCGATGCCAACCAATGTGCTTTCTCGGCCCTGTCACAAGTATTGTCTGGGTAAATGCACCATGCATCACCCGCATAGTTGACCTGTAGGTTGGAAACAAGTCGCTCCATATCACAATGTCCTTGGCGGGCAAGGCCGCAAACCACAGTTTCCCAAAGACGAACGATACAAGACCAGAGTTTGACCGAACTGTATTATTGTTATCCTTTCTCTTGCTACCTATCTAGGTAGAGATCATCTATCCAACACCGCAAGTCCCCTTGATTCTAAGTTACCAACGAATCCAACTGCAGTACATATCACAACCGTTACAACAACTACACAGGTATTATGCTCAGACCGGCTAATCTTCAGGAGAGATGCCTTTTAGTCATGTCGTGCTGGATAACATGGTTACAATTAGGCAATCATATACAGAAGCGGGCAACCTGTTGGTTGAAGGAGGCTAGCGTCTGCGAATGGGACAAGAGGTATTGTTGGGAAAGCTACAATACAAGGCAATTTGAACAGTTGCCATCATATTGAGTATTCAGTCTGACGATGGTAGGCTGCAGCTTACGTGGAGGACATGGATTTCTACGATCGGGGTAGGTATTAATAATTAGGCAGACAAGTTGCTCCTCACATCAGCGCGTTGGTAGCACACCTCCAACAAGTCGATTGATACCTTAGGTAGAGACGTCAGGATAACATGCGGAGAATTGACAGGTCTGTCTGTCTGCTGCTGCTTATCCAATTGCAAGAGCAAGTAGACTAGATGACGAATGAGAAGTTGCGGCCTATGCAATCGTGCAAACCAGAAGGTGCTAGATTAATGGAAATTGGATTAGTCAGGAAGCCGAATGTTCTTCTCTGCTCAGACTGGGCTGGGGGCGAAATGGATGACGACTTCTAGACTGATGGTTATCGAAGGGCCAAGACATCCGAAAAGGCCGAAGAGCGCACTTTGAGGCAAAAAGCGAGGCAAACAAGTACAGTACCTACCTCATACTAGCCTCGATAGATCAAGGCTGGTAACACTGCAATAATACCTAGGTATCTCAAGATAGTTATTGGTATTGGCAAAAACCACCACTACCATTTTTCAGCTGCAGAACAGTACCCCAATGTTCATTTACTTAACCCGTTTGACACAGTAAGGCTTCATGCATCTCTTTCTTTCTTAAGCGACAAGATGACACCAACACCACTAAGAACGCATTCCTGCAAATTTAATTAAGAAGATAACCTACGTTTAAAAAACCACCCATCTCAAGATTCGTCCCTCAAACGCCGACTCCCTTCGTGAGGTATTCATAGATAGAACTAGGCCGAGAATAGCGGCTAATTAGCTAAGAAGGTCTTGTTGACTAAGCTCACAGTAACCGTTTGCAATCGGATGAATGAGGGATTGTGATCGTGGGATTGAAGACATGAGGATTGGTTGTTGCTTAGCCACTTGGACTTGAGAATTATATTGCTTCCTTCTGTTATGAGATTAGCGAGATGTGAATCCTTTCTTTTCGCGTGTGACGTTATTGATGTCGTCCGTGTTTCGAATCTCTGGTTTTTTTTTTTTTTTTTGCCCTTATATCTCGGGCTGCATATACTGCGCGTGAAAATACATATTTTCTCGTCCTGCCAATTGCCAATATCCAAAATACAAGTACCGGAAAGTTTTGCGAATATGCCGTACACAACTACCTAAGGTCATCAGTACTAGACAGCCTGATCTGCTGTATATTGACCGATATGTCGCCCGAGTCGTCTTGGTAAACGCAGAAGGCCACGTCCCCTTAATCTACGCAAAGAAGAGAAATTATTACAAGCCCCCTGGAGGCGGCATTGAGATGGACGAGGATCACCTCGAGGCCACGGCGCGCGAAGTACGGGAGGAGACAGCGGTGGTTTCTGAGCTCACGGAATAGGGACTCGTTGATGGGCTCAAGCACGTATGGGTACCAGCTCGAGAAGATGAGTTCCGTAGAACCAACGTCCGGTTTATTCATGAGCGAGATGTCTACTTGTTTGGGCGAAGCTGTCAGGAAGTTGCGAATCTGAATAGAACAGATCGCATGTTTCCATCTGATGTGTCGTCACCTAGTAGGTAGTATTATTAAAAGAAAGAAACGGACCAAGATTCTGCAGACCTGGAATATGAGATTATCGCATGCATTCATGTCTTACCTGATCTTCGGCGATAGAAGAATCAATTGTGCGTGGCTTTTTCTCCAAAAGCATACCATCGAAAGAACAAAAGCAAAAGCAAAGCACTTTACGTAAATAATCAATAGAGACAAAATGCAGGTATAATAATATTATAATGACCATTTTCTGTTTGCTTGACCTTTTAGTCTGGGCTCAGGCTAAAAGCGGCATGGCTCAGGACACGACGTCAAACACCACTACTATCATGATTACCACGCTGGCTGTATGTAATTCGTACGTTACACAGCTTGCGAAGGCCATATCTGCCTACAAGTGGCGGGGGATCATACCTGCCTACTTTACCTATAAAAGCTATAGAAAATACACAGGAGGTAGCCGTAAGTCAGCCTTCTCACCCACCACTACAAAAACAGTATTCAGAATTCCGCCCGACGCAGCTCGAAAGTAATCTGACCATCATCTCGAACAACTTATGCCAAAACTTTAAAGAATTTGAATGTACTATATGTAGGTACCACTCTCAATTACCTTCGTTCTCGTCGGTGGCTATAGAGGGTTTGTACCCGGCACCAACAACCACTACATACCACAATTCCCACTATTCCAGCCGCATGTGCCAGGTCTAGCTATCCCTTCCCTCCGTCGCCAAGCCCTCCAGGTGATACGTCGAATAAGCACTTGGGGTGTTATTGTGCACATTGTTTGTTGCACCTGTGTATGCCTACGCGTACCTATTGTATGTACCTGGGGTCCGTCACAATAGGTAGCTAACTTACGCAAACCTTCCATCACCAAGCTCACTTCTCCTCCTTCTCCTCCTCATTTTCTCTTTGCTCGTCATTCATCGATAGGTGACCATTGATCTCTTTCCACCATACGTTAGTTTCCCTTGTTATTACGTCCATCACCAATCATTTGAGCTGCAGACCTCAATTCTTCTGTGACCCATTGTCATCCATCTCTCTCTCAATTGATTGCCAACCTACCCGGCTGACCGCCTCGTCACCCTACCTACCTACCTGCGCTAATGATAACGAATTTGGCAGGCAACAAGAGCAATTAGAGTTCAGTGTCCTAGCAACTATCTATGACAACTATCTATGACAGTGTTGTTCGGCACGTATAGCATTTGCCGACAACAGTGCAAGTACACATAACCAAAAACAATTGAAAACAAGGCATCATCATATATCGGTCGTCGGCCATTTTGCCTCCCTCAAGGACAAGCAAGCAAGCATCAGACCATATACAGGTAGGTAGGTCTTGGTTCTCCCATGCCTCTCGAGCCGGTGGATGCATGTACACATACTGTACATTTCTAGTGCACTTGTTACATGGACTTCAGTGTCCACCTCCGCTTTTCTAGTTACTCTTTCTCCACCCCGCCGCCTGCGCTACTGCACAATCCATGCCGCTCTCACCCATACGCTAGGCTGCCTACAGCAACCACTTCTCGTCACTCTGGGTCCTGAAATGCTCTCCTCTCCCTCCTTCCCTCCATCTCACTCCTCTAGCTCTGCCCAACCACTGGTGGCTCTCCATCAACCACCATCTCAACCATCATCAACACCGTCGTCAACTTTCTTCCTAAAGCATCAATACTTCACCAGACAGCCTACGTTCAATCTTACAGCGCTGACATCACTATTCGGAGCAGCCCACGTGCACCCAAGATGGCTTCGTCATCGGCAACCGCCACCGCCGATACTTTGATCACTCTCAAGATCAATTTCGACGGTGCAACTCGTCGGTTCAAGATTCCGCTCAGGGACCTCGGCTCCAACACATTCGAGGACAAGGTGTGTTTTTATATTGATCATACATCTAATAGCTGACCTCACAACCGCTGACATCGGCATCACTAGGTTCGATCTTTCCTCCAAATCCCCGCTGACACAGTCGCTGTCATCGAAAGGTACTCCGACTCGGCCACCACCTTTGTTGTCCTCAGCCCGACAAACGTTTCCGTCTATAAGCAACTGTACAGGGCTGCCAAGGCCAAGCAGAAGTTGAAACTTCGTGTCACCACAATCCCGACCGAACCGGTCGAGGATATTTCAGTCCCCAAGCCAGTTACAATAGAGGATGTGCCTGAAGAAGAAGAAGCTCAGGCAGCGACGGTGACCCAGCCTGAACCTGACAAAGAACCGGAACGAAAACCCCAGGAAGAAGTAGCAACCGAGAAAGCCGAAGCGCCTGTCACCGAAGCGCCGGGAGTCATCGACACAGTCACCGCTCCGCAGACTAATCAAGATTTCCCCTCTTTCGTCAAGGAATGGCGTGCTCGAGGCAACCCGAGAATTCACCTGCGGCGTGACGTCAATGGTACAGAAGTTATAGATTTTCTTGAGTCATGCAATGAGAACGAGCCGTTGGTTACTCGTGCATCTGAAGAAACCACCTGCTCCAGCTCCCCTCAAAGCTCTTCGGCGACCACTTTAGCAGATCTCATGCGTGAGGCTTATAGCAAAGATACTAGTGCCAGGGAATGGGCAACCTCTGTTTGCTCCGGAAGATCTATCCCCAGGTCTCAGGCACTGAGGGACCTCATGGCTAGGTCAGCTGCGCGGCTGAGCAAGATGGAGGTACCCAAGCCTCCCACCCCAGTCATTAAGCCTACAGCCCCAGTCATGGAGGAAACTGAGGTCAAGGAGGCTGTCGTCGAAGAGGAAGAATGCATGAAGCGGCCATTCACTGTCTGCTGTAACAGCTGCGACCGATCTGTTCCCGAGGCCCATTTCCACTGTTCGATATGTGACGAGGGCGACTTCGACCTGTGTCAAGAGTGTGTCAATCGTGGCATCACTTGCTACGGCGATGGACACTGGCTCATCAAGCGAACCGTTGTTAACGGCGACATTAAGTGCAGCAGCACTCACGTTGTCCCTAAGTCAGCTCGACCCGCAACTTCCAAGCCTGCCCTGTCACCATCCAACTCATCGATTGTTCTCCCTACTCGACCCCTTTTCATTCCTACACCCTGCAATTTGCCTGCTGAATACACCGCTCGAACTTGCAACTGCTGCGTGCAGGAATTCCGAGAAGAAGAGTTTGTTCATTGCACAACGTGTGATGATTACGATCTCTGCAAGTCTTGTTTCGCCAAGAACCAACATGGTCATCATCCTAATCATGGTTTTGCCCCCGCCGTCAAAGGCGTTGTTTTTGATCAAGCAGTCACCTCGCGAATGGATCCTGGACGCAACGTTCTTCATAACGCCATCTGCGATGGCTGCGATAAATACGTACGGGGTATTCGCCACAAGTGTCTTGACTGTCCCGACTGGGATTATTGCACAGATTGCGTGAAGAGTAAAAGCTTCATCCACGCTAACCACCGTTTTGTTGCTATTTACGAACCCCTAGCAGACAGACCTTTCCGCTCCACTTCGCGTGCTACCCATTACGGCATCAGTTGCGATGGTCCGTTGTGCTCTGCCCGTTCAGGTCGGTCTAAATATATCGTTGGTGAGCGATACAAGTGCGCTGTCTGTCACGACACTGATTTTTGCGCCAACTGCGAAGCCAATCCTGCAAACACCCATAACAAAACACACCCAATGATTAAGTTCAAGACGCCAGTGCGGCACGTGAGTGTTACGACTACGGGAGAGCACGAGGACGGACAACGTCTACCTACAATGGGCGACAAGTCACTCCGTGCTCGCATGATGACACAAAGTCCTAAGCACAAGCCTGCCTCGCCAGTGGAAAACATCGTGGCCACCCCTGTTCAGACGGTCGTCAATGTTCAGCCACAAGCGGCAGTGGTGTCGCCAATGCTAATCAACGCTGTCCAGTTCGTGGAAGAGGTCAAGGAAATTAAGGAAGAGCCTGAGATTAAAGAGGAAACTAGCGATCTCGAAGCCCCGGCTCCCGCAAAGTCTCTTCAAGCAGACCCTGCCAATACTGATCTTGTGGCGGTTTACAAGTGGGATACCATCGAAGATGGCTCCATTCTCCCACCAAACCATACCTTTTCACAGACATGGGTCCTTCGAAATGAAGGCACACTCCCATGGCCTGCCGGATGTTCTGTTAAATTCGTTGGCGGAGATTATATGGGCGCTGTTGACCCCGCTCACCCTGCTGGGATTCATGAGCTGGTCTCTGCTTCCGAATCTACTATCTGCTACGATGCCTTGAACCCGGGCCAAGAGTTCCCTTTCACCGTATTGATGCGCACTCCAGATCGTGACGGCAAGGTTATCTCATACTGGCGCCTGACAACGCCAGATGGCGTCAAGTTTGGTCATAAGTTGTGGTGCGATGTTACTGTTCAGGCACTACCGAAGGTCGAGGTTCCTGCTGTCGCTGAGCCTAAAATCGAGGTGGACGAGACGTGCTCAACAGCTATTGAGGGAAGTCGCATGATCATTCCCAAACTTGACCACGAGTCTCCCTCTGCCAGTATTCACGAGGCTCGATCAGAAGTCGAAGCTGCGACTGAGACTGAGACGCTTGCCCCATCTGTCGATGATGAAGACGGCTTTGAGGATTGTGGTGGTGATGATGATTGGGCCGAAGAATCTGACAGCGGTTTTATGACGGACGAAGAATACGATATACTCGATGCCTCTGACGAGGAGTTCCTCTTTGAGCAGCAGAAAAAGCTCTCGAAGAACTAATCTGGGGCACATGCTGCTGCAGGATAGCCTTGGCCTTACTAGTATGCGATTCTTTCTGAATGGTTGGCAGGCAAACAAAGTTTATTGCTGTGTGATTAGTTTCGGATGTTTTTGAAGCGTTCGGTTTCATGGATCTCGTTTTCCCCTGATCTCCTCTACTCTTGTCGTCGGCTCTATGCCGCTGAATTCAATGCCGGTGGGCCCTGCCTTCCTGATGATATGTATTCTTGATACACTCGTTAACAGAATGAATTGCCACTGAATATGCTGGGCTGCTCTGGGCTTGATAGGTACTGAAATTGAGTTCTTTTTATATCATGTATCCTCTTTTGTGCTTGTGACTTCACCATATTGTTGACTGGTTTGTTATTTCCTCGAGATACATCGCATCTCGCCTCAAAAAAAGAAAAAAAGATTATGGGTACTTGTCTCCGTATGCTTCTTGAAGCTTTAAACTTCTCAAAATAGTAATATCTCCATGATTGTATTATTCTACCCGTAACCTGAATCCCGCAAATGTATGACCACTTGTAGTTGTATTGAACGTACTAATTCAATCCTAAAATTGAGCGTTGAACGTATGTAGAGACTCGAGACCCGTATCTCAATAAATATAATTTTACTTCTCCTTTTTGGGGGATTCACACCCGATTAATTTCCTGCCTTACATTGTACCTATATTATTATTCCTGCTTTCAAATAGTCTATCTCTTTGCACACCAACCATGGTTTAGAGATAGAGGCGCCTCGATTGGTTTTGTGCCTGAGGCCTGCTGTATTCTGGAAGAATTGCGATTTATCAAGAGATAGGTATTAGTAAGTTTGTAAATATCCATCCGGTAGGTAGTTCTCGGGCGTGATGGATGAACATTGCTTGTGGTCGGTCTTCTTATTCAACTATACTTTTGACTAGATGAATGGATAACGGATAGATCGAGAAAAATCGAACCCGAGGAAAAATAAAAGCAACAACCTAAACTCCTGTTCAATGAGGCCTTATTCATGCGTTGTTTACATCTTGGTAGGTAGGTAGGTAGCGTCCTACCAACTCTACCTGGCTCGACATCCCCCTTTACGAATCGAATTAATCAAAACTCGTAACCTATCTAACCTAACCTAATCGTCAAAACCCCCCTTGGCCCCAATAACACCCTCGCTCCGCCCGCTCTTTCTGCGGCGTCCGACGGCCTCGCGGAGCCACTCGGTGAGGGTGAAGCCCCAGTGTCCTGCCACGAGGACACCAGAGAGGACGTTGACGACCTTGACGAGGAAGGTGAGGAGGCCGTCGCGCCGCTCCTCGACGGATAACAGGATGGGCTCGATGTCGTACTTGAAGAACAAGCCGGGAACCATGCGCTCGCCGACTTCTTTGCCCTGCTCCGTCACGGCGTACTGGTTCGTGAAGATCGTCTTGGTGCTCGCGCTGCCGCCGGCTACTGTGTAGATGGTGGGTACCACCGACATGAAGTATTGAAACTTGTGGAAGTGCGCTTCTGCGATGTTGATTGTTCGGTCGAGTGGGTTTACGAGGGAGGGGTAGTACGGCCCGAAGGACAGCTCGGAGATGACGTGGGAGAAGTTGAAGGCTGGAGGATAATGTTCGTTAGTGGGGGTTTCTCTTGATGTGTGGTGTTCGGGCTGCTTGCTACTTACAGTTGTGATCTAGATGCTCGGCGAACATCTCCTGGTAGCCGTGCCCGCGCGCCGTGATATGGAAATCGCCCTGGACCCTATTCAGGTCAAGAGAGCCGTAGATGCGGCAGCTATCGGCAGAAATACCGCGGCCGAGACGAGGTGTCTTAGCCCAGCGGGTAGACTTGCGGCCCATGGCGACGATGTCGTGGACGTGGGCCTCGCCGAAGCCCTCGTCATGCCAGCCGGCGCCCGTGTCGGCGCGTCCCTGGCTGTCGCGGCCGAGCTTGTGCAGCCCTTTACTGTCGACCCAGTGCGACCACAGCGTGGCGTCCTCCTGGAGCCGCGTGGCCGCGAGGATCCGGTCCCCCGCGGCGTCCTGGACGTTGACGTGCAGGTCCTTGCAGTTCATCCGCAGCACCACGTCCAGGTTGATCTGCATGCTGTGGCCGACGCCCTTCTCCACGCTGAACGTGTGGTCCTCCTCGCCCTGCCACCATCGCGATAGCTCTGACCAGAAGAGCACTGCGGACACGAGGATCATGGCTACGGTCCACTTCCCGCCGCCGGAGGTGCGGGTTACGTATTGGGGCTTTGCCTTTGCTGTCAAGAGGGGGGTTTGGAATGTTAGCCTGTGCGCCTGCTTCGAGTATACGCTATAGGGGTTTAGAGGGATGGAATTAGGTTGGATGTTCTTACGGAAAGCATCGAAGGCGCGCACGAAGTTGCCGGGCTCTGGCTCGTCATCGTAATGACGCTTCTCGTCGTAGCCGTTCATCATGGCGGCGTCGACTCAATCCTCCACTCTCTCGGTCTCGGGCCCCTGGTCGCAATACACACAATCAGTCGCTTGCGCCGGTGTTGCCGTCACACGAGCTGTCGAACCACTTGGGCCAATCAATTCTATTCGGAATAGAAGCTAGTTATTCCTTTGTTCCCGAGGTTGCTTATTCATGAGTGTCCAACTGCGAACTGCTACAACACCAACAACAACAGCTTCCCCCCACGACGGAGGAGCAGGAGTAGTACGTAACCGGGGCCGTTCGGAGTCGAATAGGATGTGGATGGAATTGGAATTAGCCAGCGACCAAGGCAGTTAGTTAGCTGTGCAGGATGTCTTCCGTGTTGACAAGATATCGAGAATCGTGGCTCATCCCAAGAATAGGAAAGGGATTGGTGTAGCTAACCTGCGAATACCTTTCCTTTCGTAGGTGTGAGGGCGGCGCATCTCGAAATATTGAGGACAGCTTTCATTCAGCCTCCATTACTGGTGCAATGCAACTCATTCCATCCCTGTCGCGATTGAATGTCCCACTGTTCGACTGGGGTTCAAGGGTCCACTAGTTAGTCTGGAAGGGCGGCGGGTCTTGTCTTGACTTTTAAGAGGTAGGTATCTTAGGTAAGGTACTTCCACTAGGTATCTGCGGAAGATAGGAATGTGATCAATATCGTACCTGACTCTCCAAGTTTTCGCTTCGTTGTTACACTGTCCCCCTCCTCTTCGTCAACTAAGTACCTACATGTACTTCTGTCATTACCTTGTTACTGACAATTCACTCTTCTTTGAAAAAACATCACTCTCTTGCGCCCGGAAACAGTAAAACAGAAACATTGATATAATAATACACTCGAACAGAAGTCTCTACAACCAATCAAGTTAAAATCCACCTGTATCATACGAGAATCTGATGTTCGACTTCTCGTAACCTCACCCTCATAATATTCTCATTACCTCATCAATAAACAACTGATCAGCCAGATCATGTAGATCGTGAATCATAGCGGTACTCTCCCCATCCTCATTAACTCTTGCACTATAGTCGAATTCGACTGGCTCGCCGTGTATATCATGTTGTGCGTCACTCGCCGTGCCAGATGCTTCTCTTCCCGTACCCTCCGGACGAACGGCGACGTCATTCCCATGGCCGAGCTGCTGCCCGTCGGGCCCTGAGGGGAGGTTTCTGCCCCTATCTCGTCCAGACGTTGCAGCCAGAAAAACCACCGTTGCGAACTGAAGCCTCCGGGAACCGCCTGGATACCAGCCGCCTGGGCCAACGGTCCTGGGAGGCTTACTTCCTCTGGCACCGGTACAGCCAGCCGAGTGGCCGCGTTGCTGTCACCAGCCTCACACAGTTGCGTGATTCTGGCCCCGGCTCGCTCAAGCCATGCGTTGGCAGCACGCAGCAAGTCCGCGATCGTTAGCATGTCAATAGTTCTTCCGGCGTTTTCGCTGTCTTCGCCGCCTGGCTCGACGCCGGCCCTGACGAGTGGACGCTGGGTCTCTAGAGTGTCACGAAGAACCATGAGTGCGATCCTGCACAGCCCATACGACCAAGACGCCGAGCTGGCCGCAGCAAGCGATGCCCAGAAGGTGTTGATTCTCACTCGTTGGCTAGAGCTCATCCGCGCGCAATCTTGAATCCAGTAGGTCGTCATGTCCGGCACAAGGAAAGGCAAGTCTTGCCAGAGGTACTGGTGTATGATGTGGTTGCCAACTCGGACGACAACGGGGGCATGCTCTATTTCCACGGCGCCACTGTTGTCAACCTGGTTTCGTGCCAGCAGACCTCGTTGGGAAGTCTCGATGAGTTGAAGAACGGCCGGCGCTACCGCGTTTTCTGAACAGTACTTTCCGGTGACATAGTACAAATGCCATAGGTTCTGCAGCTGGAAAGTCCAACCGCCACTGAAGTCGACGTGTGGTTCTGTGACAAAATGCGAGGATAGATGTGAAATCGTGTTGTTGGCCGACGTACAGAGACCGCGAACATCGCCTGCTCGGGCGCGAGCTTCATCAGTAGCACGCATATGGGCAAAAATATCGGCATATTCTTCCAAGACATCGTCTTCCATAGTCGGTTCAGGCGTCGATGATGCCGTTCCGCCGCTAATACGACGTCCGCCCGGCATAGACATTCTCGCTTCTGGTGAATAACCACTCTCTTGCGTGGAGTGACAGGCTTAGACAAGTAGGTCGGACGGCAGAAGGTGGTACCCTTCAGAACAAGATTGCAGGTTATATCAGAGGTGTTGATATGGCAGTACCATCCGAGAAGATCGATATACAACTGAGGGTATATATCTGACCTATCCAGATTGGCTTCTGTGAGTTGTCTTCCTTTACTCGTACTTCCCAGGTGTAACAGCGATGCATTATATAAACCTTATCCTCCAAGCTCTTCAATGCTATGTCAAGAGCTTGACAAGGTCTGAGGTCAGGTTAAGCTGTGCAACCATGTAACCCAAGAGACACTCTTGGGCCCTAAAAAAAGAAGACGTAGCCAAACAAACGAAACTAAATGATGCGGTTAATCGTCATGGCCTCCCTCCTACATACCGAGTATGAGAGAGCATCTCGTTTCATGGAACTGGGATAGCATAATTAGTGCGACGAAACAGGCCCTGCCTCTCTCAGCCCTATATATAGATACCAGATACAACGTACCGTAGGCATCCCGTGTGGGTAATGCCTTAATCTTAAGGTAGTAAGGAGATCATGAACCCGGCGGGCGATCTCTCTTGGTAAGGCTTATCAAAAAGCTCTCCAGTACCGAAAACTCTTAGTGGACGTTGCAGTTGAGTCTAGTCTAAGCGCAGGCGTTCTTCCCAGTCAGCAAACAGGGAAATAGAAGTCTACCGACTGAAAAATTCCATAGCGGCATGCCTCGGGCTGAGTATACCGATTCATCGGACAAATAGCGATTCCGTTCATGTCACAGGTGTGCTCTCAGCCTCCTCGTAGCGCACGGGCCGAGCCTCCCCACGACGATGCAAGGTCCCTATATCCATGTGGCAGCTAGCGGCGGAAGCGAGCTGTCGAGATCAGATCCTGGTTTGGTTGGCTACTACTTCACCAGGGCGCGTCCCGACTTTGGGCTAGATTAGTCAAGCTTCCTTGAATTGGAGATGACGGCGCAGCTCTGCAGCGCCTGAGCATCTTCTTTCATCCTCGAGTGAAAACCCTATTAGGCAGGTAGTAGCCACTGGAAAGAAGAGTTGTCTCGTTATAGGGTGCCTATCCCCAAGTTTGCTGTCAACCTGGGTACTACCTACACCTCTATGCACAGAATCCTGGGATACGACGTTTCCATGCCGCTTCAGCTACACTGGGGAGGCTTATAGGCGAGTCGAAACATTTCTTATTGGTCCTTATTGGAGACGTCCCCTACGATGCAGAAACAATTGACGTATCAGGCCGCGAAAGGCGCAGGAATAGCCAAAAACAGAAGTACGAACACGCCACAACCCGACTTCTGGGGCTTGGAAGTATCGTGGCCCCCGACTTGTTACACTGAGTGATGACTCCAGCAGACACATGGTAGCATGCACCGCAATTGCATAGACACATGGGCATCCCGCACCTGGCATCATCTCGCATTCGTACAACCCTCGCTTAATTATGCATACATTCTTTACTCACGGCATAGATGGCGGATGAAATGCAAGGCTACATGTAACCCAGGTGAACCCGAATTCTATTAGGAAGAGCCGACCCCAGGCTCGATTCAATTTCGAGTCTGGCGAGCACCCTTCAATCTCAAGAGAGTGTGGACAGCAGCTGCTGCAACTGTAACGGTCGACATCGTGATCATCGCGGTCATCATCGACCATCAATCAATCAATCAACCGATCAGGTATAAAAAGATAAGGAGAAAAAGTGGGCTACGAAACATCTGTCATCCTTCCCTGAAAATAGTACCGCCTGACCGGCTCTCTTCTCGGCAGGCAAGAACCGTGCCGCCGCCGTACATGGAAAAAGTAAGGTTATTACGTGGTCTAATTTCTAGGCTTCCACAGATAAGGTTTGGGGAGGGGAGAAGGAAGTGGGTATAGAGAAAGTTGGGGGCAGGGCATCCCGGGACCGAGGGTCGGTTCCGGGCCGGTAAAATGGACACGACGTTGCGGCTCTCTCTATATTAGTGAGACGTTCGACGGGCCCGAACACGTCTCTTCCTCCACCTACCTGACTTAATATAGCTTTCTTGCTGATCTCATAGGGCGCTGTGTCCCTCGCTCCCGAATCGATTGGTGATGGGGAGAATTATCCATTTCCCGACCTAATCTGGTTCTTGTTTCGTTTCGGTCGCGATAGATTTTGTGCCTTTGTTTTAAGGGGCGGCGGAATGCGTTTTCGGAAGCGAGATACGAGGCGAGTCCTGTCGGTAGATCCGTTCCGAACCAGATTCGAGCTAATTAACTTACATACATAACCTTTAGAGGCTTGGTTTACGCTGCTGCATCATGATTGATGCTGCGGCGCTATACTTGGCTCACCGTGAGAGCGGGGGAACATGCGGGCGGCTAGATGCCGCGGAACTGAGCCGGATTCAACTAAACATGACTGGACGGGACTTAAGCTGAAAAAGCAAAGAGCTTTGCTTACTGTTCATCATATTTAGTTCTTGACGATCTGCTCGGTAGTTACATTGGCTTGGAACCTATCTCCCTGGACAAGTACGACATAGCAGACGGGAACGTGAGATATTAGTTTCATGGTGGGGAAACTACAACATCGACTTACGACGAAGCGCATATGCATCAACTCTACGGTGTGCACAGCACAGTTTTGAGTCAGGTAGGTGCGTGCCTTGACAAGGAGAACGACAATTTCCAAAACTGCCACTGCTTGACGCAACTCACCTATCGCAGAAAGCAATCGGACACCATGTCGTGTCTAATACGAACGGAGTCGATTGTTACACTGATCTATGCCTCGAAGCCAGAGGCAAAACAATCTAAGTATATCGAATCGCATAGACACGCATCATGAGATTAAGCCTTTGTTACTAGGTAGGGCAACATGCTAATCGTTAGATACCTGATTACTATCTATCTAAACTTGTGTTGTAGCAGCAAAAGTGAGTAAGTGAGCAAGTGAGCTAGTGAGTGAGTTGTTCCCGTATGTTCCTACTCAACCCATCATGTATGTTTCAGCCTTACAACAAAAGTTCCATAACCCAAGTAAGTAAGAAAAATGATTTAGCGTCTAATCCCTTGGGTATTTCATTAGGTACGTGAGTAATAAGTAAGTAAGTAGGCCCGATTCCTCCTCCTCCTATATGATGAAGTAAGTCCAGAGTGCCCAGATCTATATATAAAGAAAATGAAGGGGGGAAAGGAGTAAAGCCATTCAGCTATAGCACCTACGCCGTCGAGAGTCATCGATGACTGAAACCACCGTGTCATTATTTTCTGATCGGAGCACTAGTCTAACTGTACTGAAAAACAATCTGGAAAATTAGATAGGTAAGAATAAGCACGACGAGAACTAAACCAAGTTGTCGTCAACTTCAGCCTACTCACTCATTCGCTTCCCCATCCCGTCTCATGATATACTACTGTACAAGCATATCCCATCAATCTCCATATTATTTATCAAGCATAACGAAACAATTCATTGAGGTATCTAATAAACTAACTACGCTACCCTACCCTTAACCGTGTCCTTCCCTTCCAATCTACCTAGTATAGTAACCACCGTATGTATGTATGTATGTCTGTCTGTCTATGTCAACAACATAGCATCCTCATCAAGTCGACCAAAGAGCCCCTCAAGCTCCTTCTCGACAACTTTCAACTCCTTGGCTACCTGGCCCGTAACCAGAGCATAAGCATAAAGCAGGGCGTAATCGGGCTCTTCGAGCGTGACGTCGCCTAGGTCAGGGACCTGTCCCATAGCACCTAACATATTCGTCTTCGTCTTCTTTTTCTTCCTACCATTACTACCATTATTATCATTTCCATTTCCCCCCTCCTCATCAGATGTCGTGCTTTTCCCGAGGGACGCGTTATGCTCTTTCCGGAATCGGAAGATCTTTCCTAGTAATTTGTCCCGTATCACCATGACGCTGGGTATGACGTCCGTGAGGGGATATTCTAACATAATGCTCGATGCGAGGACTTCGAACACGTGACAGATGCGAGCGCAGAGCTGCGCGCGCTCCTCAGCCGTGTGGTTCAGCAGGGCTTTTTCCCCTTCGCTTAAGCGCCCATGTTTCTGCGTCACCAGGCTCATAGCGTGGAAGGCGTCGAGCACGCGCTGCGTGGACGCCATGACGCGGCCGTAGGCTTCGAAGGGAAAGGGCCCCCGCAGCTCGTACTCGTTGTTGGCCGCAGCGCGGAGGGTCTGCAGCTGCGTCGCGTAGCGCTGCATCGCGGCCTGCTCGCCCAGCTTCATATAGCTGGTGAACGTAGCGTCGTTGCGCAGGAGAATGGCCAGGGGCCCTCTCTTCCATATCAGACCCATCTGTAGATATAGTACGGCGAGACCCTCCTTGAACTTCTTGCGTGCCGGCAGAGCCCATATCAGGCGGCAGAAGATGAGGCCCCAGATGATGCCGATGGCCACGGCGACGACTCTGTGGAAGGCGATTTCTCTGATCCTCGGGTGGATGCCGCCCTCGTCGTCGTCGTCGTCCTCGACGCTCTGGGAGAGTGAATATGCGTATAACGAAGACACGTTGTAGCTTAGCAATATGAAGCGACCAAACGGCGCGTTACCGCGTTCCACCATGATGTAGAAGGCGCCAAAGGAGACGGCCCAGCCGAGTAGAGCCAAGCCTACCGGGTTTCCATCGGCTATCAACCAGTTAATCACTACAAATGATGCGCCCATCACCGTGCCTGTGAAACGAGCCAGACCCGTGGCATTAGATGCGCCCACGGTCATGGAGCAGACGATCATGAAAGACAAAAGTCCCCATTCTCCACGCCAGTGCCTGTAGATATCCATTGTCCCGGGAATAAACGCGAACATGGCGTAAAGAGTAGCACCGATACCGACTTTCAGCCCAAAGCGAACTAGAAATTGATTAGCCAATGAAGCGACGCTCGTAGTTCGAAAAACATACTATCATCTCGCGAGAGGAACTTGAGGAGCCTCCAAATGACGGGCGAGGTGTATCGTACGATACTGCTCCACCACCCATCGGCTGGGGCATTGTCCCATCGAAGTGTATCACGGCGATCTCTCATGACCTTGGGGATTCCTTGAGGTAGCTGTGACTGCCGCATCCGCTTGACGGGCTTCATCAGGCCCTGCCTCTCGAGATCCTCCTCTGCTGCTTTGCGCGATTTCCATAGAGCGCTAATCTTCTTCCAGATCTTCAGCCAGCTCCACGTACGCTTGCCTTGCTCGCTGACGTATTTTAGCTCTTCGATCGCGTCTAAATACTTCTGCATCTCATCTGCAAAACTAAGAAGACTGAAAGAGAAATGACCACACGCCGCCGCCACCTCCTCAAAGTCTGCTTGGATGGACTCAGACGTTGATCTCGCATTCTCAATGGTTCTATAAAGCTCTTCGAGGGCTCTACCCCTCGATTCATTATATAAGCTGACTGCCTCATCCAGACTATGTTTGAACTGTTCATTAAACTCAATAGGCGAGCCTGGAGTGTCAAAAGGGGGTTGCCTCAGTATTTCTGACATTGTATAAACCAACGACTTCATGGACGGCCCAAGAAGCGTTATGAAGAGCTCGAATATTTCTGAAGGTGACCTGGGTGCGAAGTCTGACAAGGTGGAGCGTATCTCCAAGGGCGATTCTACTTCTTGGATAGAGGCTGGCTCGTCCTCCCGATCGCTTCTTTCGTCTGAAGCCTCGTCTATAGCTGATAGACGCTCAAACCGGCTATTGCTTTTCCAAGAGGATGAGAATGACCGTCCAAAGACGGGTGAGAATAAGTTAGTGTTTGGTGATTGTGGTATGTTGGCTGATAAGGGGCCGGTAGATATTTCTCGGAGAAGCTCGAACTGAGTGTTGGCAGCACTCCTCAAGCCACCGATAGATTGAGCGAGGTTTTCTATCGACTTCAGAACCGCTTTATCGTGTCGATAAATCTGTTCCCGCCCAAGAAAATAATATTCATATTTAGACTCCCTCGCATTCTTGTTCATCGACGCCAAAGTGGATGTGTATGTGGCCGACGCTTCTTTGAAGGACTTAGAGGTGAATTCTTCTTCAGCGCCGGTTAGAAAGCCATTTGAGATCATGGACAACATTCGACCGAGGGAGATAGAAGCGGTGCGCATGGACTTCCGCAGCCCATGCCGAGCCGACACAGGCCAGAAAACAACATTGACCGTAGTCGATATCACGGTTGCCATGAATAAAATCTTGAGATATTGGACGATTTTCTCGGTTGAAAATACAGAGTTGTGGATGGAACCTTCCTTCGTGATGATGGTGATGATACCGATGGAAGCTATGCTGGCACCAACGCTTACTAGGGGGTTGTTGAGCTTCTGCTTCACCCAGCCGACAAAGCCCAGCCCGAAGCCAATGTATAGTATTAGGATTAGAGCATACGATAACTTCTCCATATCCAATACGTCGCCAATCAGCACCGAAGTGGCCATGGAACAGATGCCTATGAGCATGGCATAGCAGACCGCTATAATGGCTATAGCGACGGCCTCGATCTGCGAGCCGGCGGTTCTCGCGGGATGGAAATATGTTACGATGGTGGCCACGATATGTTTGCCGTCCATGGGCCCCAGGAACCTAGCAGCAGGGTGCCAGAAGGTGCCCATGCTAGCCAATAAGTAGGCGACAGAGCACTTGATGGTTCCCTTGCCATTTGGTGACTGTATCCAAGTCCATAGCTGGTTGGCCGAGATGGTCAGGTTATGCCATGCGTTGGCGGCCTTCTCACGGAAGGTCTCGCCGTCGGTGAGGGAGCGTATCTGGTCATTATCGTCGGGGCCGTCGTAGCTCTGGCTCCGAAGGGTGAACTGTCGTCTCGTCCGTTCGCCGGTGCCGGGTATGATCCAAGTTCCATTGCGCAGTTTCTGTCGTCGCGGAGGCATCGCGTTAGCACGGCGATCTCGTCAAACGCTTGCCTTGCCGGGTCGGCAGCGGGATGAGGGAGTTGCAAGTTATACGTATTGTAGAGATCAAGTGGACCAAGGCTAAGCTAGCTAGCTACTAAGTAGCAGACTTGCTTGCAAGCCAAGCACGATGCTAGACCCATCAGGTGCAAATTGGATGGGGACTTACACTGCGGGCCGGCCGTCTAGTCCGGCGCGGCAATGTGGGCATAGACGTGCTTGATGCGCTCATGATTGCGCCGCCAGCACCGGGTCTGCCATTACCACTACCGCTGCCGTTGCTGCTACCATCATCACCAACGCCACCACGACCATCACCGTTCATACCAGCATTGCTCTTGGCGGTCGGAGAACTATTGGCGTCGTTGGCCATGTCTCGAGCTATCGCTGCAAGCCGTCTCTTCCTCTTCTTGCGAGCTTCTTCCTACAGGCGCGCTGGTATGGGCATCAACATGGTCGGCGAATATGTCGTCCGTCTTTCTAAATCGTAGGTGTCGAGGTGTTGTGAGGCTGGGGATCTACAATATGGGGAGGTAGATACCACCTACTAGGACGGAAGGGATGGGATAATGTGGATCTTCGAGTCGTTAGTTTGGAGTAGCGTCTTCAGCTTATTGTATGGCTCAAGAACCAAAACCTCTGCTAAGACAAGGAGAGAGGCACTGGAATATTAGACCGACGACGTCAACTAGGTAAGTAAGCAGGTGAGGGGAACTTGAACCCCAGATATTAACCTGGAAGTTTCATACTTACTTACTTACTTACACCTACAATGCCGTGGTTATCTCAGACCGCCAGGTACTGCACCGCTGTACCACGAGGTACCCTAACCTAAGTACCTAAAGTGCAAGGCCCTGAAGGTGCTAATGCCCCCCGCTGCCCCCCCACTGCCGTCATCGCGCATTAGAAGACATGCCAGCGCCTCTAATGCAGGCGATCACGCTCCGTCCATCGACATCCCGTTCTCTCCACCCAATTTCTGTCGTGTGAACCCTTTTCCATGCAGCACTCTGGAACGTATGACAGCAATTAAATGGCAAAGTAATACTCCGCGTAGCACGAAACAGAACGAATTGGATTGTTCATACGTGTACAACCCAAGACCACGTGCCAAGTTACCCAACCTCCCCTTCCACTTGGCCAAACCACGCAGATTACGAACTTCTACACCAGCCAAGCTCAGGAACAAAACAACAACAACACCACTAACTACCACTATCATCATCCTCGAAAACCACTTTCAAGTTTCGTTCCCAAGAAACCCGACCACAATGGCCAACCTCCCCTCCAAACACCCAAATCTCTCCCTCCACCTAACCGACCGCGCACTAACACCCTTAATAACATCCGCGCACGACTCCAAGCATCTCTCACACCTAACAAACCTAACACACACGGCCCAAGCAGCCCACGAGTCGGCCTACCGACTAGGTTTCGGTCCCACGAAGCGAATGATGATCGAGTACGGCGACGATGGGCCCGTCTTATTACAATCATTCCTAAGCCCCATCCCTATCCCACCACCACCTACCTCACACTCGCACTCGCACTCAGCAGACCGCCGGTCTACTACGCCGCCTACAAATGGAAGAGGAGGAGGAGGAGGAGGAGGAGGAGGATCAGCAGCATCAAGACATTCTCCCTCACCACACCAAGGCGCTCTCGCGCTCGCCGTCGAGAATCGGAATAATACCGCGACACCACAACCTACTACAACAACAACTACCACTACTGTTACTACTGCCACTACAGCTACTACTAGTACAACGAACCCAAACCCGAATCCCACCACTACAACGGCCCCGAATCTCCGCGGCGGCGCAGATAACAACCATAACCGGGCCTTTTTCCTAGCAGCAGGAGGTGACGATGACGAGGACGACAACGAGGAAGAGAACCCCAACGCGCCTCCCATGCTCTTTGGTATCGTGGTGGCCCCGAGCGCAGACGACAAGCGAGAGGCGCGCCGCGCAGCCGCACAATTGGAGCGCGTGGGGCGCGGGTTACAGAGTTATTGGACCGAGCTACAACAGCAGCAAGGTCAAGGTCAAGGTCAGAGTCAGCAGAGCCCAACTCCCCGAACCCATCGAGGGAGGACCGACGAGCGACACGGGGAAACTGCTGCTGCGGACTGAGCGGCGGCCTGCCGAGGTTAGAGGTGTATGCATATGACGTAAGGCAACGCTTACAGGGATGAAGCCGGGCCCGGCGGAAGTTGTATCCAGCCCAGGAAGCCATTTGACACGGCGCGAAGAATGGAGAGAAAGCGGTGGAGATAAACTAATCTATCAATATCCAAAGAAAGGGCAGTCGAGGTCGAAAAGTCTCCTTCTCAAGGATATTTTAGTTATCGCTTCGAAGCGATGTTATTTTATCACGGAGCCACGACAGAAGAAAGCCAAAGCGAATAGTTCAGCTTTTCAGCTTAATACGTCGCTCATCATTGACCCCTTCGCCTTCTATCAAGGCCCAGGTTATTGCTGAGCGGTCATGGTAATATGTAGCACAGGTCCCGAGTAGACATCAAAAGGTCAGCCTTTATCAATAATACACCACCTGACAACAACTCATAACATCATACACTTATGGACTCTCGCTACTAGTGACTTCGAAATTTCTTTTTTTTATTTTGACTCCGGTCTATAAAATCCGTGCACGTACTATGTGCGGTATATCTGCAGTCCTCTTAAAAAATTGTATCACGGTTGGTATCGCCACGACTCTTCGCTTTTAAATAATCTGCTGGAACGCACGGTTAATGGGCGAGCGGATATTGGGCACGTCCTTCCAGAAATCGACGGTGGCCACGGCACGCTTGGCGACACCCTCGGTGGTGAATTCGAACTTCTGTTGCGAGCTGTTAGTATGCGGCTCCCAGGAGACGAGGGAATGAAAGGGTCAAACTTGCCTTGTAGACGTCCTTATAGGCACCAGAAGCTCCAAAGCGGTTGAGACCGAATTGCTCGTGTGTATACCGCTCCCAGCCCATTGTGCTCATGACCTCGACGGACAGAGAGGGGATGCCGTCGGGAAGAACGCTCAGTCTGTACTCCTTGGATTGTGTGTCGAAGACCTCGAAGCAAGGAATGGAGACAACACGGGCCTTGATGTTGTGCTTCTCGCCTAGGTACTTGGCGGCGTCAATGCAAATGCAAACTTCGGAGCCAGTCGAGACGAGGGTGACCTGGGCACCCTCAACCTCGTGCAGTACGTAACCACCCTTGATGGACTTCTCGATTGTCGAGCCCTCCAATTGAGGAAGGTTCTGCCGGGAGAGGGCAATAATGCTAGGTGTGTGCTTTGAGGTCAAGGCAACATAGTATGCAGCCGAGGTCTCGTTACCGTCAGCAGGGCGCCAGACCATGCAGTTGGGCAGAGCACGGAAATGGGCGAGGGTCTCAATAGGCTGGTGAGTAGGTCCATCCTCACCCAGACCAATAGAGTCGTGGGTGGCAACCCAGATAATGCGCTCCTGAGACAAAGCAGACAGACGAACGGCACCGGCGGCATAGGAGACGAAGTTCAAGAAAGTACCACCAAAGGGGAGAAGGGTACCGTAAGCAGCGATACCGTTCATGATGGCGCCCATACCGTGCTCACGTACACCGTAGCGAATGTAGCGACCAGCATAGGTTCCAAGCCCGGTTGAGGGAGGCTGGAAGTCATTTGCGTCCTTCCACCGGGTCAAGTTGGAGCCAGTTAAATCAGCAGATCCGCCAATAAGCTCCGGCAGAACACCCTCAACCTTGGAGAGAACAGTCTCAGACAGCTTTCGCGAGGCGATCGCAGGGTCTTTAGGAGTATAAACAGGGAGGTGCTTCTCCCATCCCTCGGGAAGGTCCCGCTTGACACGGCGAGTGAGATCCGCAGCCTCGGCCTTGTACTTGCTGCCGTAGTTGGCGAACAGCTTGTTCCACTCCTCTTCGGCGGCGGCACCTTCAGCAGAGTGCTTGTGGTATAGGTCGTAAACCTCCTGGGGAACAACGAAACTCTCCTCGGGGTTGAAGCCAAATTTCTTCTTCAGCTGCTTAATGTCATCAGCCTTGAGAGCCGAACCGTGTACGCTGTGGGTGCCCTGGTTCAATGAGCCGAAACCGATAGTAGTCTTCAGCTTGATCAGTGTGGGCTTGTCCTTGACGGACTGAGCTTCCCGGATAGCCTTCTCCATGCCCTCAAGGTCGTTGTCGCCATCGTCGACATGGAGGACCTGCCAGCCGTATGCTTCGTATCGCTTCACGACATCCTCGGTGAAGGCAACGTTGGTGTCACCATCGATGGTGATGTGGTTGTCATCCCAGATAGCGATCAGGTTACCGAGCTGCAGGTGGCCAGCCAGGGAGCAAGCTTCGGAAGAAACACCCTCCATCAAGCAGCCATCACCCAAGAAGGCATATGTGTAGTTGTCGATGAGCTTGAAGCCATCCTTGTTGAAGTTGGCGGCAGTCTGGGCCTCGGCAATAGCGAGACCGACAGCGTTAGAAATACCCTGGCCAAGGGGGCCAGTAGTGACCTCGACACCGGGGGTATCATGGGACTCGGGATGACCGGCAGTTATGCTGTCGACTGACTGGAATTTATGGTCAATTACAGGTAACTTGACATAACTCGAACAGAAACATTGAGGACGCATACTCGGAATTTCTTGATGTCGTCCATGGAGACACCGTAGCCAAAGAGGTGGAGGATGGCATACTGGAGCATGCAACCGTGACCGTTTCTGTGCCCTAGGTTAGCTACGTCATGGCCATGGCCGGGTATCCGACTGAACAGCGGCAGCTTACGAGAGGACGAATCGATCGCGGTTCACCCAATCAGGGTTCTTGGGGTTGAACTTCATGAACTTGTTGAAAAGAACGTGGGCAATGGGAGCCATGCCCCTGGAGCTATGTCAGCCATTTTGTCTGTCTATCTATCTAGGAGGGCGTTATCGAAGGAGATGCTTACATGGGCGCACCCGGGTGGCCCGAGTTAGCTTTAGCGGTAGCATCAGCCTATTGAGTGTGATTCCGTCAGTTGGGCTTCATTTTATTTGCGGGAAAATCGAGTCTGTGATAACTTCGTGATGGCGGGGCAGTGAAATCGTAGCAAGGGACAAAAGCAGAGCGGGGGCGGGGTTCTTACCGCAAGAACACGGATGGTGTTGATGGCAAGCCAATCTGTGTCTGTGTACCCCATGATTGCGATTTTAATTCAATATCTCTTGTCTATAGCTGAAGCAAGAAAAAAAGAAAGCGCTTTGAGTGGGAGGAGGGGGGATTAAAATTATAAGAGAGAGGTAGGGGGAAGGAGGAGTTTTGCGTGAACGGGTAATGGGAGGCGGGAAGTGGCAGGATACCTACCTCTCTACGTAACTCTGCTCCGACAGCGATTAGTGAGATTACCAGGTGGGGTTGTTTCCAGTATTAAGTAACTAAGGTATGGCATATTCTCAGCAACCACACCTACTTAGTAGCCAGCAGGCGACAAGCAGCTCCCCCACCTCAACAACTGCAGTCAGGGTTTATCTTCCCAGGTATAGACTCAAGAACGCAAAGCATTGGCTAAGTGCTGACTAGGTAGGTATACTAGTATACTTGACTGTCTTTCCGATTAGATAATTCTATCGTCTATTGATGCTATACGAAGTTTACAGAAAGAACGCAAAGATTTGTCATTTTGATAGAGGGTTTTCACGATAGCAAATGACCCTGTGTCCAATCTGTAGTAAGTCTAAACACGGCCGGTTCAGGAACGCTGCTCTTACCTAAGCACCTACATATTCTTTACCAGTATTAACACGACCAAGGTGATAAGAAGCTAGCTACGTCAGGTATCCCGAGCATTGAGGACCTAGTTAGTATGGTGGTATATAAGGAGATACCACCCACGGGTTAGTTAGTGACGTATATATTGCGGTGCCGTTGACTGGGTTGGTGGCGACTGGGTTTTTATTATTACATAGCTACGGCCCATGCCCAAAGACTACTAGGCAAATATGTAGTCGAATAGTTACCTACTCTTAGGTGGAACGCGGCGGGAGGGCCGGAGTTCGTAACCGCTGGATCTTGGTCTGGTAACGGACCAAATTTTCCACGGCGGGGTAACTAGTCACACTTAAGTTATCGCCCAGGTTGAGAGATATAAATCCTTTGTGATTTTCATTGACTGACTAGCAAGGCTCTCTAGGTATGATTCAGCCTTAAACCGCTAATGTCTCGGGTCCTATGCCGTACCCACGTGCTAGAAAAGTCGGACGTGGTGGAACAAACGAGCTGTTGGGGGCGACGGGGTTTCTTTTATCTATTATCTACCTTAGGTACACGCTGTAATTTTTAGCCTGAACTCATAAGATTGCCTAGATAAGTAAGTAAGGTAATTCCTATCCCACCTGCTGGGTTATAGATTGAGATTTTACTAGTCGTCCGGTGTCGCTGAGCGATTTGGGGCACGCCAAGCATAAGTTAGATCCTTACAATATTTCTACAGGAGACAGGAGACAGATAATCCCTTAGCATAGGATAGGATATTAAATCAAAGACGAATGACCAAAATTTACTCCAAACTAAGCCGTAGCTGTGAAAGCGTGCCAGTGGTAGCCGCACGAATGATATCGCATCATCCCACGATACTCTTCTTCAATATCTTTGCCACTCCGAGGGTGTTAATTGCCGCGTGGAAATTGATACTCCTGAGGTCTAAGAAAGACAAAGCATGCAATACATCTTTCCATATATCTATCTAGCTGTTAGCACCATTTTGTTGTTCTTGCACAGGAGGAGGGATAGAGCCTAGTACTGGATATTAAGACCTTTACAGTCAGTAGGCATCAAAAGTGATACACAATGGCAGAGAAACAAGGAGGAGATACAAGTAAAACTCCAGATATGATTATAAATCCAGTATAGCAGATCACTCATAGACGTATATCGACTAATTTAGGATCAACTACGCTCTTCTCGCCTTTAGATGGCAGCCGTGAGCATCGCGAATATCCTGTTCGGGCGGATATGATGACCTTGGACCAGATTGATTTCAAATGCCATGATAAGTTGATACACATTTTTTCATTACATCCTCAATGACAGCAAGAAAGAGTTACGGGTATGTTCTGTTGTGTCTCATTTCAGACCAGCTAAACAAATATGGTGGATTTTCAAATTTGCTAGAACAAATATCCCCAACCTAGAAAATTTTAAGACTTCAACAAGCGCCTCAAAAACGAATCAAAATAGAGTTGCATCATCTACATCGCCTGCGGTGAACGACGTAGATTTCGCCAGCATATAAAATCCCAACACAAAAACCGCTTATCCCATGAAAAATAAATGGCCGGCAAGAAACCGGCCAAGCCCTCATCCTCAAAAGGAGGGGCAATCAAGAACCAAAAATCACCGCCTCCACAAACAATAACAGAAAATCGCGAATCAGAAGAGGACCTCAGACGGCAACAAACACTTCTCAACATCTTCAGCAATACATTTCGCGAAGTACTCGAGGCAGACGACTTCCCGTCCCAGCTGCAGGAGCTCAAGGGCGCGCTCTTCAACCGCGACTTCGAGGGCGCCTTTGCGCGCGAGGAGGCCTTGGACGTGTACGCGGCGCGATGGTCGCCCACGCGGGCGCTGTGCTATGCTCGGATTCTGCGCGGGTTGGATTCACACTTGAGGGGCCTTGTGGGCGATGCTTCTTCTTCTTCTTCTTCTTCTTCTTCTACCGGCGTGGTCGATGGCGAAACAAGTATCAGGAAGGGAGGAGATGGAGATGGGCGCGAGATGGCCTGTGATGAGAGTGTCGATGAGGAGGTTGTCCGGAACACTGAAGCTGTAGAGGAAGAAGAAGCATCAACAACACCAGAAGAGCAAAGAGACGTCATTATAGAAGAAAGCAAAGCCCAATCCCTCAAGATTCTCGCGATAGGCGGCGCCGCAGCCGAGATCGTCGCCTTCGCAGATTACATATCCTCCAGCCAGCCCAGCATCACCAACACCACTACCACAACACCAACGACACCTCTCCAAGGAGAAATCACCCTCCTAGACATCGGCCCCTGGGCCTCCGTAACCACACGCCTACAAACAGCCCTAACAAGCGTACCACTAATATCGCGCTACGCAAGCTCAGCCACAAAAGCAGCCAACGTGGCTCTCATCTCCTCCCAGCATTTCCGCAGCAGGTTTTTTCAAAAAGACATCCTCTCTCTCTCTGTATCCGAGCTCGCCACTCTCATCCCAGTAGGAGGAGGAGGAGGAGGAAACAACGAGAAGCATCCCATTCTAATCACCCTCCTCTTCACTCTTAACGAGCTGTACACAGCGGGCGGGATAAAGCGCACAACGACTTTCCTGCGTCAGCTTTCTTCGTCTAGTGTTGGTTTACCGCCGGGATCCCTGCTTCTTGTTGTTGATTCCCCGGGGAGTTATTCTGAGGCTGCGGTGGGTGGTGGGGGTAAAGATGGGAAGCAGGAAAAGAAGAGGTATCCGATGCAGTGGCTTCTTGAGCATACGCTTATCCCTCCTCCTCCTCCTCCTCCGCCCTCGAGAAGAAAAGAGGAAGAGGAGGAAAGCCCGGACGATGTTGCAGATGAGGACGACGAGGAAAAGAAGAAGGGCGGGATCCGGTGGGAGAAGATCGAGTCCCATGATTCTGTGTGGTTCCGTGTCGCTGAGGGCCTACGTTATCCGATTGCGTTGGAGAATATGCGGTATCAGATGCATTTGTATCGTGCTTGTTGTGTTGGTTGAATGGATGTCTAGTTATTATGAATAATCTTTACTATCTACGTGAATGCCCCAAACTCGCCTGGTCATTATCACGATTTCATTTGCTCGTGGCACCGTGATTCCATAATTATCCAGTCAAATTCACCAAGTTATCTGCAACCTTCTTTTAACCAAAACACACCACAACTACTCGCAGCCATAGCACAGTCAGTCATCACCATATCAAACCAGAAGAAAAAGGCATCTTCCTATTCTTTATTAACCAATACTGTGTACCCAAGCATCTAATAATGTACAAGTCCATCCGTCACCGCATCAAGCCCAAACCAACTTCTTGATAGTATGACCCAACTGATCCAGGAACCCCGTACTCTTCCTCGCCTCTTCCAACGAGATAATATCTTCTCTACTCAACAACTCCTTCCTATCGTCCCCCGTATCTGGCGGCGGGGGCTGATTCGCCAGCACAAGACGCTCAATCTCCGTAGCAATAACATTCACCTGCTCGATCTCAGTAAGACGTCTCACGCCCTGGGCCTCGGAGATAGCAGTATGGCTATAGAGAGCCTTAAGCGCGATCTTCTTCCTTGCGACTTGCTTCTCCTCCGCAGCAGGCTTATTTCCCGTGATGGAGCTCAGGATACCACCACTACCACTTTTCCTCTCCTGCTCCCCAGGCAGAGAGGACAACGAGCGCGTATTCGTGCGCTTGACGTCCGTCTTGCCAGGCTCGTATGTGACCACGATGCCCACATTCTTCTTCTCGTCCGCCTGCGCGGGCGAGATGGTGGACGTGATGTAAGTCCCGACCGTGATACCCGTGACGTGCGAAAGCTCGACGCGCTCGAACGAAGATACCTTGTCCAGGTTCCAGTCAAATCTACAGAGATACAGCGCCACGTCCGTGAGGAGGAAGACGACCTCCTCGAATGGGGAGCCGGCCTTGACAGTGTTCGAGGCATGCGGGCTTAGTAGGGTCCAGCCGCCGATGAAATCCTCTTGTGCGTTTTCGATGGCGATCTTTTGCGAGGTTTCGATGGCTAGTTCGCGCATCTTGGACATCGATACCCCGGGGTCTTTGGTCATCATGTTCGCTTCGAATTCTTCGAATACGAGAGATGTCACGTTGCCTAGGAAAAAGTCGATGGCTGCTTGGCTGAAATGGTCATTCACCATTCTAGTTGAATTATTAGTAACCTATGAGAAAAATGTTATATAAAACGGCCTCGAATTCTCACCCATTGTAAAATCGTGTTAGGGAGAGACCAAGGTCGTTGACCATACCCCGGTAGTCTCTCTTCCTCGTCCTGGTATAATCACCTTTCATTGCAGCCGTCGAAGCGTCTACACATGCAGTAGTTAGCAGCTGTACGCTTTATTATGAGACGTTTCTACCAATTAAGTGGTTTTGAACTTCCAAAGGGACGGCAACTTACATTGCTTAGAAATAGCATCACCATTGTCAGCCCACAAGGTATTGAACCAAGAATTCATCTGGTCAACCTGAGCGGACATGTCAAAACCTTCCTCCTTAAGCTGCAAGTCGAGCATAAACTTGCCAAATGAGCTCTGGCAAACATTCGTGCGATCCAAGCAGTCCATGCAATTCGTCCGCAAAACTCCATTTTGCTTTTGCTCCACTTGACCGTCCAATTCCACGGTACTTCCAGTCTTTTCGATCTTGTTTCCTAGCGTATCTAATAACTGGCTTACATTCTCGAACTTCATCCCACGGCAAGCGGAATGGAAATCGAACCATTCGAAGGCTAAGGGCTCAGCGCCTTCTGGTCTTTCTTGATTGTATTTTTCGGCATTCTTCTGATACTCATTGCCTACGATAGCTTCAACACCATGACGCTCAACAAGATTTACGAGTTGCATGGAACCGTAACTTTCGCCCATCCGATTGAAATGTTTTGAAAAAGCATTGAAGTTGGCTTCCGGTGAATGCTTGAGCACTGGTATGGGTTTTAACGAATAAGGGGATTGGGTAAAGAAAAGGGGTATACTTCCCCTAACTTGTACGAAAGAGTAGATTTTAGAGGAAGGTTCCCAAGAAACAGTTGAGAGAATCTGTTCTGTCTCAACCGAATTGGCTGTGAAACCTTCGTCATCAATTCCCCGGCGTAGATATCGTAGACCTGCCCTCTTAACCGATCTTCGTGACACGATGGTGATAACATATTTCTTTTCGGATGGACGAAGGTCGATGGACGCTCGTTCTTGCGGCGGCGACCCAGGTGGAGAGACAGCCATATCATGCATTTCCACAGAGTCCAGCTGAGATTCGACTTGTGGCGGGTGTCGATCGACGACAAAAGACCGCTGGCCAACAAAACCCTGCATTATAGGCAATAAGAGTGACTCGTCACCTAAGTTTGTGAAAGGTTTCAGCAGGTTTTGGTTCCAGAAGAACATAGGGTCTGCTACTCTATGCAGCGGTACATGTGTTGTCGCAGCGGTTCGATTTGCAATGCTCCTCGTGAGATCCACATCGTAGGAGAAAAAGAAGCTCTTGGAGGCCCCGAACCAGATATGTGCCATGCGCAACAACTTAGGAGTAAGACTCTCGCCAGTGGTCGGTCCAGGCGGCGTGTCAGCGTTCTCCTCCACCACGATTCTGCTCAGCTCTCTATCATCGTCTTCTTTCTTGCTACGATCCTCCTCGTCATCGTCGCGTTCGACTGCCGTTGCCGCGCCAACACCGCTCAAGCCCAGGCTCTGTCGGCGGTTTGCCATCCACCCCTTATTGCTAAACCACCTCTGGGCAAAGCTACCATAGCTACCACTTTTCTTAAATACATCCTGAGCAATGCCTCTCTGCTCTCCCGGTAGTTTAGGTTGCGATACGTCGCGGTCGCTCTGTGCGCCGGGATCGTCAATGTCCTCAGCACCCGTGGCAGCAGGTGGTGCGTCAGTTTCACTCGCGGTATCGGACGCTTCCTCGGCAATCTTCTCAGCCGAAGCGCGTTGTAGTTTGGAAACTGTATGACTAATGGCCGTTTCGGCTTCGTTCTGGCTCGTGCAAGGCGTAAGCGCAACGTCGGTGACAACGTAGATGGGATGACCGCGGATCTGGGCAACCTGCTGGCGGCCAGTAATCGAAACAAGATAGCTAAGTCGAGCTACAGTGAATAGTCCTAGAAGCGCGTGAAAAGTAGTGGGTGTCAGCGACTAGGACCTCCTGGCGGCACCCAAATTTATGGCCCCCGACTTGCGAACTATGTGAGTGCGCACACACCTATAATGCCGAAAGCCTCGAAGGACAAGTTAGGCGGCGTAGAGTCTGACGATGCGGTTTGATCTCGCGATATCGAGGTCACAGCTGCATCACCATATTTAACCTTGACGGGATTGGGGGTCCGCGTCTGTCCCTTGGTGGCCAATGGCTGGATTATCAGACCGTCGACGGCGGCACA
This sequence comes from Xylaria flabelliformis, assembly GCA_007182795.1. Taxonomy (NCBI): domain Eukaryota; kingdom Fungi; phylum Ascomycota; class Sordariomycetes; order Xylariales; family Xylariaceae; genus Xylaria; species Xylaria flabelliformis. Next base: position 118,390 of record VFLP01000057.1, on the reverse strand, counting down.
TATTAAAAGCTTCCGAGCCAGACCTGGCATTCTAATTAAAATAAGGGAGGGGAGACACTATATTCCTGGTATGTACAGAAGAAGCGTTGGTTGGTGGGGTAGACGATCATGGCAGGGGAAAAAGGAACGATAATTGAATGATTATTCTGTACACAGAGATTCTACTAGGTATTAACTTCATAGAAATGGAAAACGAATGACAAGAGGCCTGCACTTCCAGATCGAGCGAGTCAACGGCAGTCATCTCTCAATATAGGTACTAAGTAGGTAGCTGGCTGACTGCTTCGATGATGATGTCGGAGGCACCATCTTCAATCCATGTGGGCCAGTCAAGCCAGTCACTGAACTGCTGAATCCAGTAAGTGGTGGGGTCTGGATCCTCCTGACGTCGTCATGCCGCTTAGGGGCCTTCCCGCATTGTCTCTCTCAGCTCAACCTATCGACAAGTCCCCATCCGGGGGTCGGTAGTCCAATCCCATCACATGCATGCACGCGCTGGCCAAACCCTCCAATACAATTACCAGCGTGCCTGGCTTTATATATGCCATTCTCTTTATGGCACACTACTATCAGAGACATCTGTGTTTCACATGTAGATCGAATCCAATCTAGCCATAAGACACGGTGTTGCGACAAGGCTTGTTGGAAAATCAAATTCGGGAAAAGCATCGAATCATGCTGATTAAAAGAAATCACAATGCCGCATATTTCAGACGCAATCGTTTCTTTTTTGGAACGTATTTCGCATTTGGCATTTCGCAATGATCGCAATGATCGCGTATATCTCGATGAGCAACTTAGAGAGCACAGCGTAGAAGTACGACTACTTCATCGATTATAATTATTTCCTCAGCCTGTTTTTCTGGCTGTGCATCCTGTGACGCCTCCGTCCAGCCCGGGTATCTTAGATCATGAGGCGTTCGACCTTATCCTTCAGAGCGCGGATCTGGTTCTGGAGCTCGCTGGCTTCGTTCGTGGTGATGGAGACACTGGGACATGGTTAATACTACCAATGCGGAAGGCATAGGCGTAATGGGATAAACTCACGCAATGACCGATCGGCTGACATTGCATGCGCGACCGAGGGCCACCTTGGAAGGAACGTAGACGTATCTATGCATCTCTTAGCATCGAATCCTCAACTATCAGTGCCACGACCGGTCTTACGGAACGTTTTTGTCCTAGTTTATTATCATTAGCTTTCTCTGCCGTCATTATGTTTAACAGTGTATAAAATTATAAATATTTACCTCGCAGAGTAAAGGGAGGTGAAGGAGAATAGAGAGAGGAGTGCAATCGCCGGCGAGAATGACGATCTCAGAGACACCTATCGCGTGAAGATCAGCACATTAAGTCGTTGGCTATCAAAGCAGTCTGGCATGAACAAACGTACCACGAGACAATGACTTCGTGGCTTCGTTCGCGCCCTTCTTGATTTGACGGTAATGTCTATTTCTCTGATCAGCCTCTGTGTCATCTTCTCTCGTTCAAATTATTGCTCACGAGGCCTGCTGGATAAGATCCAAGATTTCCTGGGCCAGAGCCGGATCGGCCATGGGGAATGCTATTGTTCACCAGTCAGCGCGCAGATCTTCGTGGAAAAGCGCAATTGGCAAGACGGTCGAGCAGTTGGAAGCAAGTCTTGAAAACAGCCTCGTTGGGGACGCAAGTGGAAGGGTGTCGAAACGATTTGCGGGCGGGCGTAGAAGCAATTGCAGGCGGATAGTGTGACGACTTACCGGCGCTCTCTTGACTAGCCATGATGATTGATTGCGGAGAAGAGTTCAGGGTTCCTTGCGTTGGCTCGCCCTGGGTAGAGAGGAGGCGGGAGTTGAGGATGGGTTGAGTAATTCGTAATTCGTGCGGTGCGAGAGGAGAAAGTCAAAAGTTCCAAGCTCCAGAGCTTCGCTACAATTGAACTCATAGACCGACCGACCGACCGCGGGACGGAATTATTGTTTTTTTTGGTTGGTGGGGCGCGAGTTAATCCGATCCGAGTGGGCGCAGACGCGCCTTAGGTAATCTGCCAGGTGCCTGCAGCCAGAAGCAAAGAAAGACCAGAGCTCCCCCGGTGTGATTGACTGACCTGTCCAACCTCGAAAACAAGCACTTTGCAGACCACCTCTCATCGTCATTACTGACCCTCGTCCATCTCGTCTCGACATCCGACCAACCCCGTCGCCTCGAACCCCAACTTCACGATAATCATCTCGCGAGCTTTGTTCGATATCTCAAATTAAAACACCCCAACAACTCACACAATGGCTGAATACACAGAAGCTTGGTACGTAATTGATTATGGCGCCTCCTCAATCTCCTATTCGACCTCCATCAGCGCATGCTCCTGTGTCATCACAAATCACTTCTCCATGTCTTCGCGCGCACTATCCATCATTCTTGTGCAGCATTTGCTAACTCAGGTGCCTGTTTAGCCCGGTCTACGCGGTTCGTCTACCTCTCCCCTCTCCGTGGCGAAGCTCCACCATCCATCGCGAAGGCCATCATTCGTCTTTGTCACAGTGCTAACATAGAGACCAGCCGTTCTTCGGTGCCATGGGCTGCACGGCCGCCATCGTTTTCACCTGCCTGGGTGCCTCGTATGGAACTGCCAAGTCCGGCGTTGGTATTGCTGCCATGGGTGTCCTGAGACCTGACCTCATCGTCAAGAGTACGCGCCTTTCCCCTTCGACCGGTTTTGCTGGGTGGAATCCGATGCTAACAAAGACCCAGACATTGTTCCCGTCATTATGGCTGGTATCATTGGTATCTACGGTCTCGTCGTTTCCGTCCTGATCTCCGACGGCTTGAAGCAGCAGCTCCCTCTATACACCGGTTTCATCCAGCTTGGTGCCGGTCTTGCCGTCGGTCTCGCCGGTATGGCTGCCGGTTTCGCTATTGGTATTGTTGGTGACGCTGGTGTCCGTGGAACCGCACAGCAGCCCAGACTCTTCGTCGGCATGATTTTGATTCTCATTTTCGCCGAAGTCTTGGGTCTGTACGGTCTCATTGTTGCCCTGCTCATGAACTCCAAGGCCAATGTCGACGTCAGCTGTTAAGTTGCCTAGACAACACAGACATTCGGACTGTTTCGTGGCCGTTTCGGGACTGGGTCATGGGTGCCAAGCTGTACCTTAATCCATGATCCTTTGAACGATCGGATCATCGGACGTATCTACTAGGGAGATGCATAGCAGTGACGATGGTAGTCGTGGTTGGTCAGGCCGAGTCCTTCGATCGTAATGCTGCTTTGCTGGAATAGTGAAAGACGAAATCAAGTAATGACGGGGGCAGGGATTGGCATTTGTATTACTGGCTCTGCATCATGCCTTATACACTTATTGGTCGTTCTTCACGTCATAGACCAACGGATGGCGAAGATCTTGTACTCTAGGTTGGTAATCAGGTTTCATTGAAGGTGTCATCGAAAGTTGTTTAAAGTATTATATAAGGTGTCGTGGATTGTAAATTTCATTTTGGTTGATTTAAAGATGTGTCTGTGACTTCAACCATCCTGTGTCACCTAGCCCGAACCGAATGGGAACACGAGATGCTACGTACTATTACACCGGACAGCTTTACAGCATACAACACGTTCATGCTACAGCTATGAGCCTTATAACTCTGCCAATTCACGAATGCCTGGCAAATTATCAGCAAAATTTTCAGGGTGTGCCGGCTATGCTGTGTTGGCAAGTAAGAGTGATGAAGTATCTATAGTATTTATTGTTTTACTAATACTTGGTTGCGGCCCGGTACTATTGGCAGAGAGTACTTCCACCTTGCCCATACTGGCTTCGTTGATCTCGAGCAGATTACACTAGGAGATCTTGTCCTAGATTCTTTCAACTACAGGATGGTACGTAGCGTCTGGATTTCTTTTTAGCGGTAGCTAAGAGTAATTAAGGTTGGGTTGATTGAGGTTCATGATTCTTGCAGTTGTCGCAATCCTTAAGCGTTAGAGGGATACCGAGTTAAACCCCTGGGATCACCCTTTTTTCCCTTCCCCGCCGTTTGGTATTCTTAAACCAGGTTACCAAGTTTTGAAGGTTTTTACTGACGCTTTCCTTGAAACTCGTTCCCCATTTGTTGCGTTCCTCGGCTGATAGGTGGGAGCCGAACAAACCAAGAGCAGCAAGTAGGTAAGTTCCCCAGGACAAAGCCCCTAAAACGGCCCAGAAGAGTCTTTGAGTGGTCCCGATCGTATTGGCGTTGAGGTTTTGCATACCAAAGAATGTCTGTTTTGTTGTCGGTGTTAGCTCGGATTTGCCACGGGGGTATGCCAAGCCTCAGCTTCTGGAACCAAGGATTCTGTCCCTTTTCTCCTCTTTTGGAGTCTCTTCTAGCTTCATATTGTTCCGTGCTTGCACATGCAACTGATGTTACTGCTATTCACCCACAATAAACGTCCGGCACACGTAGAAAGTGTCCTCGGGTAGATAAGGGGGCTCGGGTATGATTAAGACCCAGGCTGATTACATATAGCAATTAGTAAGGAATACTATTACCTACCGCCCAAAGCAGGTGTGCACCGGGGGCTTTAAGAACAACCTAAGAGGACTTCGTTGCCTCCCAGATGGGTACGGCAGACCTCATTGCCAGATTCCTTCATATTATTACCACCAATCCTCCTTCTCAGCAGTCCGTCGAGGACAACCACAATGTGATTGTCCTGCCCGAGAGATGGAACTGGCTGCATGAACTTGGGCCGCTATTGCGCCTGCGACGACCCTGTCCTGGCTGTGGATGGGACGGCAATCCAGCCCATCTTCTAAGAGTTACAGAAACCCATTGGGATGCGGATGAATTCTCGCCCGGCTACCTCTTCAACCGGATCTCCGAGTCGGCGGCCCCTTGTGTATCGTGCGACATCGCCATCAAATTCCGTGACCTATGTGTCGCCGATCGCCCCGCGCTGGCCAGCTGGGAGCTCGATCGATGGACTAACCAGGCAAAGCCGTGTCTCGTCTTTCGCGACCCCTCTATGTCGGGAGACGACTACGAGTGGAACATTTTCACCGCCGCACACGACGACGTCGACGCCGGTGATGAAGAGCGCCAGCGCTCGAAGCCTTTGTCCGGACTGCCCCGCGGCGAGCTCATCCCCGAGACCACCGAGGCAGACGTCTCGTTGGACTGGGCCCGCAGCCAGTTATTCCACTGCGTAACATCGCATGGTAGCTGCCAAAGCCAGCGGGCTAGTGAGGGTGAATTCTTCCCTACTCGTCTTTTGTACGTCGGATCTGAGGCCGGTGACGCCGTGCGCTTAGTAGACAGTACGACGCTATCTAGGGACGCTCGCTACGTTGCGCTCAGTCACTGCTGGGGCCTCAAGCCTATACAGTGTATGACAACAAGGGCGAACATCGAGGCTCAGAAACGGGAGATCGCATGGTCGTCTTTGCCGGCGACTTTCAGGGATGTTGTGCTATTCAGCCGCAGGTTGGGCGTTCAGTTTGTCTGGATAGATTCGATATGCATCATCCAGCGGGACAGGGACGACTGGTTGCGAGAAGCGGGGAGAATGATGCACGTGTATCAACACGCTTATCTCACGATCGGCGCAGCACATGCGGCAGACAGCACCAAGGGACTGTTCTCAAGATTGGAGCGTAAAAGTCAACTTAAACTTGGAACGATTCGCCACGGGAGCCACGAGTGCTCGTTGTATGCGCAGCTGTCTCTCGAAGACGTAACCAACCCCTATCTCGTACACCGCACGGAGCCGCTCTTCAAGCGAGCATGGACATTCCAGGAACGCATCGTCTCTCCTCGCATTCTTTACTTCACTGGCAAGGAATTGGTGTGGGAATGCTACCAGACCACGTCTTGCCAGTGTGGGTTTCATTGCGACGGTGCCGAAAATGTCAAGAGTCTGAAGATGACCTTCTTCGAACATCTACGGCAGCATGTGATTCCAGGCCCGCCAGATAACAGTCATGGATCGGCTGACCTTTCGATAACTTACGCCGATGCTTCTTCACCAGACGACATCAACGGCCCCCGCTTCAAGCTCGACAAGTCTTGGAGAAGGATGGTGGGATTCTACTCGAGTCTTGCACTGACCAACGCAACAGACAAGCTTCTCGCAATAGGAGCACTGGCCGAGTACGTGATGGCAGCAAGACAAGGCGAGTCCTACCTAGCAGGTCTCTGGTCACGCTCGTTGCACGCGGATTTACTCTGGAGATCGACGAGCCCCGGGTCGGGACGTCCGGACGATTGGATAGCGCCAACATGGTCATGGGCATCGGTGCGGTCCGCGGTCCGATTCGAAACCGATATAGAAGGCCCAGTCACCGCAATAGCCGACGTAGTTGATGTGTCGTGCTCTTACGTTGACGACAATCCGTTCGGACTCGCTGAACGTGGTGGTCGTCTGGTCTTGAGAGGCCGCGTTTTACCATGCCAACTTCGCAAAGCCGTCGGACGACGTGAAACGGAATATTTCATCGATCACCCGGACCTAGGGCTGGATATTCAAGTCTATAGAGACAGCGAGGACGGGTCAGTATCTGTCGATGAGACTCGGATATCAGTTCACCTGCTGCAGGTGGCTGAGACTTGCCAATATCCCGTCGCCTTATGCATTGCCCTGCAAAGGGCCGCTGCTGATGACGGCGTTCTCCAGCGGTGGGGGTATGTCGAATCACCTCCGCCGAGGCTACACAAGTTACAGGAACGCGATACGTTCAATCAGTGGTTTAACAGATGGAGCGTAGAGGAAACATGCGTTATCGAATAACGACGGTTTCTTAAGTATGAATCGATTCGGAACGAATCTTGAACTTCGCTGCTCGAGCTATGCACGTCTTGTGACTAGGATCGCATGGCGGGCGCCCCTGTCATTGATTGTCTGCATGAATCATTCCGTTGTCTCAACTTTTATTCTATATTTTGGCTTTCAGTATCCAGACGAGTTTCGCGTATCAAGAGCAGACAAGTAAGCCAAAGGATAGCAGAATAAGTAAACCTGCCCAAACTTGAGCACACGGATACCTGCCTCCAGAACTGTCGATAATGGCACCGGCTCTCTACTTCATATGCAAAGGATATCAGGGACTCCTAAAGAGCTCCAATGAAGAAATATCACATTCGATGGCCAGCAGTTGGCAGTCCGCCAATGAGCGAGTTATCGAGCATATGTAGGCTTCGGTAAGTATTGCTCTTCTTGCCTAGCCCCCTGGTATGGCTACAGGCCGTTGCTTAGTGACCTAGGAAGGCGGCCAGGCTTTGCAGAGTCAAAGTCGTCTCTACGAAATATAAGATAGAGTCATTGACTCATGCATTTCAATCAGGGGATGCTTGTATATGGACGTTTCCCGTCTATGCACTATGATCAAGCGGCTGAAGTCAATTTTACTAATACACTGGCCAAGCAAAATATTTGAGGGGAAAATCCATTTAATCTAATTCTATGGAAATAAGCGAAAGGACAAACCTTTGGTGAGTACAGCATTTTTTTTTACACAATGCTCTGTGACTTCGGACACCTTTTGGCAATGCCCGATATGATAACATTCAGTTCACGTCTGACTTTATGTCGCACATTGTCTTGTGACAAGGTTAAATCTAAGTTAGCAATAAGATTCATTCTTACTTTCCTTTCCTTTGGTGGTTCGTGCCTAAGGAGTTTCCCTTTCTATACGAAGTATGCTATAGTGATATATGGCTGTGCCGCAGAACCGCAGACCCACGACGGGATCATATAAACGAGAGACAGAGACCTACGATATATAGCCTTACATCCTAAGCTAGCTCGAGTCGCACATACTAACTACACATGTGTTTGCATAAAGTTATCTCTGGCATGTGGCTTTGAACTACATAGCTTTGGTCACATGTGCAACAAGAACTCAAGTGAATGGGATGTGACAGCTCTATTTCGAGCTAAAGTTATGTACCTCGGGACAACTCCTCGACTGGATCTAACATCTCACTCACGGTCTATACACAGGGAACCAAGATAGTATCCCAGGAGGTCCAAATATTTACAAACAAGAATCGAATACGCGACGTAAGGGAGGACGTATATGTCATCGTCCTTGATCCCATTTCTCTTCTTTCTGATGTTTTTCTCGCCACTGGTGGCCGCCTCGTGCGGTCTTCCATACGCGGCTTCTCCTCCCTCTCGGCTCCGGATTGGTTCTCTTCTACGACTCGTGGCGATACTCGAGGCAGTCGGCCAGGCGAATACCGGATCCTGCCGTTTCTTATCCTAGTCGCTCCCTCCTCAAGCCCGCGAATCTCTACATGTTGATGTTCTCGAAAGGAAGCCACCGGAGCCACTTAGGCGTCACAGGTAAGTTGCGCTTCTCTGGCATGGGAATAGCCCTGCTACCCTCTTCTGGCTGATGGTGATGAGGGTGGTGCGGGGGGTGGTGATGCGGGACGCCGGTCGGCAAAGGGTAACCCGTCCCCGGGAAGCCCGTGGGAATGCCACCCGGGAAGCCTGTGTGTGTGGGAAAACTTGTAGGGATGCCCGTCGGCAGATCAGTAGGGAACCCAGATGGCAGAGAGGTCGGGATGGCGGTTGGGAAGCCTGTGGGTAGTCCCGTTGGCAGCCCCGTTGGCAGCCCCGTCGGGAAGCCTGAGGGTAGAGAAGTTGGGGTATGTTGCTTTTCCTCAACCAGTGGAAGAGACGAGGCTGTTTGCAGTAATACTGCTACGAGCAGAGTGAGGGAGAGGCGGGCCATATTACTGGTAGGTATGATATGTGTGCAAACAGGAGATTGACAATGAGAGAGCGTATCAAGTATTGTCTTGTTGTTGATATAGGTTATGAATGAATATCCAGTTTCCTAGTGAGAGATACAGAAGACCAGCTTAATCTCTTCTCTTTCTTGGCTTTGGACAAGGCTGGGCGGTGGCATTGATATATGCGTAAGACGTCAGCTCATTTACCTGACCTCGGTGACGCCATTCTCCATCTATGGGCTCACACCTACCCAGTTCACACTACTTACCAGGATTTGACATTCACTCAATCGCGATACGGTGCCATGCAAGGACCTTGTGGCTTACCGAACCCCTGGTATGTTGTTTCATGGATCCGGAAACATGACCATTGTTGGATATATGGGAGGGGAGTATCCGTTGCTGTTAGCTAACGATCGGCGGATGGTATTTCAAAACCTCAACGGCGCCATTAACCATTGGCCAATCTGGGTCGTATTTAACCCATGTACACTAGAGGCTACGATCCGCCCGCTTGTCATGCATCTATACTGTTCAGTACTTTAAAATCCTCTTGTGGAACGCGAGGGCAATGACAAGACATGGGTATAGTCGTGGTTATAGTCGAGGCTGTGTTGGGTGGTGCAATTGTTCATGGAGTTCTCCGATCGAGGCAAAGCCTAGGCCTTCAAGGACGAATCATTTTCCAAAACACCAGGTGATCAGCATATGGCTTGACGGATTTGCTACGGATTCTGCAATGCCATTTTTGGATAGGAGTCCAGTCAGATGTAGGATGAGCTGGAAGCACGTCGTGGCTGATAGGCGTTCAGTTACGCAAGCCAACTGCTTAGTCTGATGCAGGAGCTGAAGCAACTGAACTTGCATACCATAGTACCCAAGAGCTACATTAGAACGACATTGTGTGTGCATGAGATGAGTAATCAGCCCTCTAGTGTATAAACAGACCCTCCCCCATATCAAATCGAAGGTCTAGTTTGACCGTAGTTCGAGCGTGACAAATAGCGGGAGTGAAATGTGGGAATGTGGGAACGTGTTTAAGCCAATGTCGGTACTTAGATCGATATTGATCGACAGGGGACGTTTCCTCAGCATATTAAATAGCGTGGACGATTCGTGTTCCTTGAAAAAAAAAAAAAAAAAAAAATAGCAGTGAACCAAGGCTGCAAGGAGTCCTAGAATGGGGACCATTTGATGCCGAGATTGCGTACGCACTCTAATTTATTGTTATGTCCCAAATAGGAGCCTTCTTCTACTATGTACCTACTGTAGAAATCCAGTATTTGTCGGTCTTGGCAATGATAATTCGCTAATGGTTTTTTAGAGCCAATGACAAGATCGTCAAGACTTGCTTTATTTATTCTTAACAACTGTACGTTAAAGATGAACCCGCAATATAGAAATATTACCGACTGAATACTTTGTTCTTTGGTGATCGACCATCATTCGGTCCGTGACTCTGGAATAACCTCCATTTTAGGGAGTTGCATAATGGTCGTAATAAATTCGAGATATGGTCAATACTCTTGATCCATAAATGGCTAGCTAAGCCCGCCGAAATCCGAAACCCCGTGGACTATAATGATTTCTTGTTTTCGCCAGTCAATAACGAACTTGCACTAGCATGGAAAGTTCAGACAGTGAGGAACAAGATAATCTCATCATACTACCTACTAAATAATCATTGCTTACAGTAGTTAAAACACTCCTTCGCGTCGGAACTCGCTTTTTCGGCTGTTCCTCGATTTTGCTTGGCCCCCCTTTCACGCATAAGTCAAGATGACTTGCATACGTAGTACACAGTAAGCCTGCAAACCATTTCTACAACTTCAAATGGTGGTCAACCCCTTTATTTCATGTTCTCGGTTTACAGATAAAGAAGTAGGCGGCTTGCATGCTAAATCCAGGCAACGATGAAGTAGTAGCTGAATAATGCATGATCCAATTCTCTATCTTTATGTTGGTTGCGTCAACAATTCGTCGGTTTGGCCGGTCGCCGTCTTACCGCGTGCACCGCCGCTGGCGTACACGTACTCCTTATTTGTGGCGCTTCCGAGCTGATGGAAAACGAGAACGGAGCTTGCACTGCGAAAGGGTTGGGTTCGCCGCATTTGTCCAAAAAGAAAAACACATGTCAACTAGGAACTTTTCTTTCCGTGTCAATAATATTTGATATATTCTTCGGGAGGGTCCGCCCGCTAAGTTAGTATGGCCGACCCCTTTCTAGCTGACGCTAGTATACTAACTAACATACTAACAGCATAATGCCGTTTTCTAACTATTTGATACCTCCCCAGCTTCCTATTCGAACTCAGATCAATGTATTTCCAAACCACCTTTCTACGAGGCAACTATAGCACGAATATTGAAGGAGGTTACATGTAGACTCCGAGACCAGGAATCGAGGCAACCAAGAAACACCACCCACGCATCCCATATACCGCAAAAACTCCACTTCTTCAACAAAACAATAATCATCAAACGAAGTGAAGCTGTGAATTGTAAATAAAGTCTTTAATCTTGTATGCTCTGATTTATGGGTTTCTTACATTTTTCCTTTTGGCTGTGTTGTTCAACATTGTAGTCGTAGATTCTCGGTGGTATACGAATGACACTCTGACTTCTGCGAGGCCAAGAATAGTCAGAACAGCAGTATATGACTGATTGTCAATTTTTGTTTCAAAGGCTTCAGCCCTACATAAGCATATTATAGCGACCTATGATGATATAATATACTTACATACACACTTAATAAAATGGTCACAGCAATATCCGTGCAACCCTGTGCTTATACGCTGTATAATAGCTCGAACTCGTTCTTGAATGTCTCAGGTTAATAACTTACGTCAGCCCGAGTCTCCTTTCTACGTGGCCACAGCAGTTAGTTAGAGGCAAGAATACCTACTATATAGTCTCCTCTCTTGCACTGCAAGTTGAGTGATTTCTATTATCTATCATTCTTACGGGCCCTTCCAACATAGCAGTGAAGAGATCTGTTCGTATCTCTTCAGAAAATCTCGAATTTGTTTATTCTGAGGACATCGTATCATAATCATGATCATAATCATAAAGAATCTCGTCGTTGCCCGGCAGCCCTAGCTCTTTGCACTTCAGCACCATATCTTTACTCACCACATAGACTTATCATGCAAGCCCACCCGCCAAGCAAGCATGCGGATCCCGTAGACATGTTTGGGTGATGTATTGCATGTTCAGTTCGCACTTATGGAATAAATTGGTATCCATCGCGTTCCATGGTAGCTGTTTACCAGTCGATCACTGTCGATTGAGCAACAAGACGAGTCCATCCTCGCATTTTGTACAGAGCACCAGATCTAAGACCGCTTCCCTGATGAGATTTGTATATTCACTCAATCTTCAAAGGTGTAGCCTGTCAACCGGGGCCAGTGTTCTAGGCAACCCCGCCGTGAAATATCCAATAGACTCCTGTTGAGTCGTCCCATGGCGTATCCTGACGCCTAATCGTTTCCATTGCTCCATGATATCATGTCCGCTCCTCGTTTTCCACAACATGTTGATATCTCTAGCCTGAGAGATAGTAAGGAAAATTCAAAATCAAATCAATAATCCAGCCCAAGACTCCTTTCTGCCTACTCAATAGGCTTTGAACGCGTTAGTAGCAAAGATCGTGAAGAAAAAAAATAGAGGCCTTTTGAGTCCCCTCCCACTAAATCTAATAAAGGACCGAGCGCCTAAATTTGTATTTCCCATTCGAATCTTGGCCCGTGGTGTCTGCTTCGGCAACAACGTATGGTTTGAGCCCATGATACTTCTTTGGAGGCTCGGCCGCATCAGCAGCAACGGTAGTACAAACACACGTCCCTGGTGCATTTACCGTAGAGATCGATATCATTGTAGCTGTAACAACGCTAGTAATAGTCTCAGTAACGACGCCGCCCCCGATAGTCTGCGTAATGGTTGACGCAGCTGGCGGTGATGAAACCGGATTGGCTACGGTCATAGTATACGTTGTGATCTGGTCACCGGAGTCCCCTCCGCCCATGGTGACAGTAACAACTGTCGGAGCCAAGGAAGATGTCGTTGGGGAAATAGTGAGTGTACTTGTGATCGCCGTCGTTTCCGTGCCCGCTCCTACAGTAACAGTGACGATAGACACAACTGGGGTGGGTGTCGGTGTTGCACCTGTTACAGTTACGACGCTCGTGAGTATCGTGTCAGAAATAGTCATTGTAACAACTGAAATGACTGGTGTAGTAGTCTCGGCGGCATCAACTGCACTTGTTGTAGGCGAGTCGATGACATCTGTAGTCGCCACACCAGTCTCGGTAGGTGGTAGAGAACTGAAGGATGCCAATACAGAGGAAGAAATGGCTGGAACCTCCGTGACAGGGCACACAGTCGTCGTTACTCCAATCACAGTGGTGATCAAGACTGTCGACACTCCCTCTGGTAGTGAAGTGGGAAGTGAAGTCACCTCACCCGTGCCTGATGCAGCTGGGCAGTTGGTGACAGTTGATGCGCATGAGATGATAGTTTCAATAGAAGTTGCAGATATCGTTATCGTAGTTAAGTCAGCCCCGACGCTAGTTGTGCTTATATTTGCGAAGGGCGGAATGGTCGATGCAGCTGATATACTACTGGTGACTGTCGCATTGCCCACTAGGTTACTAGTTGCCGAGGAAGTAGCTATAGACCAGTCAGGATCTCATACAACTAGGATGACTTGAGTTGAGACGACTATACCATCTATCACTGCGTCCACAGTAGACGAAGTTGTGGTATTCACGATAATTGTTAACGAGCTGAGAGAGGCCGTGGTACTATCGGACGCAGCTGATGCCGATGTCGCTTCAACTAGTGTGTCTGTTGTAGTAGCTGCTGCTGACGAATTGGTAAATAAGAACTGCTTGGGTAGCTGACGACGGGCTTGGCTGCTTCCTACTAACGCCATCACAACAGCAAATCTATGGCTACTTGAGAACAACATAATGAGTGAAAGGGCCTAAAAGATCAATCAAGGAATGGCAAGAAGGGAATGAATGTAGTGAGCGACCAAGCGCCAACGAAGCGAAAAATTGAAAAGACCGAAATTAGAGGAGACAAGGAACTGGACTTGGTAAGGGAAGGTCGTCGTAGTCGAAGGACTCTGGTCCCTTTTCAACCAAGATCCCTCTCTATGATGCGGATAGCCTCCTATTAGATACTACACAACAATCATTTCCCCTGCCTATGATGAAGGCAAGGGCTCAAACGTACCTGCTTGGCATATTCTGTCATGACTCGGTAATGTTCCAACATAAACGAAGAGCGAAGACTAGGTTCATAGGATCATACTTCTTACTGAATTAGGAGAAGACTCGTTAGAGATCGTCGCAAGACCCTGTGCTCATCCTAGGGAAGTCATGGGACGAGACCTGCGCCTCTCCTGGCGCCGGGATGAGAGAATCTCATATGAACCACCGTAGGCGATTTTACCTCATTGTTTTAGATATACCCTAATCGGAATATCTAGGGCCCGATGTAGAGAAATTCTTGTTGCAAGGTGTTAGGGTTGTGAAGTTATATATATGATACCGGTCTGGATTTTCCATCCAAAATGGAGACTCAAGCAAGTTTGATTGTAGTCTTTGGTCTAAAAAAGCTCGCTTGAACTGTATTGCGTCCCAATAACCTCTTAATACTAGAGCTAAGTGAGCAGGGTCTCGATGCCAACCCGGTAGTTAGCAAGACTGCTGGGGTCAATATCTCCCGGAGCGCTATATACTATAGTTTTGCAAAGACAGACGGAGTGTGTAGTCAGATTTAAGGGGTTGGTGCTGCGAGGAGGGAGGAGGTGGTTACACTTTTGGAAGCTTAACTGTAAGAAGTCTTATTTTCTGATGAGCAGTTTATTGGGAGAGATAATACTTGTTTCCTTGATATTCATGCGCATATTAAGAAGCAGGTCCTCTAACTTGAAGTTGAAGATAGATGCTGCGCCGACACCAAGACCCTGGCAAGTACCAATCGGAGACGATAGCGACATTGTAAGGAGCTAGCCCCGTGTTGCAATATCAGCCAATCGGGAATTCATGCCATCTCCTAACAAGCTCCCTGAGTTCTTCTTGGCAATTCTTCAGGAACCGCGCCTCTGTTTCAACGACGTTCCTCACTATAACTCCGACGAAAAATCAACGTATAATTGTTCCTGGTCGCTGTAACCCTCTTACCGGGGTTTAGCTCCTCACCAACGCTTTCGTTCTATCTTGGCTACTGACCTGAGACAGTGGCTGTGCTCTCAACCCCCCAAGACAGCGTCACAGGTCTTATTGTCAGGATCGATATATTGTCGTAATTCAAGCGGTTGCGGGAAAGTGCTCATGTGTAGAAGTATTCGAGAAGTAAGGACTTGTTTAGACTAATGCTTTCACGGCCTAAGGCGCCCTAAGTAAGTAAGATTCTTGGTCTGTGCTTAGAATTGCTCTATCTTTTTTGAGTAATTAAAATCGTTGTCGAATTACATCATCGACTCCGAGTATGAACCAGATACAGCTTCCCATATCATGGGTACGCCTGGGCGATAAAAGGAGATAGGAACTTCAGAGCAGTTATTTTTAGGGCAAAGTGTCTTCGACGACGGAGTTTCCATCAGTCAAGTCCGTTAAAGCTGTCGGTAACAAATTCCATTATACTACAACACTTCGGCGACAAGAACCCACGATGGATTGGTGTTCTGAAAACGGATGAATGCATGCAATGAGTCATCGACGTGAAGCTGTAGTTGAAGACCTGAATACGGTTTAGAATTAGGAACTAGGCTTATTTACTGCGACATGCTATTGGGCTCGAGCTGGTTATAGAAAGAACATCCGCACACACGCAACAAGAGCTCGCAAAAGCTGATAGGAATTCCACTGCATGGTGCTTACTAGGCTGGTCTCTACTTGGGTAGCCGTTACGGATGAATCATCCACTTTTGACGACCAACGAAGCAAATCATAAATCATTTCCGTCTTAGTGTTTCTCCATCGTGTAGCTGCATCAAGGTACGCTTCGTTCCTTTTTGCGGGCCGAAGCATTCAATCTATACTTGATCAGCGGCGCATATACTGCTACTTCATAAACCTCGGATAATTTAACGCATCTAGGTGTTACGACATTGAGACGGTCACGTAGGGATTCTCTTACTATCTTCCGAGTGATCGAGACGTTGCCTTTTCCTGCCTTTAGTGTCACTATTACTGACACGTTAGGGAAATTTGCGGACAATTCCCTATCTTGTGCTCAGTGGCTCACACTCCCCCGTATTAGAAAATGCCCAATCAAATCGTTGGCAGACGCTAAAGTCTCGTATTATGAATTACCACGTGAAGGTGTTATGGGGAAGTCACGGGCATATCCGGTTGCAGATCGTACGCAGTCGACTATTTGAGGGGACGGGATTCCTACTTCACTTATCTTTCTTTCATCTAAATGAGCCTAAAATCGAGAACAACACTAGGCGTAAGCTGTTGAATGATGGAAGTTATACAAAGCTATACAAGTCGAAGCATATTGGTTCATCTCGAACTCTCAAAGAAAAGTCACGGGACTGACACAACCTAATAATGTCGCCAAGGCCCATCATCCGACCGGCGAGTCAAGAACGAGAACGCAGAAACGTCCATATTCTGTGTCAATACACTACAATATAGTCAATCAATCACGGATGGGCGGGGTAATGGGCCATCGAGCTATACTTAGGTGAGTTGGCGGAGACATTCTCTCAAGATGACAAGTGAGAAAGGCGTGAACCGTCTAAACACTTCGACTGATCTACCTGGTTATACGATTAACTCACCTTCTATGTTCAACCAATTCCTTCTAAGGACAGGGACGAAATAAATTATGCAGGCATTAACGAAAAGACGGTTAACGAAACGCTCGAAATCGGCCGCGACTATAGGGATCGAGGAAAGTTATACTAAGTTCCTAGACGAGTCACTCAGGCCAGTGAGTTGGCTCTTGAAAACTTGCTCCTTTGCTAAATACCAAACGATTTGAACAAAGAGCTAAGCGGATATCTGGGCGGGCTCGGCCAAGTCCAGCCTGTGTTCAGCGGTTATTACATGGTCGATGCCTCCTATACATCGGGTGCTCTGGTCTTGGCCCTTTATCACAAGACTATTTCTTCCTGACCGACCTTCTCCCGCGACTCGCGGCCTTGACGTTTCCGAATACCGTCTCGCAAGATGCTCTAAGCCGAGGTCTCAGTCTCCATGACAGATCTAACGTGCCAGGGTCTGCCGGAGAGGATCAGAGCATATATTCAGACCCTCATGAATCCACGCGAGATTTACGAATGCTCCGATCGTAACTCGGCTGTTTTGCGGAGTGGTGTACCGTTGGACAAGCTGCGTAATAGGCTTAAGTGCATAGAAGTGCATACTTATTAGTCACGAATGTGCGGGCTGTTTCTCCCGCTCGACCGCTCACGGCTGACAACAGGTACTCGCGAAAGCTTGGCCAGGGACTGATACGTCACCGTCAGAATGTAACTGGTGAATGTGCAAGATGAGGAGATCTCATGATCTTACTTACGGTCTCTTTCTGCGACCTCATGCGGACATTGGCCTTCCCATTCAGGAAAGTATTAACATGTTGTTGGAATTAGAGAAGCCCCAGCCGAAAACTCGGATTTTGCGCCGTCTTATTGAGGGGAACTTGGGTCTCTCCGCATTTCGTCGCCGGTTTTCAGCCAATTACTCTCCAGAACCCGAGACCAAACGATCGGGTGGGCAAGGCAACCCTGTGACCTGCCTTAAGCTGCATCACTTACAACAAAAAGAAAGGCATTATGACGAGTGTCAGGCACACACCGACTTGATCAACGAACGGGATCTCGTGATATCCTTATGGCACGCCATGAGAGGCTCACACACACGCGAGCAGAACGGCACTTTCGCCAAGCCACTTCCCCAGATCTTGGGGCTTTTCACAACTCAGCTGGAGAAGCACGGGAAGAGGCGGGGAGGATGGGAGCCAAGACAAGCTACCTGGGTCTGCCTGGGTTGGGTCTACCAGGGGTTGGATTTAGTGCCGCACGTTGCACCCTGCGCCAGGCCAGAAGATATGATGCAACCCTGCGCCAAGTCGCCGAGAGCCTGGGAATCACCTGCTTTCGCTGTACTCTCCTACTGTAAGAATTCGAATCTTTGTTTGGCATGCATAGCTTACCATCTCAACACTAGCATAGAGGACTACGCAGTAGTCTGTGTTATTGCCGTAACACTGAGAAGCACGTATTCCGCCGCAAGCAAACTAGCGGCTCTTCGGAGGGCTGGGATGTCTAGACTAATTGCTTCCAACGGGGTCTAGAGCATACCTCGCTTGGTCTAAGGGTCTGAGTCTGGATGAAACTATTAATTATTATAGGGAGTTATTCGAGACCACCCCTCAACCCCTTGGCTATTTGCTCCGCGCAGCCAGCCTACGATTGTGGAACAAAGCGACGAGAGTTTATGCATCCCGACGACTCCTGGCCCGCCTAGTGGCCATGGGATGAGGCATGAGGCATGTGCTGGACAGGTAGGTATCCGGACCTGCATTGTGGCGGCGACTCGCTTTGCAAGTACCGAAAATGTGACGAGCATTAGGCTAGTAGAACTCTAATCTGGTTCTGTAGCTCGACCCTCTTCAGCCAACACATGATCCTTGCGTCGATATCTGAGCTGTCGTTAAGTCAGCAGAGGTAAGCCCCATGCTAACCTATGCTACCTACCCTTTACCTTGGTTCTTGGCCGAACTACCTATGGAAAAGTAATATGCCATATGCCAAAGCGCCACCTGCAACACGAGAATACTACGAAATCTCCGAAGAAGTCATTAAGTGCCTTTGCGTGGTACGCTGGTCTTGTATAATCACGCTACACATCAATTTCCGGATAGGGAAACCTACAACTGTGCGTCCTTAATGAGCCCATGCGAGTTCTGTGAGGCTGCCTCTTCCAATCACAGGCATTTGCGCTTCCGACTTTCCGATTGTTTGGAACATTCCATTCCCAAGACCGTCCCAGATTCAGATGTGACCGGGCTGCAAGATGCTGACAGCAAAGCCCTATCACATGAGTGTTAACTAAATTGCTCGACGGCCTTGGTAGTTCAATGGCTTGGCTCGGGTGCTCTGGCTTATACTACTGCACATGGATGCATTTCGTTTGCGCATGCTCAATTTATCTTTTATCTAGGTAGCTGTCGTTGGGCGGACTCGAGGCCCACCCCGAGGTCTTATTGTCTGCAGTGCCACCGCTTTCACTTATATCGATGGCGTCACGACAATCTAAGGGAGGCATTAACGCTTTTCCTTACAGATTGTTCGCTTAGCCCCCTAGTATTATGTATCTGTCTCTCAGGAAGCCAAGCCCGCCCCAATGCGGGTTGCCCCCCTCATAATAGATCATTCCACGATGCCTCTCCCATGGGATGCAGACCAACTTCTTCAAGTCTCATGACTTGGAATCCTGTCCTGTTACCAGCCTCCCGGGGTCTAACCAGTCTTCATGACTCTTGTGTCTTCTGGGAAACCTTCCGTATTCGTCCTGGCCATCTGATTCTGCGGATACCTAGTTCCCCTTTACCAACAGCTCTGTAATGTAGCATTTAATGTTAAGGTTCCTCACTCAAAGCTTGTCTATAATAACCTATGCTTCATTCCCGCTTGCTCATCTCATTTCGATGTCATTGCATGCACGATACTTGTATATACAAGGTAGTCTGATAAATTCGGACATCTTACTATAGATCAAGCAGTTACCCCGTCCTTTCATTACTCTGGGTCTGCACATGCCGTTCACTATGGGCTTAAAGGACGCTCTGACCGGAGCGTTCCTCTTTGGGGGTCTCGCCTTGGGAGCATCGACATTTTCTCCTGCCAGACCTCCAGCGATACCGCTTGCTGTTAAAGCCCCCTACCTGAACACCTGGTTGGATGCTGGGAGCGATGGCGGCAACGGCGGGTACCTCGCCGGCCAGTGGCCCGTCTTCTGGCAGTAAGTTTTCTATTCTTGCTCAGGAAATCTAGGTTTGACTTAATTTTATCGCGCAGACAACAGGTCACAGCCTGGACAGGTTTGATTCAAGTCGATGGAGCCACGTATCAGTGGATGGGTGCTGTGCCAAACACGCAGAACGTGGATCAGACTGAGTTCTCTTATACATCAACAAGGAGTAACTTTGTCATGAATGTTGGTGGTAAGGTGGAGATGAACATCACCTTCCTCTCACCAGTCACGCCCAACGACTTGAAAAGGCAATCTCTGACCTTCTCATACCTCGACGTTGGCGTTCACTCCCTCGACGGCGCTGAACACGATGTCCAGTTGTATGCTGATGTTTCTGGTGGTAAGTGACGAATGTGGACTCTCTGGTCTCGGCTTTTGCTCACCATACAACTTTAGAATGGGCATCTGGTGATCTAGGTGCTGTTATCGAATGGGACTATGGGACTTCTGACGGAGTTGCATATCACACATTCCATCGCCAAAGCCAGACTGAAATCTCGGAGACGAGAGAGCTACCGAATTGGGGCGATTTCTACTGGTCTACTGGAAACACAGATGGCGTAAGTCTTCTCAAGTGCACATTTTGCTTAGAACTCAATAGAGATAGCCTTGCGATACTGTTGCTAATGTGTCCTGCAGCTCACTTTTCAGAGCGGCTCTGACGTCGACGTTCGGGGCGCCTTTAAAAACAAAGGTGTTCTGGCCAACACTAAAGACACCAACTTTAGAGCTGTAAATAGTAATTGGTAAGTCGAAGACACGTCTATCTCTGTTCGTGTCCTGACTAATGATTTTCCTAGGCCCGTGTTCGGATTCGCCAAGAATCTTGGATCCATCTCGAGTAACTCGGTCAATACTCTGTTCACTATCGGTCTCACCCAGGACAATGCCATCCAACTCTTGGGAGAAGGCTCAGGCCTCACAACTTACCCATCTCTATGGAAGAGCTATTTTAGCTCTGACCTTGATGCTGTAAGCAAGCATACAAATACCCTTTCTATGTACCACGACATTGCTCACAAGCTGCTGTAGGTGACCTGGTTCTATAACGATTATAGTACGGCCGCCGGCCTGGCCACTAGCCTTGATAACCAAGTCGCGTCGGATTCCATTGCTGCCGCTGGTCAGGATTATTTGACCATCACCAGTCTTAGCGTCCGCCAGACTTTTGGAGCTCTGCAGTTCACTGGAACTGACTCGGATCCTGTCGTTTTCCTCAAGGAAATCAGCTCTAACAGTGATATCCAGACCGTGGATGTCATATTCCCTGCGATACCCCTGATCTTGTACACCAATCCTAAACTTCTCGACTACCTCCTGAAGCCATTGTTCCTCAACCAAGAGAACGGACACTATCCTAACACAAACGCTATTCACGATCTTGGCACCTTCCCTCTGGCTAAGGGGTATCCGGACGGCACGGATGAACCTCAGCCACTTGAAGAGTGTGGAAACATGATAATCATGGTTCTCGCCTACGCCCAACGAACCAAGGACACCGATTATCTCAACCAGCATTACGAAATCTTGACGAAATGGGCTGGCTATCTCATCGACGAGTCTCTGATCCCAGCGGACCAGATCTCAACGGATGACTTCGCAGGGTCGTTGGCCAACCAGACCAACCTAGCCATCAAAGGTATCATCGGGCTGCGCGCTATGGCTGACATCTCAAACTTGACGGGCCACGCAGATGACGCCACTAACTACCTGAACACTGCAAACTCGTACATCAAGCAGTGGCAAGAGCTCGGCATCAACAGCGCGGCGAACCCCCCACACACGACACTGTCATACGGAGACGGTGCCTCGCACGGTCTGCTGTACAATCTGTATGCCAACTCGCTGCTGGGCTTCGGCTACGACTTCGTCCCACAGTCCGTCTACGACATGCAGAGCAGCTTCTACCCGACCGTGGCCCTCAAGTACTGCGTGCCGCTGGACACGCGCCACACCTATTCGAAGACCGACTGGCAGTTGTGGGCCGCCGCCATCGCCTCCGAGGAGACCCGAAATGACTTCATCTCGCGCATCGCCAACTGGATCAATGTGACGCCCACCAACAGGGCTTTCACCGACCTTTACGACTGCGCTTCGGGCGACTACCCTGGCATCACTTTTACGGCACGACCAGTCGTAGGTGGTCATTTCGCGCTGTTGGCGTTGCCATGATAGATCGGGTTCCGGAGCTGCATACTTTCTCACTTAGTTTTCTCTTTTTCTGCTATACGAATTGCATCACGCCTCCCTCATCTCACCAGGACTTATCTAGTCAC
The DNA here is from genome assembly GCA_007182795.1 of Xylaria flabelliformis. Lineage (NCBI taxonomy): Eukaryota > Fungi > Ascomycota > Sordariomycetes > Xylariales > Xylariaceae > Xylaria > Xylaria flabelliformis. The sequence continues at coordinate 96,420 of VFLP01000057.1, read as the reverse complement.
TTTATCTCATACCTATACCTCCAAACCTTCGGGGTTCGAAGTCTTCATTCAATGAATGACGTCGAACTTCCCCATGTAATGCCGATCGCTGTAGCGAACACCCGCGTCTTCATTGACTATTCGCGACTCATTGTCGCTCCCGCCCGGAATGTTTCATCACCGTGAGAAACTATTGGCTTGCTACTCAGCGATCCCTTAGTTGTCTTATGCCACTTGGCAGACATCCGATCTACCTACCTACCGAGCTCCGTCTCACATCTACAGCTCCAGCATAAGCGCCGTCGTCGTCATCGCCTTTGTCGCACTGCATGATCTCCACATTAGCACCTTGATGATGATATCCCTCCTATAACCAATAAATATATCATACATAAAACTCATGGAATCGAATGAGCGACTCATTCCTAGCTAGTGTTTCTTAGATAGTCTGTGAGAACCACCCCATGTTGATGCAATAACATGCATGGTATCTCATCATTAGAAATATATGAGAAATTACACAAAACTTTTATTATGTGCCTGAGCGTCTATCAATCATCGCATCCCCCAATGTGTTTTTCAAGGGGGGAAAAGCATTCGCTAACTTCCAGGCTGCATTAGCGCCCGGCGATAGGGAGATGCCTACATTATCATGTTATAAGTAGAGGCCACTCCAGCTTATAGACAGGGATGAAAGGGGTTCGGAATACGAATAGTCCTTATCTACCTATTGTGATGTTGATTTTTCATACTAGGTAAAAGAGATGACGGACAAAGGACGGTATTCAGCTCTCGTGGACGATCGCTTTTTAATAGCAGGCATATCCAAGAACTTGGTATGCGTTTTGAAAATAGATGTCTTAGCGTCAAGAACACCATACCATCCTTTCATAGATCTCCGGAAGATCAAGAAAAGCCTTATACATACCTACTATATCGCCGATGAACGGCGATGATCACAATGAATTAAATTAAGCAAATGCCTTCAGGTACCTGCATCTGGGCTCGAGCGATTTATGCATCGGAGGCTCGATTAGCACGAGTCGGGCCCGAGTCAATCGGAAAAACTTGATTTAGATTGTCCAAGATGCATTACGAGCTCCCAGGGTTATCCCTCTTTTCTCCCCCCCCAAAAGCATCTTCCGTGCATTACACGTGTACATAACATGCGAGACCATCATTAAGATCGTCCTATTGCCGTATTCCGACAAAAAATATTACCAATCCACCATACAGTATTCCTACAGTTCTCTTTATTAAACCCCATGCTGGCAGCATGAATGCCCACATTCATTTCATTGGGAAAAGAAAAAAAAGGGGACAAAATGAGATCTTACATGGATACAATCACGTCTTCCTGGTTCTACCTAGTCCACTAACTCAAAAGCGCTACTAACCCCCTCAAAAGCAGTGATTGTCCCGCCCAAGCTCTTCGCATCCCCGAAGTACCTGATACGATACGTGCCTGCCTCAGCCCAGGGATCGGTCGTCTCCCACGTGATGGCGACTTCGCTGGTCCCGAGTAGCTCGCTGACGCGGCGCCAGCGAAAGACCAGATGCCAATCAGCATCGTCGCGGACGGCCTGCCACTCGGGCGCGCCGGATGCACTAGATGCGGCGACGAACTTCTCCACAACGGCGTAGCTTCCCCCGAGTCGGAGGTTGTTCCGCGGGTTCGCGCCGACGAACCTGACGGTGACGGGCTCGCCTTTATGGTACGACCCGCCATCAACGTCCTGCACAACGTCGCCGAACTTCTTGAAGAATGGCGGCGCGTCAAGGATCACGGAGGGAATGAAGCTCAGGCTCCGATTGCTGTTGTTCGGGGGCTCCGGACCTTGCGGTGGTCGGATAGCGGATGAAGAGCCGAGAGCGGAGATCCAGGATAATGTGACGTTGATGTATGCTGCCAAAGTATGTGGCCCGTAGAGAGTGCTTGCCCCTTCATATCGCTGGATGCTATTGAGATAAGTACATTAACGCTGGTTTTTGTGACTGTTTTGACATTGCAGGTCAAGATTCGGGTAAGTTGGGTCGTCATATTCTTCGTAAGAAAAAAAAGCTGAACAGAGATCCTCCGCATATCACACGGATCACATTTGATGTAGCATGTACCCAATTGACTGAAAGACTGAGCGGCTTACCTGTACTCTTCCTCCGTAGCGATATAATGCGTATAACTATTCGCAGGTCCCCCCAGCACAACGACAGGCGAATCGGAACCATCTTGGCTCGCAAGTTGGGCTTCAACCTCATTGGCCACAGCATTCTTCCATCGACGACCGGCCATCGTCGTAGCCTCTCCCGGACTCACGATGATGACTAGCTGGCCAACGCGGAAGGCCTGGACATCGACGATGTTGGGTGTCCACTCGTAGGGCGTGGAAACCTCGCCCACGTCAAGGAGGATAGGTTTCGCGCCATGGCAAGCGACTTGATCCTTTGAAGGTGCCTTTAGAATGCCCGACACGACCTGCCACACAGGCGACGTCGTGTTAGGGTTCCCATCATGTTGGGTGAAGTCGAACGCTCCCGGGCCGTCCGAAGTGCCAGCGGCAAAGGAGTAACCCAAGGCCGCCGGACACGTAGTTACCTCAGTCCCGTTCGGGAGTTCGAACTGGTAGTTTGACATGTTGTGGAAGGTATGAAACGACTTGACCCATTTCCCGCGGATGGGACTTGGAGAGCTGTTCAGCTCATCATACAACTTCTTCGCGGGTTCGAATTGGCGCTTGCCAATCTCAAAGCAAGACGAAGTGCCTTCGTCGTTGGCCCTGAAGAACGGCCCACGGGCATGACATTTCTGGGATCTTCCATCACTGCATGTGCTGTTTTCAAAACTACACATTTGTCCCGTACCATCCTCGCACCAAGCACCGAGAACGTTAGGACTCGTGTCGCCGACGTTCGCTTGCGAGAAGCCCGCCACAAATCCTTCAGCAGACGTCTCGTCATCCACAACACTCTTCTCAAATAAGTACGCAGCCACGCCCTTGTTATCGCCTGAGATGAGGGTGTTATTTCCAAGGACTGAAGTGCCATGGGTGGGAAACCATGTCAGAACACCGATATTTTTCCCATCGGACGATCGCTGGAATTTAAGCAAGGTCAGGTCCTTCTCTACCGACCCGTCATCTTCGGGGTTGACATAGTGCCTTGCGCGTTCCTCCTTAGGGTTCGCGAGATAGGCAAATAAGCTTCGGTTGATGTTCGCACCAAAGACCTTGGTCGACCCAACACTCAGATGGCCGGGTGCCAGACTTTCATGAGCCTTCTTGATAGACAACAGGGCGCCATCTACGATGGCTCGATAGCTCTGTTGATCGAAGCCTTTACTCGTGATTTGAGGCAGAAGATAGTTCAGCCACGCCCCGGGTCCGGAGTGCGAGTGAGTACCTGTTACAGCCAAGTTGTGATGGCCGTAGTCGGCGTACTCGGGGCCTAGCTCGCGAAGCCCTGATTTGATGCCGTATCGGACCGCCGTATCGCCGGATTGCGTGTCCAGGACCAGGTAGATGAACCTGTCAGCGGGACGGGATGGATCCGCAACGATGAATGCACGTGAATATAGTCGTTGCCTCAGACCTGTGCCAATTTGATTCGGGTCGGCATAGCCCATGAGGTTAATCTCCACGCAAGGTCTAGAAGGTAGGCATTAGCTAATTTGATACACAATTCACAGACAGGATGCTTAGACAATGACATACCCAGTGATATCGGCCTTGCCAACTCCCAAGAGATACTCATCTCCCTCGGCACTCGATGGGACCCATGACTGTTCAGATGCCTGATCACCCAGCCATGGCGTCAATCTGTTTCTTACACTATGTGGCGCGGTTATGGCCAAGAATAAGAGCGTTGATGCTAAAAGCAAGGCGGATGCCAGGACGGTAAGCCTAGTGGACCTGTTCCTGGGCAGATCTGGCAGTGACGGTGAAGGACCGGCCCTCTTCTCATCGTCAATTTCTTGCATGGTGTCTCCTAAGCAGTGGGGTCCCAATCTGAACTTGGGCGTCAAAATCTTGCCTCTGTAATGGAATGGAGCTGAGGTCTCAGTCCGGCTGTCGCGGGAGGACTCGCTATAAAGTGGCGTTGGACCTTTGCCAGAACGAGGAGACGACCCTCAAGTTATGATACAATTCTAGGATGCCATATGAACTCCTCCTGGACACGACTAACATGCCGTTTGACTACAGAGTGACATTTTGTGGTTGCTCTATACGCATCACAAGACGGCTGCCTGTGAGACACAAACGTGAAGTAGGTAGGTACAGTGCTACACCGAACCAGCTGACGCTTACGTCATAGCTCATTTGCTGCAAGTAGCTACACGGTAGCCCCTTGGCAAGCTGATAACGATAAGGAGATTTTAGGGGTCAGTCCATCTGTAACTAGCTAGACCCGGATTGCACAAACACGCATAATTAGGGTAAGTAGGTACCTAGGTAGGTACCTAGGTATTGACTGTTGGACATTACCTAGTGAATAGGAGCAAGATTCTTGTCATCACTCATGGATACATATGAAAACACAGCATACATTTGAACATGTTGTCATATGGATACTGTGGACTTACTGCAGTAAGAGAGCTTTGATTGACACTTTTTTTGCAGTTATATACAGCCTCCAGCCTCCAGAACTGTCATCAGGGGAACTAGCTCGTCCTCTTTCAATCCCTTCGGCTTCACCCATCCCGATGTCAGTTGTTGCTTTTTCACTTATAAACCAGGGATGCACGCTTCTACGGCGCCAACAGAATCCACGCAGCAACGATAGCACCCGATGTCTCAATCAAGCCTAGAAGAAGGCTAGGAGGAAAGACTAGGAGGAAGATGGTCGGTCACCGGGGGGCCGGTCCAGTTGGGGTTTGACTGTTGAGCAACCGCCATGCAGAGATAGGTAGTAGCCGCGGCCATCTCTGTCGATATAACCCCAGATTAGTAAATCAAGCTCTCTAGCGGACTTTACAGATAAAACAACGTTGGGCTAATTTTATAGAACGTACGGTCTAGCTCTTTGTTGGTGGTGCATTTGGCGTTGATGCACGGCTGAGCGATCTTGAAGATGTCGTGCTGATGGTCGCACTGGCATGGGTAGTCGGTGAGGCTGCAATTGAGTGCTTTGTAGCCGTCTGCGAGGCAGCCCGTGGCGCACGCGGGGACCTTGGCGGCCAGCTCGTCGTTGGTTATCGCGACGGCCAGCGTCGCGAAGACAGAGAGGATGATGGTTGTGAATTGCATCTTGGTGCCTGGTGAAGGAATGGTGTAGCAAATGTTTTTCAAAGTGTGAAGAATGCTTGTGGTATTGTCAGACCCTTTTATATGGAGAGTGACCGAAGTGAAGCGAAGAAATTGAGTAGTCCATCAATAGCAAGTACGTTCCTGGCAATGCCTAAGATTTATATACCTTTTGCTTACCCTTGAGTGGACACTAGTCGCTCTTGTTGCTAAGGGAGCTTGTTGAAGCCATCGTCGCAGATGTAGTCACACAAATAGTTTACTACCATGTGTTTGGACGATGGAATCTTGGTGGCCCTCTTCGTCGAGAGGGAGGTTATGTCATCAAATATATTTGTAGATAGCACGTGCGCGCCCTCAACTTTTCGGATCAGCCACGGGTGTTCTCCGTAGCAGCCCAATGATGACACAGGTGAGCCTCAGCATTTTATTGGACGAAAATGAAAGCCGAGCCCTCGGTACTAAATCCCGAAGCAAATGATTGGTATCGTCGTATTGATGATCAGACTGAAAACTAGGGATAATATGACCAATCCCAATCACTTGGCCGTTCAGCCCTCGGACGAATTGCAAGGTACCAAGGGCTAAGCTTTAAAACACGAAGGATTTAGAAACGAAAGTAGTTTTGACAACCCCATTACAAGTATCGAAAAATGTTCTGCGACTCAAGACGAAGAAGCGTCAGCTATTTCGATATAGCTAATAAATTCAGTGCTCGGGGCTTGAGTACTGATGTACTCCGTGTACTGGTATTCAACCTGGTAGATCGAGAGCGATTTGCAGTTTATATCGGGGAGTGAAAATTAGTAATGAAGGCCAAGTAGGGAAAGAACCAGATACATAGAAGATTCATCATGAATGGAAAGCACTTCTTCCCTTCACGTCACTCGAGAATCCCTCGTCTGTCCGCGACCAACATTGGTGACCGTCGTCATCACAATGATCCTGATTTCCCAATGACCCATCACATGGCATCTTGATGCGCCCTTTCTACTATGGCTTGCCTTGCGAGACCGCCGTACGTAGGCCATTATCTTGCTGTTTCGTAACAAAATGCAAGATCAATCCCGTGTCCAGCGGGCCAGAACTACTTCTGAGTAATCCTTCCCCTGGTATTCACCGGCTGGAGACGATTTGGCTGATACATGGTTGAATCGCTCGCTGTTTTCTCTAAACGTAATGAAGGTCTCCGATCTGCACCTAGAAATGGGTCAGTATTTGCCGATCCGAGTAGATTCGAAGAGCAAATATCGATTCAACTGACGTCTTGAAAGAACTGTGCTTTCTCGTTAGATAACCCTGTGTGTAGTTCTTAACGTGGCGAGCCTAAGGCGTGGCCAGCTTCTAAATTTAAATGGTGAGTTGGTTGGTGTCGATTTCGTATGCAGATGCTTGGAAGCAACAAGTAATCAAACCGGTGGTCCATTGCGAGAACCTGGGCTTCCTTTAAGTATCACGGAGAAAGCTGGATGCACGCCAGAGCCTCCATTCTTCACCGTCGCATGTCTCCAAAGGTACAGTGCTGATCCCGGGTCTTCTCATCTCAACACACTTTCTCGTAAGCTTCGGATGGCTATAATTGGTAGTTACTCGCCCATGTTGACGCTCGCGGAGTTGTAGTAGGATCTCGAATCAAGTTTCGAGATCGCGCGACAATTTGCTACTGGAAGTACTTTAACCCCGCCATGCAAGAATGCAGCGGAAATAACCAGAGAAGGTAAAAGTGCAATTTTCTAACTAATCGGCACGCAGCGAGCAGGTTGCTGTTTTTCTGGAGTATGATCATGAGTCTCGTGTATCTAAAGTCAGTTAGTTTCCTGCGTGACTGTCGGTCCCGAAGCCACGACTATAGGAATCGTGATAGATAAGTCAAAAGAGGAGAACACAATGAGCTACATAGGATGCATGGGCCTCCAAACTCGTAGCCGCCCCTGCCGAGCTACTATATACATCCATGAGGAGTTAAAAAGTGTTAGCGGGGTGCTAGAGAAGGTACACAAGTGTTGGAAGGGATCGCAGTGTTTTATAGCATTCATTATCTGGCAGAACAGAGAAAATGCAACTGTCGAGGCGTTCCTTTTTTTTTTTTTTTCGGTTTTTTTAAAAAAAAATGGGGCTTCACCACAAATGCAGAGTGTAAAAAGAAAAGATACTAGTCTTACCTCACATATTACCTACGGAACTGACGTCTTTATTTTACATGATACGGAGACGCTTAAAAGAAAGTGTTAGTTAGCTTGGGTAGTAAGTAGTGATAGGATTAACATCTTTCTCTTCCACTCAACAAGAAAACAAGTTATATCGACCTAAGCTACCTACATCCTGCTCTTGGTCACAGCCAACATGCTATAATTTCACGTGACGTGCACAGGTAAAGTTGTTAAAGTAAACATACACATTTATTTAGTCCTATGGTTACTGGAAGCGCTAGCGGGAAGAATGGGTAAGCGCTAACAGCGACCGTTAGTCGCTCTACTCTAAGGGCCACGCACCCCTCAGCAGTTTGGCTTGGTGTTCTGTGATTTGATCTTCTTCCAGAATTGAATAGTTGACATCAGATGGAACCAAAATAGGAACAACCACAAAAAGAGCATAATAGCTACTGCTACCAGAACGAAGGCCAGTGAGAGTAAAGCAATGATACGCGAGAAACTTTGGAAGTCCATGTTGGTGCCAAGTTTCTCTGTAGCTAACCCTACCTGCAGTGCAGACAATAGAACAGTGAAATAGATGAACACAGCCAAAACCCATCCAAAGTTGCGTTGAAAAAAAGCCGGGTATCGCGTTGAATGGGACATGAAGCCAAACACTACGTTCCATAGCGAAAACCCGGCAGCACCTAGACGGTAGAGATGATTGAGTCTTGAGAGCCGCAATTCGCCATACTCGTACCTCTCGTTTACAGGACCGAAGGTGCGATATCCATCTCCATAGTTGAGATCAGCTGCAAATGCTGTCCAGGTGTCATAGTCTACTTCAGGAGGTAGTAAACCCGCGTTAACAGCAATACGGTGGTCGCTTTTATGGGCAATTAACCACGTGTATGAGAGCAAGAGGCCATATGCGCTTTTGTAAAGACTTTCATCGTCGCATATTTCCTTTTCCCAGAACTCGAAGCTTAAAAGGTACTCGGGGATCGGCTTGACCCAAATGTTGGTGTCGTGCCATACCAGGTGCTCGTCGGGCGATTCGGTGGGAAGCACTGTTCGCATGAGTAGGTGCTGTCGATGGAGGGGGCGTGCGGGACGCGGAAGACCTGCAAGCCATAGGTGCCGATTGATCTTGTTAAGTCTTGTTGGTTCAAGGTCATTCTTTAAAAAAGCACCAACATCCTTTTTTGGGTCGAAAAGCTTGGAATGTTGTCGGAAGACATGCGGGAACAGTATGCGAGCCGACAATTGAGGGGCGTTCACTTTTGAGAAAGGAGGCACTAGACTAGGGTACTAGGGACCGAATTGTCAGTTGTTTCGCCTGCGATCGCCGTAATGCGATACTTACAGGTTTCTCCATCTCAGTGTCGTAGAATAGGACAGTGAAGTTCCGTAGTGTCAAGAGGGGTTTCTAGAATAGATGCCTTTCATGGTACTTCATTCCTTTTTATCGCGGGGCAAATGCATTTTAAGGCTGTAAGCGGCACATTTTTGAGCTGAACCTCCACTACGACTGCTATCAAATGATGCCTATCCCATCAGAAAGAATTGTCTCCTTCGGCTTGCAGGCACTTAAAGACAACAACTTTTGAAATTCCTTCCTCCCTAAAATTCCATAAACTACGGCTTGCGTAATGTGAAAGTTATGTATTTAAATTAGGAGCGCAGATGGTCGATTCAATTATCTTCCCTAGTGTTCGTAGTTGTTCAATTCGCCTTTCTCCTCCAGAAAGGTCCCGATTCGATGATTTCAACCCGCTTTTTAGGGCCAGCTGGAGCTTCTGCAACTGGCGTGATTCTATGCTCTATTAGAAGACTAAGTTAGATTTCCGTCAAGATTGAATTCCTAATAGCTTTTCTACTTTACCTCTTCAATCGTATTTTTGACGATGTATCGAATCACGGTGACCCGTTTGCTTTGTCCTAAACGGGCCACACGCCCTATCGCTTGGTCCTCTATTGATGGATTCCATTGTGGTTCGAGTATGTGCACACGACAAGCGACTGATAGATTGTTGAGCCTGTTTCGAGGAATCGTAAGCATTTGACAGTACTTTATGTTAGTTTGTCTTACCCGAGAGCCCCCGTTCCTATAGTCATCAATAGAACCCGGATTGAAGGATTTTCTTGAAAAGTCGCCAGCACTTCACTTCGCTTAGAAGAATGAATGGTGCCATCAACTCGAACAAAGGTAATATCTTGCTCGATGAAGATTTTCTCGATGAGATCCAAGCTACGCCTCCAGAAGGAAAAGACAATACTATGCACATATTCAGTAGTCGATGCTATTATTATCGGCTCATACCTCTTACCTTTTGTCATGACGATAATATGTCTTGATATCATTGACCAAAGAAAGAATCTTTGAGGGATACGACATTTGGTGCAGGGTATCGCTAGCCGAGGCAGATAGGTGATTGTGTTCGAACTGTGCTCCCGAAACCATGCCGCTGTTGGTAAGGCTTTGATTCCTATCAAAGTATTCCGATGGCTTTTCAGTATCCTGTGTATTCAATGTTGACCGAGCGCATTCCCGGCATTTTATTCGGCGACCTACCGGATGTTGTTGTCCCTCGAGATAGGCATCAGTTTCTAGGGATGATACTTCCGTTTGGCAGTTTGTGCAAAGAGTCTCCCCACATTGTTGAAGTAGGCTGATTAATTCGTCTGGTTTTAAATCACTTTCATTTTCAATATCGTTGAGGAGGCTTTCCATGTAAGTATTCAGGCCTGTGTTACAGAACATGCGCAGTCTCAGTACGGCGATCAGGATTAGCTTATTTTGTGCTCCAGAGGATCTGCCGTTAACGGCTGCTTTAATACACCGATCGCAGAAACTACTTAGTTCGTTATAGCCTTTGCGCTCACCGTCGGACAGACAAGGGCGATGCTGTATAAAAGAGACGCCCAGAGATGATAGGATAGTTAAGGTGCAACGCCTTAAGCATAGTGATTCAAGCAAACACCTGAGATTTCTGTAGTTCGTTTTCGGGGCACCATTAACAGTCTCGCGTCTGCCCTCAATGTGTTTTCGGAACATTGCCGCGTCGTCAAGGAGAGGAACGCGGAGGAATGTAACAAGGGAAGCTAAATCTTTCAACGAGTTCTGTACAGGAGTTCCCGTTACACACCATCTTACTAATGCCGAAAGATCTTTCACTGCTTTAAATTGCTTCGTCGAGTAGTTTCGAATGATGTGGGCTTTAACTTGTTAACATCAGAGTATACTATTAATAAGAATCTGATGAGACACGAACCCTCGTCCAGAATAAGTCGGTACCAGTGAAAATAAGAAAGGACACCTCCTCCGCGGCTGTGATCAGCTGCAACTGTACCATATGTCGATAAGACAATATTATACGGCAGAGGCGGCGATGATGGGAGCTTCCGATTTGGCCCGTGGTACCTATAAACAGATAATGTTCCGGGAACAACATGCCTTCTATAGCGTAAGGTAAAGGACTCTCTCATAAATGTGTCATCAACATACCTTTCAATTTCATTCATCCATGTATCCAGGAGTACTACAGACCTTTAGTAGGTGAAAGGAATCGACTGAGCTGGAAAAATATACTGACAGACAGAGGGCACAATCACAAGCGTAGATGCCACAGGAACCGGAAACAGAGTCCTCTGCGGGTCTTTGGTTAGACTGCTCGCAAACTCGCCTGCGTAAGCTAGCGAATACACGATACAAGCGATCATGCTCAGTGTTTTACCAAGGCCCATGCCATCGCCTAATATGCCACCAAGGGTATCGTGAGGTTTCGGACTAGTCGATCCGGTAATGACATGCCTATATCTAGCACAAATGTCAGCTCCAGCGACTCTTTCAAATATAAACTTCAGATTTACATAGGTCTCTCCGAACCGAGGCTCTCCAATTTCCATAGTCTTTTAGTTTGCTTTTCAGTTGATTCCCTGCACAAGAGGAAATCGACCGCCTCTTTTTGATGACTGTGACTGATCAGCGGTTTTGAGGGTTAATAATGACATATTCACGCCTACTCTAAAAGCATAGTTCTAATTCTCTTGTCGATTTCTACACCTCCAAGACAACCATGCCGAGGAAGGTTGTCTAATACCGCCTCAATAGTTGTCGACTCATCTGCATCCGAAATACTTGTCCTGCTAGAGCCCTGGTTGAAAAATTCGGCAGGGATGGGGGGCAGAATCGCCCCATTTCTAAATGAGGAGGCTACGATACTGAGATACTGCGGATTCTCGTAAATAATCCCCTCGGGCGTAATTACAGGGTGTTGTAAGAACAAACGATACCTGGCGAGGCCTTTAGCAACGACATCTTTCATAGACCGTGGGCCAAATATAATAAGCGCCATTTTGCAGCAGATCTTCGAGGAATGGGTCCGCGGAGCTTGCGCTGCCGCAGCTAATTCCTGACAAAGTTCTGATCGGGGCATAACTCCATTATAACTAAGCAACTCGGCTGATAATAGTGACTTCAATGCAAAGTAGATCTTCGTCCCCATTGACGCGAATGGGATATTATTTGCGAGAATGTCACACCGATCGTCCGAACATCTCAATTGAAGAGTGGTAAAGCCGTTGTCGTTTTCGTCTAGTTTATCTGAGATGATAGAATACGTATCCTGCCCGTAATTGAAGCAGATTAGGATATCCCTCAGCTAGGTTATGTCAGCCTTGTCCCGACTTCCAAAACTGGGGGGAGAAGCATCTTGGAGTATATAGTATAGACACGTACCATTCCGAAACATGTCTTGTCAGATGCTGGAGCTTGGGGAACTTGCAGGCTACTACGGATATTAAGAGAAGGAATTTCTGGCAGGCGGCTGGTATTCGTTGGCAGGACTAGATCTGTTAGTTTGCAGGAGGACGAACATCGTTTCAGTGCCTACAGGGTTTCTTAGTGTTCAAACATGAGTCCTCGTCCCCGGAAGTGCCTGTTTCATTTTCAAACGTTCGTTTTTGACTTGAATGATTGAACATTATGGCACCTAAGGAATTTTCATGAGTGCATACTTTCATATCAAAATTGGAAAGAGTAGATTACCGTTCCCCCCTTACTTTTGATAAAATGCAATACTCGTCGCTCTCAAAGTTAAAGTATGCCTGTCAAGTTTGAGATTCTGGGATCCGGTGACTGTGTTTAATGGTGATGCAATATAACCATAATGTCAATTAGCTTCATCTCTTGCACAATATCGATACCAGGCCTTCCAGTCGCTGCAAACGGATCACACTCCAGCAGAAGGCTCAGATCGATGCCTTTCTGGGTCACGTGAAATGGCATGCTTAGAGATAACAGAGATATTGTTGGATTGTAAAGTGGATATTGATGTTGTAGAAGTGGGTCGGGTCGCATAAAGCAGCGGCCAAGTGTGACAGCCTTCTTTGTACAGAACAGTTTCCACAAAATTTTCCAACTAAAACTCGATCACAGTATATATGTAAGCTCTATCTCTTTTAGCAGCTAGACCTTTGCTTACGTTTTCTCTGACTAGAATTAGCTAAACAAGATGCCTAATTAAGGCGAAAAGTAGCTACATCACCAATGGAGGTAATTGACGTCTACCACCCGTGCGGGGTTCCTTTTGAACACTGTCCTTCGTACCTTCCTATAATAGCCATTTGGTCAGTGCTTACTCCTAAGTACATTGCAGGCATTGTGGGTCATAAAACTGTGAAAACTGCGGACAGTTGCCTTGGACGGCCCCCAAACGGCCCCCAATTTGAAGAGTCATCGCAATCTGTCCAATCCTATGCGAGTAGTGGACATGATATTGCATAATAGCTAGAATAGGACTAGCTAATTGCACCGCCCTTAAATGGAATTGAGAAGGTGCTACGACGATGTACGCACGTGATTCGTGATTTGGGGGCGAAGCAAAAATGACCGGCCATCGTCAGCTTTTGCCAACTTCAGACATTTCCTCCTGAATATCTATGTCGCCAAGGTTTTTTGGTAGGCCACAAAGCTTAGTGGCTGTTTAATTCGGGCAATCAAGAAATGGAACACAACTATCCCACATTGCTCAAGACTGTTTTTCGCTTGCGTGGACTGCCGCGCAGTGTCAAAAGTCCAGATGATGTTGCTAATCTAGTGTCCAAGAGCCTCGGCGATATTCTAGCCCATGATGTCCGAGTGTTCTCCTTAGCAACCAACCTAGGTTTTGGGAACAATTCGCCTTCTAAAGTTGCCACGTTGATGTTTTCCACTATCCCTTCAATTATAAGGGATAAAAATAGTAAGAACGAATGGGAAACTATTATCCCGGGTCCCGAGACCGGGCATATTCTTGTCTTAGATACACACTTTGAGGGTATGACGACTATTAACGACGTGGATTACTTGTCGCATAGGTTTGAGTGAGTATCGACGTTAACCATCTCTACTATGAAAGATGAAAAGGGAGCCAGAACTGAATTGTTAACAGCTGTATTGCTATCTCAGGACTTGCCAGCCATCCATTTGGGTCGTGGCAGCCGAAGAACAGTGATAAGACATTTATGTGGATCCGGGACGTTCTCCCCAAGCATGTATATGGCATCCGAGCGGTCGTCTATGGTTACGAAACTAGGCTTGCTGAAAGTCGATCCTTTGAACGCATCAAGGATCTAGCTAGCAGGCTTATTGCCTTACTCACGACGTACGGATGGGGCTCACGCTCCTCGAAACCTATCATTTTCCTCGCACATAGTCTTGGGGGACTTGTGCTTAGGGACGCATTGAGACAGCTTTCAGATAGTTCGACCGCAGAGTATAAGACGCTATCGCGTCTTTTCCGCGGAGCCTTGTTTTTCGGCGTACCAAATTTAGGCATTGAGCAGGATTCTTTCCAGACTATTGTCCAAGGCAATCCCAACGACACCTTGATTGATGATATTAGGCACGGATCTAACTACCTACGTCGGCTTAATGACTACTTCTCTCGCAATCCAATCGAGGCACATTTTAAACAGTTTTGGGCTTATGAGACTTTGGAGTCTCCTACTGTTGTTGTATGTGACGACTCCGAGTCGCGATGTATGCTGAGTACTAACAAGAGTCAGAGAACATCGCGTGGCGAGATAAATCAGAATGGTCCACGGGCTATCTTAGTGAGTCGAGAGTCTGCAACTCTGAGATCGATAGAGAGCAATTCTTCTGTCACCTTTCCAATAAAGGCGACTCACTCCGACATGGTGAAATTCACAAGGGAGTCTCCCGACTATCACATAGTTGTCTCTAAAATTTCAAGCATCGTCAATGATAACCCGAGCAATGATTCTCAGCGTTACAATCACCAGAATTATGCAAGTCATCAAGCTGCAGAGACTAGAACTGATCAAACAAGGTCTTGTGATGTGGAAGAAAACATGACAGGTAGCTCCTGGCTATGTGTTCACATGTGGGACGGTAGCTAATTTCCTTGACAGCCGAACTCCAGGTTTTCAGGAGGGTTTCAGGCCTGACAGCGGCCGAAGAGACCAAGTTTCAAAACCTGACCTTCGACACGATCCAAACCATTATTCGTGATATTCAACTAGCCCAGGAAGAGAGACAGAGTTTGATGTACATGCAAAGGCTTGAGCCGGTTTTGATATCGATGAAGCAGTTTTCTGATGTTACCGAAGCTATTGGGGTAACGTTTGGACTATGTAACCCTATGGTATATGTGTGGGTGCGTCTTAAACAGAATTTAGTGAGACCAGCTACTTGGAAGAAACTCTGCTAACTTTATCAGGGCCCGATGGAGTATATACTTCATGTAAGACACGTCAGTTAACTCATTTTTGCGATCATGTCCAACTCATTCTTCTTATGTTGTAGGTAACCTCCTTGCATCCTGACATATTCAATTGCCTTCTAGATGCATATCAAGAGATCGGTGAACAGATCCCCAATCTTCAGATATATCAAGAACGGATTGCCTCAAACCGGGACTTAAGACACATCTTAGTCTTCATTTACAGTGATATCATGTGGTTTCATAGAGAAATATTGCGGCAGGTAAAGCAGCGAGGTGAGTATGATAAGTTCGGCTCTTATACAGCAAAGACTGATATTGTATTAGGATGGAAAACGTTGTTTATATCCACATGGGGAGATTTCGCAACATGTCTTGATCAGATTAAAGCCAATATCAGTCGAAGCCATCGATTGATTAGTGGCGATGTCTCGTTCAAAGAAATTGAAGAAATAAGAAACCTTCGAGCGAGTTCATTGCACACTTTCAAAATGAACAAGACCGCAGAGGATATTTCTCACAGAGCTACCATAAGACAATGGCTTTCCTCTTATAATTGCGAAGCAGAGCAAGCTCGACACCGTAAGACAAGATCGATATGTCAATCTCCGGGGTCATGGCTCCTAAAAGACTCTCGTTTTCTGAACTGGTCAACGCCTGAGTTCTGTTCGTATCCTTTCATCTGGCTTAATGGGATTCCCGGTGCAGGTGAGCAATCTATTAAGCCCTATTTAACGAATAATGACTTCTGTATTCATTCGAACTTCAGGCAAGACTATTCTTGCGTCAATAATTGTCGACCATTTACAACACATCCCTGGTGCCACTGTTGCGTACTTCTACTGTAAGCATGGGGATGAACATAGGAATTCGTTTATTAGCGTAACCAGAGCTATATTGGCACAATTGCTTTGTCAACGCCCTCATCTTACGCCTTATTTCTTTGAGAAAGCATCAACCAGTGGCGATGCCGTTCTCAACTCAACGATTGTCGCTAAAGAAATGATACGAACAGTCTTAAGTAGCTGTGAAAAAACGTACATCATCATCGACGGGGTCGATGAATGCGGGCACAATGACCGAGATGAAATTGCAGAAGTATTCAGGACGACGATAGAAGATTTGCCGGCAGAGGCTGCCGGGTCCGTAAGGTGTGCATTTATTAGTCAAGACGACAATAATGCTCGTCGCAACTTTCGAGATCTTCCTGCTATCAAGATTGTCGACGAAAACCAGGATGATCTTAAAGACTTCGCTAAGCAGCGCCATAAGGCGATAGAGGATAAGTTTGGCCCACTAAAGTCAAATGACTGTTATATCTCAGCAATTTTAGTCGCGCGATCGCGAGGTACAATGCCCTAGCATTGGGTTGTCAAGGAGCAAGCTTACTGACCTTATTTCAGGGATGTTCATTTTTGCAGATCTGTTTGCAAAATACCTTGAAGCTCAGCTTAGCAGGGCAGCTTTGCTAGAAGAATTAGACCCTAGCAAACTGCCCGTTAGTCTAGACCACGTGTATGTATAAGCCACATTACTAATTTGAACGCCTGAAATTGATCCATCTAATATATTTGAAAGCTATACGCGAATCCTGGAGCGTGTGTTCGAGACGAGAAATGGCACGTCTGTAGCTGCTATCCGACAAGTTCTAGGATGGATAACATGTGCCAGGCGCCCGTTAAAGTGGGCTGAAGTTCAAGGCGCAGTTTGCGTAGATTTCGACAACCAGGTCGTCGATCATGAAAGGATGCTATCGGACTCCCCAAAAGATCTTTTCGCATCACTCATTGAGATCAAGGAAGATGATACAGTGGAATTAGTTCACGAGACTGCACGGGTGTAAGTCTAGGATCAGCGATGACATCGCCTAATGCGTTCTTGAATTTAAGCTAAAGATCGTTACAGTTATCTCTGTAAACATCTCATTGACTTTCGTGAGGTTAACTATTCACTAGCAATGGTCAGCATTGGATACCTCACTTTGCCGCAGCTAGACATGGATCAACAAGAAGGAGACGAATCTTACTCGAACTTAGTTAATGGCACCTATTCCTTTTACGACTATGCGTCGGCATGCTGGGCGATGCACTTGCAAGAAGGAATATCGGAGCTCAAACCTAGTGCCGAATTGACGCAATTATTAGAGAGTCTTGAAACATTCATCGAGATACATTGGTCACGAACACACAAACCTCTTCAAGATCTCAAAAGGGTGAGAAGCTCTATGGAGTCGGTCAAGACGTCTGAATGCTTCGATAAGATCGTCTACGCAGTTGGTTGGGCAAAGAGACAGTCCAGTAAATATGGTCAAGGCCCGAGTCCGGACGAAGCCCTCGATTTATGGCAGGTGACCAAGAAGGTCAGGTCAGTATTAGAGGATGCGCGGCCCTCCGACGACGAAGAACAAAAGTTGCGAAGATTCTACGGCCTCCACTGGTTCAAATGCCCACGAGTTAATTGTTTACGCTATTATCAAGGTTTTAGCACGTTGGAAGAACGACAGCATCATCTCAACAAGCATGAACGGCCCTTCCTATGCTATATCACAGGATGCCATATGGAGGTATTCGGCTACGCTACCAGCAATGAGTTGAAACAGCATCTCTTGAAGTATCATGGCATTGGTAGTTACGATGACACGTCCGACACTGAATTCCCAGATCCGCCCAAACGCAAGGCCGTCACCACAGTCATAAGCGAATCAAAATACGAGTGTACAGAATGCGACAAAAAGTTCACGAGGAACCACAACCTCCGAAATCACCTAAGAACGCACCAAGGCTTGAGACCACACGTATGTAAAGTTTGTAACAAAAGCTTTACTCGTAAGTCCGATTGCGACCGACATGAACGCGGACACGGAGAAAAGAAGTTTGTATGTTCTGGGTTACTCAAGACTGGAAACTCATGGGGTTGCAATATTGCTTACAGCAGATCGGACAAGTTACGTGACCATTTCCTAGGTAAAGGGAAGAGCTGCATCAAACCTTACTTGGAAGAAAAGATGCAAGATAGTAGCGAAGGGTCAAAGAGTGATGCTAAGCTCTTTGACGACCAGTTTGGAGAGACCGCGGACACTTTGCGAACTGTTGGAAATTCCCTGCCCCCATTTCAAGAGTTTCTTCGATTATGTGGGCTTGTTCCACCTGTCACAAAGCCATAAGCTAAAGCCTAGACAGAACTCAAGTAAGACATGATCCGAGAGATCAACTTAAGCCGTGCGCCTATTGATATAAGATCTGCTTAAAGTTCTGCTGAAGTAGGCCCTGTACTACAACTGGCTGTTACAGCAGCAGATCCTATAGTTATCGGCTTATCATTACCTTTTATTTCAACCCGTACATATCTTGTTAGCATGTTGCAGGTGGCTGGTATAGAACTCAGATGTATACTTACACCACCACCATTTGACTAGTATCGTGACATCGCAGTTTCAAACAACTTAATGTTATTAACTATAAAACGTATATTTAAGGGATACGTAATATAATAAAGAGCAATATCAACTTATATTTTAATTCAAATTTTCTTTTTATAGTAATTAATAAACTTTGACTCATATACGTCATATGTTCTTTATAGTTTAATAGTAATTAAGAAAATTTTATATACTAGGACCTTGTAACTTATAGAACTACCCACGAATCCTTTGTTCCGGCGGCATTGGGATCTTCCAAGTCTTTTTTAACTGTCGCTTCAAACTTCATCGTTTAAGTTAGAAAGTTGAATCTGTATCTCATTTAAGGATCTCATAAAGCTCGTACAAGGATAGGGTTAAGACATCGATAAAAAATATTTCGAACAGAGTAGCTTCTGGCAGCCCACACCATGGGCCATAGTATGCCTTTAAACAATCAACATTTATTGAGTCACGTTTTCTTTAAGATAGAAGGCCTTGATAGATTTAGGAGGTTGTGGGGATTGATTTACGTGTTCTAGTTCATAAAAGTAATTGGTAGTCAGGTTGGACTTAATGGACTCTGGGAATGATCGACCTTCTCATAAATTTAACCAAACTCCCGCATCGTATTGAAAGAGCTTCTCTCTTGTTTATCCCGCCGATGGTCGATGAATATGAGATCAAAATTCACCCTCCGTGAGTAAAGGAACCGTAGTATTGACCTCCAGGCCGCGCGTACCTTTGTTGGAGCCGGCGGCGTGATGAAAGAAAAAGGGTTGTCCCTGGTTATTTACGAGTTGGTACACGAAATTGGCTAAGATGACACCTGCGGTTCCGAATATTGTCGTCTGAACATTGTTTCCGCAAACACTCGTATCTGGCGGGTTTTTGAAAAGGGCCGTGCAAAATTTCCCAAGAGGGCTAAGACAAAAGGTCAGTGATTATTGAGACTCGTAAATATTGTTTTAAACAAGTAAGCTGCTGACTTACGCTCCGGTGAACGATATCTTGAACCATTCGTTGTATGCTGGACCACCCGTCCTTCGGTAAGCAGCGCTGATCGCTGTTTTCTGCTCTATTTACGTTGTAAGACCAACTGGCTTCTAAAGGGTAACACTATTATCACATACTGTTTTGTTCGGCAAGAGTCGCGGGGAACAAGAACGCATTTGTCCCTCCCTGCTGAGTGCTGGCGAATGGAAATTCTTCGGCGCTCACAGTCTGCCCATTGATTTGTGCAGTGTGACGAGTTGCCAACTGATTGCTTTGGAACGGCCTTAGATTTGCACCGGATTCTGTTCGATGGGGATCTCCCCCGTTCGCGGTTGTCACTCTTTGGCTTTGTTTGCGATATCTGTTAGCCAAGAGAGACCTTGGAATGGGTCTTGGGTACTTACAAAACCCGTTCTCCGCCCATCAAGCACAGCATTGCATAGCAGTCTTCCTCGGCAATATTCTCCCATCCAGTAATATCAAAGCTCGCATCTTTGGGATCACTTTTGCTCCCGCCTGCTCGCCTTGAAAGTTGGTTTTTTCCATAGTCGGTGTCATGTTCGTCTTCCAACTCAGTAATTGGAGCCCCGAGTACTGTGGACCAACATAGTAAAAGGAGGCACAGGTTGCTAAAGACGCTTTTCAAGACCGCCATTTTAAGAACGTCAAAAAGGCAATAAATAAGGGGCAGTGATACAAGTGCTACGGACGGGTATATCGTAGTAATTGGTGAGAGACGTGTTGTAATGATGCGATGTCGTTTTGGTATCTAGGAATTGCGGGCTACTTATAATACTTATACTTGCCTCAGTTTTAAAACCCATATGGTTGTTGTTCTGCCAAACAAACTTTTTTATGTGCTTGAGAAGCCGTATCATTCTATTCATGGCTGAGACCACACAGCGTTGCATCCTGGCGTCAGCAGCATCTGAGCCTTGCGGTGAACGGATGACTTGAACATCGATCATCAGTCGCGAATACTATAATTAAATCACCGCATGACGACATTGTCACAGTGAGTTGTCTTTGCAACTCTAAGCTGACGATAGAATCGGGAATGTATTAGGAATGGTGACAGGTTATCATCGTGTTGGGCGACAACTCAATTCTAGCTTCGCATTTGTACGAGGCAAGAAAAGGCGAACTAATCGCGTTATTGTGGCTTTGGGAAATGTAACGCCAAAAGAGGATTCGACCTGAAACTATGGCTGAAGATGGGTTCTACTTTTACGTTTTCATTGAAACAAACGATACCTTATGTAGTAGGATCGACTATCACCTGCCACAGAGCTGCATAAATACTAATACAAGACGTTATCTGCGAAAGGACCAAAAGGTAACAATGGGGTTATTTCCACCTTATGTGCGGCGTATGTAAGCCACTCTGATGATTGTAAGCAAGGCTGTTGAGGTCGTAATATCAGCTTAATTTGTTTGCGACTAAGCATGCACAGCCAGTGGTTCGAGGCAATCTACCCGATATACAATGGCGATAACCAGAACGGGACTAATTGAACTCTACAGGAATAAGTCAAGACGATCTGCAAAGCGCCACATGAACCCAATGAAACAACAATCCAGTAATCTACCATAATTAGAACCAAAACAAAATCGGAATCAATCATCAGTGATCAATATTTGGGGAAACCAGAGGAACAAGCAGGCAGTGACGCAAATCCGTTATGGTACAGTTCGCCTATAAAAGCAACACATTGAGCTCATCGGAATTGAAGCAGAATAGTAAATCACCACCAACACCTACTCAAGTCTCTACTATAAAACTTCTCAACTTACAACTATAATTGCCCCTCCATTTGAAGCTCAACCACTCTTGAAGTTCTCCGCAGCCGCACTTAGCCAACCTTCAAAAATGCAACTCAAATCAATCACTCTTTTCATGTTAGGTGCCACTGGTCTTATGGCACAAAGTCTCTTCCGCAACGACACGTCGTTTTCGGGTGATTTCATAGAGCTCGGCCGACAGCCAACTTCGAACGGAAATGGGACACTTATCTTCTTCGGCCCGGGAGGTGAGAAGAAGACAGCACACGCAGCCTTGAGCTCCATAGAAGAGCGGGCCTCGTGTAGCAACAGCGGATCGATTTCTTGCTCCAGCGATCACACGGCCCGCAATGAGAATTGCGACCAGCTCGTGACAGAACTGTTTGCTGATCCCACGGTTGGGGTTGCAACATCACCCAGGCAGATATGCTACCAAGGCACCTCGAGCGACAATGAGTTCTGCTGTGTCTCGTGGCATAACGTCGTCCAGGGCTTGACCAAGGGCGATTTGGCCCCCATTGCCCAAACCATGTTGTCGCAGTGCACGCAGAATGGTATCTCGGGCAAGACTAAGGGCATCAATGTCCATGGCACATGCACCGATGTCTGTCTGTCTAATCGAGGTACTCACTGCTGATCGGGATCGTTATGATTTGTCTGACGACAGAGGATATTTTGGGCCCAGGGGTTGCGACTGATGCAGAGATGGGTGGTTAAGATCCCTATGTTGTCTGTTTTTGGTTCCTATAGATTTGCAAGCTTTTCTTTCTGTTTCTTGTAAAGCTTTATAATAAATCCCTAGAGTTGATACCATTGTATGTCCTTCGATAGTCTGCGCTGCGCTCCGATTCGTCAACAACTTTTCACACAATGCGTACTTCCTGGAAGGCATCGTGTGTTGTGTAGTCTTTCGACGTTAGGATAATGTTCCCATGAAAAAATATCCATTTTCCTAAAATAGAAATATTAAGGTTGGCTGCTGTAGTGATATCAGAGGCTAGTTAAACTCACTCTCTGGTAGAGTCAGTTGTTTTGTTTCAAGTTGATCCAGGCTGTGGCAGTGCTCAAGCCACGGAATACTCCTAATGCTACATTGATTGCAGCTCCATGATGTCATTGCTTACTTGCTTCTGATGTTTCTTACAAGTAGATATCTTTAAAAGAAACGTAGATTGTAAGACCCGTAAAATCAGCAACAAGCTTTACTTTCATCCCTCCACCATTACTAACATTCAGCCTTCATCGAACAGTCGCAAACTCTTACTTGCTCTGCTTCACCAACAGTACATTCCATTCTTTGATCAAAGCACGAGCTTCAACTCGTTATTGTCTACATCATGGCCGCTCCTTTACTATTTTGCACAGCTGAAGAGGCAAAACCCGTAAGATGAGCTCCACTTGGTGATGGCTACATGGCTGATCCTTTTTAGATTGTATACAAAATCATGAACGTCAAGCTTCAAGGATCAGATGAAAGTCTATTTAACCTGGTAGAGTCACGGGACGGCCCTCGAGATAATGCCAGCCCTTTCAAAAGAGCGTTGGGAGAAAACGAACCCTTCGATGCAGGCTTCATCGGCGCGTCGGAACGCGACTGCCAAGCGTGGGCGTTAGAGATGCAAGCCAGGTACAACTTCATCGAGCAGGACCTCATTGGCATACTGGACAAACGCAGCGCCAGTGACGAAACTCTCCTTATTCAATTCTACAGCCGAGCGCCGGGCGTCGAGATCGCAGACGAGGGCATTTTCCCCAAAGAGACGGACAAGTGGCATGACTTCCGGATTAATTACCGAGATGCCGAGGCGTTGACATCCTCTCTGCAGTTCGGTGCGTCTGACGTTGTTTATCCTGTCTATTTTGGGCGTAAGGAGGAACTTACCAACGAGCGGGGTATCTTTGATGTCTCGAGGGCCGAGAATATCTGTATTGGGGAGGAGTCATAATTGACCACATGCCTTCGATTTAAGCGAAGGAGCCACGACTGAGTGAAGTGAAGGGTTACGTCCTTGTCGCAGAAGAAAAAATCGATCAAAAGATTCCCTAGTTTCTAATCCCAATTTCTTTGAAGATTTAAATTATAGAATACATTTTTTAAAAAACATACAAAATGTAATCAGTCTTAATAGGGAAGCGCTGCATCATGCCTCGCCTAGAAGATAAGATGCAAGAGGTTATATTACCGCGTTATTTAAGAAAAAGTCCTGAGTAATAAACTGTCGCAGAAATGTGGACCTATATACCGTTACTGCCATGCTGGCGGTAACGGCGTCGTTTTTCCATCAGATAAACATATATCGCGTTGCTATCTAATAAGGGGCAATGTGATACTGATTATGTTCAGCTGATTTGTATTCATCAGCGGCGAGACGGAGATTGTTAACGTGAAGGGTCAGACAGGGGCTTCAGTTGAACTTAGCAAGTGCCGTTTCCCACTACATACATGATCTACCGCCAGGATCAATGATAAAGACCGCCTTTGATTGGTTGCGCAAAATACAAGCTTTATCTCCCGTCTCCATCCTTGGCGTATCATCACCGATATATCTTGTCCAATCCAAGGGTTAGTGCCGCAAGATACAGACAAAGAGGCTTCTATATATAGTCAGATGGCGTACACGTAGGGGTTGTGAATACCTTCGTGAAGCAACAAATAATCTGTTGCCGATCTCGAGTACAGTGTTCCCAGCAGTCAGGAACGTTGCAGCGGATTAGAGTAAAAGGATTGAGGCTACAAAAGGAATTCGCGTGGCATATCGTATAATTCGATGACAAGGTCAGAAGGAGGTGGCCAAGCTAATCCTTCGGCAAGGCCAAAACAGAAGGATATTTTCAGGGTAGCTCGACAGATTTCTATAACCAGATGTTGGCGTTGACCAAATCGGCCAAGTCCCTGGTGTAATGATATCATAGATGTACACAAGGTACAGGTCTAGATCGAAGGCTATGCGCGGCTTAGCTTCACGATAGGATTTCCACCTGACCCACGCCACTTTCAGCCCGGACCTAAGCCCGATTAGCAGGAACCGACAATAGAAGTGACTGGATACTACAGTATACAGGTCATAACAAATTCATGTATCAATCACAGGGTCTAATGAATGGGAACCTGTTGAATAATACCTGCTTTTGCAGTCTAATTTCGCGATAATCTGTTTGGGGGGTTAAGAAGACCACTTTCTCTTCCCAAGTCGTCCATAGCAGATGATGGCTGTTTGTGGTTCACTTCCGGAACTACCTTACGAACCGAAGCTACAATATGACCAGCATATATCAGGGCTGAATACTATCTACAATCCTATAGGAGCTAGCGAGTTTCGCGTTTTGAATGTGGAAGGCCGCGATAGCCAAGGATGTCTCGTCGTCAGTCTGCATTGTCAGCCTTTACAAAGCCCTCCACCATTCGCCGCGATCTCGTATACCTGGAATGAGCAAGATAGACTGTGGTACGGAGAGTACGATGCTTGTCCGAAACCCATTCGAATCAATAGGGAGCTGGCGCTAGTCTCTGACAAAGTTGCCAATATACTCAGCTTGGCTCTGAAGGTATACGTTTTCCTTACGGTCAGTTGCCATCACGGGGCTAACCTTCGATGAGCAACATGGAAGATATGTCCTGTGGATCGATAGTCTTTGCATTAATCAGTCAGACCTCAGTGAGAAGAGTGAGCAAGTGTCTCGCATGGGCGACATCTACAGCCAAGCTACCGAAGTCCTTGCCATGATTGGCTCACCGAGCGAAGCCACCGATATCGTGTTGGATTCTGCCAACAAATTTGCAAAAGATCCTTCTCAGAACTTCGTTCCAGCCGTTCTAGCGAAGCTCTTGAAGTTTATCAACGGCGGCTACTGGACCAGAGCGTGGATACTTCAAGAACTGACAATGGCAAAATCAATCTTAGTTTGTTGCGGCACAAGAACAGCAGATCTACGCTCCATCGCTGAGCTCGGACGGCACTTGGAGGATATTTTTCAAAGCACAGAGTCTCTGAGCGAGATGGCGGAGTATGGGTCTTACCTTGTAACGGCTTTGAGCGGCCATCTAAAGCAGCGAGTCTTATATTCCGGCAATGACTTGGCATCTCTTGGCCATGGTCGTAGGGAGACTCTCATCGAAGTATTAGAGAACTCAAGGCAGTACTGGGCGTGTGCCGATCCTAGAGACATGCTCTACTCGAGGCTAGCTCTAGCCTCCGACGCAAATGCATTGGTTCCCTATCCGGACTATACTATCAAAGTAGAAGAACTATATAAGAGGTTCGCCACGAATTGTATTCTACTAACTAGATCGTTAAAGGTCATTACTTTCGCGAATAGCACAACGATGAACCTCCCGACTTGGGTACCAGACTGGTCTTTCAAACAACGGCGATGGGACGTAACAGGGGAATTTGCTAAACTTAGCGAGGAGATCGCGCAACTTTTCTGGGATGAGAAAGGTCTTCCGCGCGTGTCTCAATGCCGTACAGAGTTGATGGTCCAGGGTCGCATAGTAGGAGCGGTCTCTAAACGCGACTGGCTGGAAACGATTGCGTCCGGTACTATGAGCTTTTCAAAGTTCTCTAAAGCCTATCATCAATCTGATATTCCCCAGAAGGGAGACTTGGTGTGCGTCCTCAGGTCTTGCCCGCTCCTAGTTCATCTCCGGTCGGTTGATGATCATTTCATCGTTGTTGGGAGACATGCTATAGGACGGACGTATGGTGTTAAAGAGGGATTGAAAGTTGACGATACAGGGAGGAAAGTCTACTCTTTTGCGTCTTTTGAAGGTACACAACGTCTACCAGAGAAGATATTTAAAATCAGATGAACCCAGCCACCGAAAAAGAACTTACTCAATGAAAAATTCACCGAGCCTGCCAATGTTAGGGTTATGAGGGTTTCCCGGCAAGTCCAATGTTCATATCAAAATTACGATACTTACTATTAAAGGTCACGCAATTATACTCAGTAGAGTAGGTCAGTGAGGTTGCGTTAGGGGGAAGGCAAGCTGATGTCTTTCGATTAATTATTTCCTAAGTTAAATCCAAGAAGAATTTCACGGAAGACCCTTCTAAAATACTGCTTGAAAGAAAAATGAAGCAGGTATACATGAAAATAGAAAGGTATAAATATCGCTACTTTTAACTCCTTAAAATGGCAGTTCGATTATGGTGCTTTATACACATTCGTGCAGTATTGACAAAATCGAGAATTGCTTACACCGTCAGCTTTTACACAAATTCGTAGAGCTCTGGAGGTCACTTCGGTGACATTCTTCATTACTAAACGTCTCACAAGGGCAGCCCCAAACATGCTGGCATGCGACAACACACTGTACCACCTATGAATCATCAATAAGCGAACTATATCGAGCCAGACCACGTCTGGATTTGGTGACATTACCCTACTTATCTTTATCGACTGCCCGTATATGCTAATCTGAGGACCAATTATCGTCGACCTGACAAGGTGATAGCCAGAGTTTAAGGATTATGTTTGCTTTTCCGATAATATAATATTGACTAAGATGATGATATTATTACAGCAAATAGTAAATGAATGTTTGGATTAAAGACGTAAGTGGTTTGTGGATAGCAATTTCCTTCGAATTTTACGCCGTGTGGTACTGCCAACACGTTTTCGCCGCAACAACAATTTCAAAGTAGGTCACCAGAATAATCAGTTTCCGCCTCACGAACACGGCTGATTACAAACTTGTGGTACGAACACACAAGTAGTTGAAACTATGTGACTCATAAGCAGTAGATTAATACTACTAGTATATTTCAAGCCAGCATTTGAAATTGCGCAATGAAGAGTTTTCTATGCATGATCCAGATTTGCCTGCCGACGTACTTCAAATACATGAGCGCAGCCACAAGAGTTCAAGATATACGTCAAGTCCAACAGAAAGGGAAGGGTCATTTTGACGACCAAGATAGATAACCTCTTCGTATAGTGCGCATCTTGGCAACCTGGTGTGTTTCAAATAGAGTTAAGTAAGTATCAGGAGACTAGGCCGTAACCTGTTCACTTCATATTAAGGGAGGACATGGCCACTGACAATACATCCCTCGCGAGAGTCTGGCCTTGAGCCCCATATTGTCCTCCTTCGCCACTAAGAAGTGGATGTTTCACGAAACGCCCAGAGTGCTTGAAATTGCCTATAAAAGGCTACGATCTGGTACAAAAGTCTGATTATCTTTCATAACTCCTCAACACCACCAACCTAGTCAGTAATTATTACTTCTCTCCAAACATCTCACCCCGTATTCAAAGTCATTACATCAGACAGTAAGTATTGCCTTGCCCTATTTTTCCTACCGTGCTAAAGAATCACACAGGGATCCTTCCTTGACATTTTGGAAATATGTGCTGGCGAATCATTGAAGTCTGCAAACAGTGTCGAAACGAACTGGGCATCGCGAGCATAGAGTACTGCCACATGCACGATTGTGGGGGCCCTTACGAGAAACCATATACCGCCGGAAACATGTGTGAAGAGTGCGAGAAAGCCTCCAAGACGTAATAAGGTTGTGGTGGTGGTTGCATGATGTTGATGGGTTGGTTGGTAAGTAAGAACCCGAAAGGGGCAGATTTCTCTAATGCTTATTCTTTGTACTGATCAGCGGACTATCCGTGTACAGAAATCTCCTTACAGCATCCTATCTAAATGAACCGGGTTTCCAAGTATCAGTTCGACTGAAGTCTGAGTGAGGATCTCGTCGGGGAGTCAGCCAGCCATTGGGAGGAAGGGAAGCCTGATAAACATGGGACTAGATTGACTTGATACTCCCTGTTTGCAAGAGCAACAGCAACTTAAAGATACAGTCGTGTCAGGCTTGTTCAAAGAATAAACAAATAATAATCTCAGCATCATCCCTTCTTTAATTTATCGCCCCCTTTTCCATAGGAATATTGATTTATGAAAAGGAATTATGCACAGATTTTTGTTTGCATAAAATTCGTACAAAAACCCTGCCCACCAAAAGCGGCAGCTACATACGCTAAGCCTATTTCGTGCAAATGCCAAAGTTCAATGTATCTAGGTACCTCAAGCAGAACTTCTAGAACACCAAGCCGCAGATGAACCATCAAATAATTAAATTAAATCCAACATCAATCAACACGCGACAGCACCCTCGAAACCCCTCTACTTCATCGTCCTGCTCCAACACAGCTAGCACCACCTAGTAGATACATACATCCATCCATCCATATATCTCCACGAATCAGTCAATTCACAATGCCATCCTCGATCCGCACGACGGTGCACGAGTCCCTCCCATGTAGGCAATCCATCCATCCATCTACCATCTTCACCCGACACGCGACCACATCCCTCCCCTCCCTCCACTAAATCCCAGAACCTCTTACATGACATAACATACTAATAAACAAACCCAGACATCGACGCAGAGCCAACACCAGCAGAACGAACCGCAGCCGAAGCCCTAATAGCAGCCGAACTGTCCACCTCAACACCCTCCTCCTCTCAAGTTCCCCCCTCCCCAACAACAACAACAACAACAAACTTCACCCCCCTCATGACCGCCGAGTTAGAGCGAATCGCCTCCTCAGAACCTCTATCCGCAATCGACAGCAGCAGATACGAGATCCAGGACCCCCCCAGCTCCAACAACCTCTCCTCCTTAACTACTCCATTATCCCTAGCCTACGCAACACACACCTACCTCCAAGGCCGCGAGACACATCTCCAATTATTGGACACATACGGCAAGAACGCCTGGCTGGTAGGAAACTGGCAGACCGAAGCCGAGCTCGCGGCACTCGAGCGCGATCTGGCTGCCACGAAGCGCGAGATTGATGTTATTAATATTGGTCGTCGTCGCTTACAGGACGAGGTTGGCGAGGAGCTTAGAGGTCTCGAGGATAATTGGAGGAAGGGCGTTGGACGGGTCCTCGAGACGGAGGTCGCTACTGAGAATTTAAGACGGCAGATTCTTGAGAAGCAGCGGAATGGGGTATGAGGAGATGCTGGCTTTGGGTGTCTCGATTGTACATTTCATGGATTACTGGGGGCAAATATCTTTTCATGGTTGCTGATGGACCTCGTTACGTGTCATTCATAGGTAGGGGCGTTAGGGCTACTCATGATACCAATTCACATCGACTTTTCATACATAGACTTTAGCATACGTGTATGAATAATTCACCATGTCTTATTGCGATATCAATGACTGCGGTACCAAAAGCTCTCCCGGCACAAATAACAAAAGGAGGGGAATCCCACAAAACGCCACCACCGTAACCTCATAATGGCATGGTCCTTCTCGTGATTGGACCATTGCCAGCCGCCCCAATCTTGGTCCAGTCTCAAAGTCTAAAAGTAGGTACGAAGAAAAACAAATGGTCTACGATGCGTGGAGGGGGTCCATATCTTCAACGCCCGACACCACCCCGACATACCTCGTCCGTCGCATGATCCCCTCCACGGGGCCCAACAACCTGGCAAATGCGCTCTTGCCCAATGTAGCCACCTTGATCTCAGAAGCACTCACGACGCTGGCGGCTCGGGGCGCATCGTTCAAGAGCGCCAGCTCACCAAAGAAATCGCCCTTCTGATAGTGTTTTACGGACTCGGTCTGGCCGTCCTTGAACGCGTCGGCTTCTCCGCTCTCAACAAGGTAGAACGACTGTCCGATATCACCCTGCTTGATGATGGCAGTTCCAGCAGGGTATTTCTGGGTTTCCAGAGCATCCGCAATCTTCGACCGTTCGTATGGGGTAAGCGAGGAAAGAAGAGGAACTTCCTCCAAAAACTTCTCATACAGACGTCTGCGAGCAAACGTCGACTCCATGAGGATCCGGCGGAAGGTCACGCGATCGAGGGCCCATAGGGTACACGCTGATTCGGCTGAGACGACAGTGGCTGCCCGAGGTGCGTTATACATGAGGGCCAGTTCGCCGAAAGAGCCTCCAGCTTGAACGCTGCCAACCTTGGCACCCAGACCCCCCGGTCCCGGCTGCAAAGCTCCGCTTTCATTGACATACACATCAAAAGAACCCTTCTCTACGACATAGAAATAATCGCCCGCATCTCCTTGCGTAACAACCTAGATATCACGAGTCAGCCTCCGTGTGTAACCGTGTCTGCTTTTCATGACCTACCTTGATGTCCTTGGCTGGAATAGGTTTCTCCTGTAAGGCTCCAAGTATCTGGGCGGTTTGCTCATCGTCGAGATGACTAAACAAGAAGTTTCCCTCTATGGCTTTTTGTAGTCTCTCAAGCTGCTCCGCTGACTTGGGATATGAAGGCGGAGACCAGTTGTCATTGACATCAGCGACCGGCTTCAGTGATTCTGCCGAGACAGAAGTACGTCGGCCAAAGTTGTATTGTGCGGGATAGCTGTCTGGGTTGGGAGGCGTTCGCACTGACGACGGGGGCCCATCTAAAGAGGCATCACCACCACCAAAGGGACCCCGAAAAATGCCGTTCCCGAAAGATCCTGTTGTGGGCGACGTAACGGCATCAGTCTCATCTTCCTCAACGACATTCAATAACTGCCCAGTTTGGGTCTGAAGCTTGGCCCCATCTGAGCCAAATGGGTTCGAATTCGCCGCAAAGGGGCTTGTGAAGGTAGTCCCGGTCATGGCGAGTTGAGAATGTGATTGCAATGCTTGACTTATTCGATAGGCGATCCGTTCTTCAGCAAGGCGTCGGTGGAAGTGATCGGCACAGAATTGAAGGATGTCGATAGGCTTTTTGAGTCGTATAAGGCTGTCGAGATTTTCTATTTCTTTCTGATAAGTATTAGGTGAGAACATGGCGCTTCGAGTCTTGACTAAGCAAGAGCTGAAGAAAAACGAGAACGAGGCTCGAGTTACTACCCAGAAGCTCGTGGTTGGAATTGAGAGTCTAGTATGTGATGCAGTATGCAAATGATGCTGCGAGGGGCGAAAGGAGTGGTCAACGTGAACTGATTGGAAAGGAGGAACACATAACGAAAGTCTTTCTCAAAGTAAAGCCCAACCTACCTCGCTCGCGCAAGCGAGGTTACGATGCTGTTATGTAGCACAGGCAGCCTTGGCAAGTAATAATAGCTTTCTCCACTCGAGGTAGCTGAAGACGGAGAACTTGAGCCAGAGTGATGCAACAGGATTGAGCACGGCGTCAAAGAGGCAACCAGGGGTGGAGGACCCGGCGGCAAGACGAGGCTTAGAGCGAATTGAAGCTCACAGCAGGGGGGCGCAATGGCAGCCTGGTCGCTTAACCCCAAAAATGTGACGAAAAAGAAAGGGAAAAAATGGGATGAATAAGCAAAGGTATCGAGATTCGACAAGGCACAAGGTGAGGTTAATTGAATACTATGTGGATTGGCAAATCTCGAGATGGGAAATTGGATTCGGGAACCCCAGCATATGATAGAAAATAGTGTAGCAAAAGCGGGATAGGTGGGCCTAGGTGAAAGAAGGGTAATTTACATAGATGAATAAGAAATAAGAGGTGGTGCGCTTACAGTACAGTATGTAAGTACGTCGTCGTGGGTTGACAAGCTTCCCTCTCGCAGCTGCTAGTGAGGGGGAGCTCGCCTCTCAAGCTCCACGCAGGGTCCTTTAGGTATGGTATGGGGTTGTACTCGCGGTCGTAGTCGCAAGGCAAGACGATGACGGTGTTCCATGCAGCTCGTAGGATCGTGGCTGCAGGAGAGAAAATAAAAACGTAAGAGCTGATTGATTGATGGGTGGGAGAGACGATGGATGCTGGATGCTGGATGCTGGCCGAGAAATACAGAGCAGATTTAAAGTACAAGAGGGTAGCAATAAATTGATAGATAATAAGGTCAGAGAAGAAGAGGGGCAACTGGGTAAGGTTTCTCAATCCACTGTTCGTTCTGTTTGTCCACTCAAAAGTATACCCATACTAATTCTTCGTACCGATGTATTAAGCCAGCGGCGATGACGGGACTGTGGAGCAGACAGAGGATAGAGGTAGGGCGGGTAATGGCAGAAGTGCGGAATAGAAATAAATGCAATGAAGGGTATTTTGATCGTAGTGCTGAGCCAGTTGCCTATCCTATCGCTCCTGACAAGCAAGATAGCGGCGTGGCGAGGGGTGACGAACGACTACAAGTATTCAACGGGAAGTTCCCAAAGCCAAAAGAAGGGGAGGAGGGGATTCGACAATGCCGGTTCCTCTTTTGCGCCATCGCAGGTCGCTACTGGCTTGGTCATGGCGTTCTAAGACAGCACACTATTGGAGAGACAAGCAGCCGCTAGCCAGCCACTAACTAGGCCGGGTAGTGGGGGCCGATCAAGTTGTCAATTTCCCCAGCTCGCCAGCTCCGATTGCCTGCTTCCAGACTGTTTCCAAGCCTTCTTCGCGTCTTCCAGAAGGGCGCACGGTTCAGACTGTTGTCTTGGTTTGCTTAATTGTCTGCAGGTTCCCCCTGCCAGGTCCGGCTTCTTTTTTATTTAGGTACCTAACCACGTGTGTACTTACTTACTTAACTGACGGTATCACCGATGGTATTCAATATCCGCTTCCAAGCATAATCTCCTTGAATGATTCTCTAATTTCTTTGTTACCTTAGGTAGGTATTTCCGCTCTGAACTGCCAACCCTTTTTTTGTTTTCTCTTTTGTTTAACCTTTCTGTCAAAGACCGACTATTGAAGAACATGAAATGTTCTGTACCACCACAATTGTACCTACTCCAACCCTTGAGAAGATGACTGTGCTGGTGCCTGCAGTGTGTCATGATCTGCAGCCTTTCTTGCCTGTTCCAGAAGCTTTTAGACCTTCGCCTGTCAAAATCGACCCGGCTGGCCCACCTGCTTGGTCAATGGTCAATGCTTCCTCCCGTCAAAAGTTCGGTAGTGCGTGAAACCCTACGCTAGGTACATACAACACGACGTCCTGAAGAGTCTGTGTCTTACTTGACACTTACCTATGGTACTTCAAGTTGCATTCTGCTCGCCCGGCTCGGTGCTTGAAGTACGAAGTAACGCAATCAAACCCGATCAGACTTATCCTACCTTCTTCCATTGGCTGCTTGTATTGGCTGCTTGTCTGCCGATGTTGGGCGCTTAGGACCTGGTCGCCTTTTTTACGTCATCAGCGATGCCACTTGTCACCACGTCTGACTCAGAATCAGGCTACGGCAACAGTACCGACTGTCAGAACAATGAATTAAATATTCAGATTACGAGGTGTGTGATGTTGTACGACACTGTTACGTTTAAGTTAGACCGGTAGGGTGATTAGGTATCACAAGGAGGTTGGTGAGGGTTGGACGGTGAATTTTTGGGATGTAAATTACTTATAAACGATGCGGCACACCGAGGACACCCGCGCAGACTCTACAGGTGATATCACTCGACCAATATCTATGGTTAGTTCATCACTACAGTGCCCGGCAGTTTTCGCAGTGTTATCCAACCATGCAGTTGGTCACTATACCAATGCTCTTGACTCATTCTCATCATAGAACGCTTATGCCACATCTAGCTACGGACTATTAACCCCCCGCTATCAGAGCTGGTAGTATCATCTGCAACGGTCCAAGTCATGCTGATCTAGATTTGGTCTGACATAGTCACGGAGCTCGAAGCAACGCGCCTCGCTTTACTATGAAGTCCAGGTCACTCAACCAATTTAAAACCTACAATACTTTAAATCCGGGTGGATAATTAGCTGGCCAATATAGTCACACGTAAGATGAGCTGTGCTGCTACGCTGTAGTTCCGAGTGTAACCCATTAAATGAGAGACTTCGAATTCTTTGAAGTTCAAATAGGCCGCGCGCACGCATGAAAAAAAAGGAGATAGTCTATCTAGTTCTACCATCTAAGCAACATCATAGTTGCTGTATTTTTCTACAGACACACAAGTTCTTTTTTTTTATTGACCGCCCTATCCCAATATCTCCGTCCCCTCAAAAGCTATAACATTACCTAAGACTGCGAGATTCCCATCCTCTCTTCCTTCTTCCGCTGTTCTTCCTCGAGGATCTCCCTTTGCCGCTGCGCGGCCTCGTCGACGGCCTTGACGCCCTTCTTCCGCTGGCGCTCCTCGTATAGGTCGCGGCTCTTAAGGATGCGCTGCACGATAGTTCCCGCGTTGACATCCTGGAACTTGTGCACCGAGATCTCTCGGAAGATGCCCATCTCCTTGGGCGCCGTGTATGGATCGTACGAGAGCGGCATGAAGGCTGTTGGGCCGTGGTAGACGGCGTCAGGCGTGCCCCAGGGCAGTGCTGTGAGGTATGATTTCGTCGGGGTGAAGGGGGCTCCGAATATGACTGCGTTAACGTACTGTTTCATGTGGTTAGTTTCGAGGGCCCTATGGTCAATGGGGAAGGAGTACGAGTGATAATCGATAGAAGCTTACCCGACATTGAAGCACGCAGAGGCCCCGCTCGTAGATGTTCATGATAGGGTAGTTGATCCCTTTCCAGTGATTGATGACTCGGTCATCGTGCACACCGGCCACCACGAACACAGGTCCATAATCGGCGCCTTTCCCCACCCGTTCATCAACGGCCTGCTTCGAGTACCACCCCTCTTTCTTCGCCAGCTCTTCCTCGGCCAGGACAACCTGGCGCAGGAACTCGATGTGTCCGCTCGAGAAAAGATCGAAGCCTCCATCGACATAGACGACCCGCTGACCAGGCTTGACGCCCTTCCCCTTCAGCAGTTGGCGAAAGGTCCCCGTCTCCTCCTTCGTATCCTCCGCCTTGGCCGCATCGGACGCAGTCCAGAAGTAGATGTCGACGCCAGGATCCCGACCACCCTCATCGGTAGCGTACTGGCGGATGCGCGTCATCATGGCCTCGCCCTCGGCCTTCCGCTCTGCCTCGGTGCCGTAGCCCTCCTGGCCCGTAAGCGTCCTCTCTAGAGAGGCGATGAAGTGCGTCTTGGTGCACAGCAGCATCCGTCCCACGAGGTCTGTCGTCGAGATGCTGGGCGTCCGCTTCACCACCTTGAAACGACCCGCCTGCTTCACGAAGCGGTAGCAGTCCTCGCCGTTGCTG
The DNA here is from genome assembly GCA_007182795.1 of Xylaria flabelliformis. Classification (NCBI taxonomy): domain Eukaryota; kingdom Fungi; phylum Ascomycota; class Sordariomycetes; order Xylariales; family Xylariaceae; genus Xylaria; species Xylaria flabelliformis. The sequence goes on along the minus strand of VFLP01000057.1, from coordinate 61,194 downwards.
TCTGACGTGATGTCATCGCCGTGCACCACGTACCGACAGTGGTGCTGGCCGATGAACGGCAGCTCCGTCACGTATGGTGCGTCTGGTATAGATTTGGTGACCCAGCGGCAGGCGTCCACTGCAGCGAGACTTTGTAGCCAGTATTAGTCGGTTGCAGAAAGCCAGGAGTGAAGTTCTGATGTGCATTTATATGATCATGATAAGATAGGTCATGCCATATGTCATGTCTCGTACCGTTCGTCCAGGTCCATGACTGTTGGTCCCTTGTTCTTCAGAATGTCCTCATCCGAGTGCACACCCACGTACAGCTCACTGCCCAGTTGCCGCGCCTGCAACATGGCGCCCGCATGGCCATGGTGGAAGAAGTCCCAGCACCCATCCAGCCAGATTCGCTCGTCGTAGAGTACCAGCTCTTCTTCGCCCATGCTCGCAGATAACTTAAAATCGAGAAAGAGGTAAGGACAAGAATGTACCTAGTCTAATGCACAGACAAAGATCCGATCATACAACCAGGTGTTGAGTGAAACAACAAGTTATAGATAGGTGGTAGGTAAGTGAGTAGATAGAGAGACGTCAAGGTCCTTGTTGATATTACCCCTTTGGTGTAACTACAGTAGATTATATTGGGTAGTATCACTGTGTGCCCCTCATCTTTGCTGCCCCTCTTTCAGCTAAGTACCTTCCTACATCATTACCATGTGGTTGGACCCCACTTATCGATTTCATCTGTGACTTATTTGAACCCCGAGGCTATTCCAAGAAGCTGCAACGGCCTTCAACGGTCATCACCAGCCTTGTGGTAAGGATATTAATTCTGTACCTAGCTTTAAAAGTTCTATATAAGATATTCATCCACCTAAAACATCTTTTCCTTACGTTATCAAATCTCCTCAAAAAAATTAGACCTATTATAACTATGATGTCCTCCTCATCAGAAGCCCTCACAGGCGGACTCACATCGTCCCAGCTCTTATCCTTCTCGCGTGACGGATACCTCATAATCCCCAACGCGCTCCCCCCAACAACGGTGCAAGCACTACTCGCAGAGACGCACAAGCTACTGGACGAATTCCCCCTCTCCTCCCACCCCATGACCAAGTTTAGCACAGGGGAGAAGTCAGACCACGTAGGCGACGACTACTTCCTCTCGTCGGGGGACAAAGTGCGCTTCTTCTTCGAAGAAGACGCCTTTTCTCCCGAGTCTGGCGAGCTTCTAAAACCCAAGGCGCGCGCCATCAACAAGATCGGACATTATCTGCACGCCCTTTCACCCCCTTTTGCTTCTCTGCTCGACCCCACGCTTAACCCGGATCTGCAGGGCGCGGGAACCAGCGTGGGAAGCGTCGCCGTGGGGCATATTGAGTCGCATCCCGCTGCCGTGGCGCGCGCCCTAGGATTCAGAGATCCTCGCGTCCTCCAGTCCATGGTCATCTGTAAGCAGCCCGAGATAGGCGGCGCCGTCCCGCCGCACCAGGACTCTACTTTCTTGTACACGGACCCGCCGAGCGCCGTGGGGTTTTGGTATGCTCTCGAGGACGCCACTGTCGAGAACGGATGTCTCAGCTTCTTGCCGGGTAGTCATCGCTGGGCCCCTGTGCGGCAGCGCTTCGTGCGGCGCCGCGCGGATGGCGGCAAGTCGTCGGGGACTGAGTTTGTTGATAATGAGGGGCCGCAGTTTCCCGTTGGTGAGGAGTATGGTGAGGAGCAGAATAATAAGAAAGGTGAAGACGAGAAGGATGGGGATGGTGAGTACGTGCTGGGCGAGGTCAAGGCTGGGTCGCTTGTCCTCATACATGGTAACCTCCTGCACAAAAGCGAGAGGAATACGAGTCAGAAGGGGAGGATTATATATACGTTTCATGTCATCGAGGGAGAAGACACCAAATATGATGAGCGGAATTGGTTGCAGCCGCCTGCTGAAGGGTTTACGAAATTGTACAGGGCTTGAAGCTACCTAGCTTTCTATGGGTGAATAGGGATACAAACTAACTCAAGCGGATGAACTGAAGAAGCAGGAGGATGCCTTGCTGTATTAATACGGTGTATCTAGTTGGGGATAAGTAGCTTGGTGTACTTGGCATGGCGATAGATGGCATCACTCGAGTTAAATAAGCAGAACAATTAAATTGTTTGAAGTATACGATACTACATTTATATAACATTTTCATGTCTCGAGGTACGACTCTTGCATTAACAAATAATGTTGGTCCTGGTAGAACCTTCAAGTTAAATACGTCCTAAACGAGCAAACAGTCACAATATAGACGAAGGACAGTCACAAGGTATGCAAGGGTTATATTAGATATTGCTTTCATTTGGCAAGGAGTTCGTCCTCAGGCTATCTGCGCAGCTTATTTCAGATATGAATCAAGCATGACACGAAGCAAGCCGCCCATCATAGTTGTCTATGGCGGGCTGGTAGGACGTTTAGTGGTGGTGGTTGCAAAAGATCAACCGCCGTCCAGGGGGGAGAGCACCTCGTTTTTCCGTTGTGCCGTCTTCTCTGACATTCCTTTCCTTTTTTCTCTTTCAGTGCGATGTGTTATGACATACTGAGTACTGAGATGACACATCAATCCATATTATGCACGGGTGTTTGGTTGGTTGTTGAAAAAATGCTATAAGTACAGGCAAATGATCGAAACGTCGTCATTTGCACAAAGATCTTTGTCTGCCCCAGAGGTGAGGTAAACCGTTGGCCGTAGAAAAAATATAACGTCGACAATTAGAGAAGGCGAAATCTCTTTCCTTGGGGGATTTTTCTCTCTCGATAACCTGAATTCGTCGTTTTACCTCTGGCGAAAGAAATGGGGATACTAGGATCAAACGTAGAAGATACCAACTTTCTACTCAGGGGGCGTAGAATAACTGCTGTAGTGTAATGCTTCCTTCGCTAGCGGCCATACGGGTGGAAGCCTCGATTGCCTCCTCGCCCGCCACCACGATAGTTGGCGCCTGGCTTGCCCGCGTTCTTGGGTCCGGTCGGAGCGTTAGCTGGGGGTGCGTGGTTGGGATCCGCGGCGTTTTGGCCTTGCTGATAAGCACCTCGGTTTCGATGAAATCCACCACGTCCACCCTGATTGTAATTGGGCTGAGGGACATCGTCATACATGCCCTCCCAAGATGTCGGATCGCCACCGCCGCCGCCGCCACCACCACCACCACCTCCCATGTTACCATAGCTCTGGTTGTATCCACCTCGGCCACCACGTCGTCCACCGCCGCCACGCTGGTTGAACCCTTGTTGCTGGTTGTAGTCACTGTAGTTCTGCCCATCTTCGCTACCTTGGCCTTGTCCTTGCCCTGAACCAGCGTTGCCCATCATCTGGTTTTGCATTTGTTGCATCATGGCTTGGTTCATTGCCGCCATACTTTGCGCATTGGCGCCGCCACCCTGAGCCATCTGCTGTTGCATTTGCTGCATCTGCTGCATCTGAAGCATTTGCATCATGGCGGGATTCATCCCCATTCCTCGGTTCATGGCCGCTTGTTGCTGCATCATGGCCATGTACTGCTGCATCCTCTGCATATACTGAGCCATGATCTGCGGCGTCATCCCTCCTTGGTTCATCTGGCTTGCCATCTGATTCTGGTTGCCACCCTGATCCTCCATACCACCTTTCTTGAATTTGCCACGTCTCTGGGCTTCCTCTTCCTCCCGCATGTTGCCTCGAGGTTGTGCTTTTTTAACTTCAATAGCCTTGCCATGGATTTCCAGGTGTGTGCTCAGGCATGCTTCAACACCAACTTCATTTTCGAAAGTGACGAACCCAAAACCCCTGGGCCGTCCAGTATCCTTGTCCATCATGAGGGTCGCATCAACGACGCGTCCAAACTGAGCAAAATAATCCTTGAATTCATTTTCAGTTGTATCCTGACTCACACCTCCAACGAAGATCTTCGAGGTCTTTTCTTGCTCGTCTCTTGGAATAGCTCGTTTCGGGTCGATCTATAGGGAAGTCAGTAAGTTCAATTATGTTTCCAACTGCAAGGCCCGTCACGTACTAGCTTCCCATCAAGGAAGTGTTCTTTGACCATAACAATGTTCACTGTCTTTGGGTCCTTAAATGTAAGGAAACCAAACCCTCGCGAGCGTCCTGTTGCACCGTCTCTCATGACAGTGCATTCAGTGACCTCGCCAAACTGTGAAAAATAGTCGCGAAGCGATTCTACATTGTTACAGAGATTAGCTGAATGTTCGGCCGCGGGAAGCTGAGACCAATAGATGGTTCCTTACGATCAGTGGTTTCCCAGTTCAAGCCTCCAATGAACATCTTCCTGTAAAGCGGCCCTGTTAGTCTATACACACTACAAATCCATGCAAGCATGATATAACATAGCGCATTGCTGAGTTAGGGGGGTATATGGTGATTTGGGGCAGCATGGGTTTGTCACTTGAGTAAGCGTGCTAGATTTGTGGCATTATGAGACCGAGTACAACTCCACATCTCCAAATAGAGTTTGCATCATGGCCAACTACGCGTTCAGCCGCGAGATGCTGACATTTTCTCGAATATGTTTCTTGGCGTCACGAATTGGAATGATCCTTTGCCAATACCGATGGGGACATGAGCTGAACCAACGACGACCTTAGACCCAAGCTTTAAGAAATTCCCTCTAGACTGGTTGCTGTTGCTTGAGATGACGGGTTGTGTTGAGAGTGTGGGGAATGTATGTGCGTGCGATGTTGTGCAGTTCATTTGCGAGAGTACGTGAACCAATAACCAGATCCCGGTGGCTGGGCCAAAAGTAGCACTGCTCAAGTGATCATGGGAAACAGCGAAGGATGACCGAAACGATTGTCGATTTTTGCTCTCGTCTTTGCTATCGTCAAGCTAGGTCATCTAACTCGAGCGCTATTCGCTGCCAGTCTTCTTGTTACAGCTTTAGAGGTGTCTGTCTCTTTTGTCGAGCTCTATGAGCCTATCTTGACGAATGGCTATGAAAAGCAGAAGAGTGCTCTCGCACAGGCTATAGTCGAATCATATCGTCTGGTCCTCTCAGGTAGCAGTGTGAATCATTCCGCCATATATCCCCTTTTGTTTTGTCTTTGAGATACACCCCGAGCCGAAACAATGGTGCTGTCTCTTGGCCAGTATTCGAATACCGACTGATCTGGTAGAACTCTAATACCTGGATACCCTCTTCGCGGTGCTAGCTGGGTCATGTGCAGAACACCCTCTATGCCCAATGCCACCTCTGGTGTGATCCAGGGTACCGAACCATCCCATCCTCGGTAGAGAACACATTCACCCGCAGGAAGTCACTTGCCTGACCCTTCAAGCTACCAACTGTGTCTGATCGACTGCTGGTATACCTTTCCGGTTTGACCGCTCGATAGACAACACATATGTTATACGAAGGTAGATATTAATGAAATCACTTACCCGTCCTCTTTTGCGCTTGGTCCTCGCGTGGTATGAAACGAAGGACCAGGGGATTCTTCATGTTTCGTCGTTGCTGCCATAGTGTTATTCGCCGGGCCGTTACCAAGATCGAAGTCGACGTCGTCGTCGTCGTCGTAAGCGTCTTCGTGATAATCGTCACCATAACCATTCTCTCCGGCACCATGGGCCGTCTCATCGAATGCATGATCGGGCTGAGGCTCGGGTACCTTCTGTGCTACTGACGGTGTTATGGAAGCTGCAACGGGAGCTGGAGCCGGTACTGGGGCGGGCGCAGATGAGGGCGCAGTCGCCGTGGGGGCCGAACCATCGTTATCATCATAGCTAGGAAGTTGCCAGTTAGTCATTTGTCCTCAGGGGCACGGCTATCGTAATGATGGAAGCGACGGAGAAAACACGCAGCGCGGTCGGGAATGTGGCGGTCGCGATGGGGTTCACTAACAGGTCGGCAAACAGGTCGTCCTCAAAGTTTTCGGGATCCGCCATGATCAGAGTTGGGTATCCGTTCTGGTGTCAGGCAAGAGGTTCGAGATTGTTCGGATCAGCAGACCAGTAAAGGCCAAATAGCCCGAAGAAGGTGCTCGAACGACGTATTCACAAGAAGGCAACCAACACGGTGTCGCAGGCTGCCCGAAAGGTGACTAAAATAGATATCGGCGGCACTAGGAATGATAGAATTGCAGAAATAAGTAAGTTGATGGGAGAGGAAAATTGTAGCCTTCTGGGGGAGATCGCGCTGAGGTAATGAAGGAATGGAGCCGGGGGAGAAACTTGAGCCAATGGGGAACAGCTTCGACTCAGGTCAAGCTTAGATAACGATAATAAAATGCAGCGCTGCAGGCATATAATTAGACTGGCACGCGACCCACTTGGATACTAAGGTACCTTAGATAGGTCGACTTAACCTTCAAAGCTCTAGATTAGGTGCCTGTTACCTACTTCACCCGCTCACGCAAGCACTTACGCCATTCACAATTGATTGATTGAACTTGTCTTGTCCAGCTTGGATATATAAACATGGGTTTAACTTGAAAAAGCTACATATAAGGTAGCTTTGTCCAGTTGGCAACATTGAAGGTTTTACTTCTTCCCTCAGCAGGCCGCTTCTAGAGGTACTGTAAGAACATAGTACTTATAGTAAGAGGTAGGCTGTATCAGTACAGGTAAGCATTGCGCGAAGGTACCCGCGAAAGGAGGGGCATGGCATGTGAGCTACCTAAGAGGTAGTGTAGTCGACAAGGGTCAGTCAATTCGTCGCTAGATGCAACCAACCATGAACTATTAACTACATAACAACCAACATCTGTCCGCCTGTCGGCTCACCTAGCTCGCCAACCACGAGAATGCTATCCTGACCTAGCTCTCCAGTTCTGCTGCCGCCGCCGCCATGTTCTCGTCTTCGGGTGGTGGCAAGAAACCGCCACAACAACAGGTACGCTCGCTGTTCTTCCCTTCCTGGTGGTGCTGCAGAGAAGCCGCTTGTGATGATGAACCGCAACTGACCATGACGTATTCTGTCTAGGAGATGGTCCAGGTCGGTAAGTCCAGCGCCTCCCGAGTCGCCTGTTTGTCATGACATTCGACCCGTTGCTAATTGGAATTGGTGCGGGCAGACAGATCTGAGTAGGTTGAAGCCCCTCTCTTCTCCTGTTTCCGTTTTGCTATCTTATAACTAACTTGCCGTTGGTCTCCAGGTCTTCTTCTCCCTTCTGGCGCGCTTCGCGAGAAGGGACTCCGAAGCGATCGGGGCGGGATCCAAACCTCGTTGTGGGCGCAGCATACTCCCATGCCGATATGCTCAAGTTCGATAACTTGTACGTCATGCTGTGTCTGCCAGCCGCTCCAATCCATTCCTTGATGGCCGATCTCTTATACATAGATCCAGAAACGTGTCTGGCTCATCCCGACCCAAAACGCCCCCTTCTTCCTCCACTCAAAAAGCTAGAATCAGTGACGTTGGCACCACGTCGCGCAAGTCTTCTCTTGCATCTCCCCCCTTAAAGTCCTATTTTAACTTCCTGTCGACGACGAACTCGGATTGGAATGTGGAAGATCCCGAAGGCGAAGATGAGTATGGCTACGAAGACGATGATGGGGACGATTTTGGATTACCTAGTTTATCAAACATGAAGCGGCGATCTCGACGCATAGCAGCAGCTACACAGAGCAGCGGCCTCGCCTCCCAAAGTCAACCCGCCTTAGATGGCTCACTTGGCTTTCCCAGTCGGCGGTACTCGAATAGTGCCGACATAGCTATCGAAAGACCCACGCTCGGATACCCGATGCCGAAAAAGACGGAGGGTAAAATATTAAGACCACAGTATAAAGATATTTTAAAAGGTCTATTACTTCTACCCTCAAGCAAACTACGCCGCTTGCTGATGTCCTATTAGATCCTGCGAACGCTTTGCATCTCATAGACCACCCATCTACTCCAGCTAATGCTACCCCGAAGGAGATTGATGCTATCAATTCCCGCGTCACAAAAATCAATAAATTCAAGAAGATTCTTCAAGCAACAACCATCCCCCTAACTGATCTCCGTGCACTGGCATGGAGTGGGGTTCCTGAAGAAGTGCGTGCGATGACCTGGCAGTTATTGCTTAGCTATCTACCGACGAGTAGCGAGAGACGAGTTGCGACTCTCGAACGGAAGCGAAAGGAATACCTGGACGGGGTCCGCCAAGCGTTTGAACGGGGGGGCGCCGGCCAAAATACGACTGGCCGTCCAAGAGGCCTCGATGAAGCGATTTGGCATCAGATCAGCATCGATGTACCCAGGACGAACCCGCATATTGAGCTTTATAGCTATGAAGCGACACAGAGATCATTAGAACGAATATTGTACCTATGGGCCATCCGACATCCCGCGAGTGGCTATGTGCAGGGCATCAATGACCTCGTCACACCATTTTGGCAGGTTTTCTTGGGAAGTTACATAACTGATAATAACATCGAGAGCGGCATGGACCCCGGTCAACTACCCAAGGCCGTGCTGGATGCAGTGGAGGCTGACTCGTACTGGTGCTTGACTAAGCTGCTCGACGGGATCCAGGATCATTACATTGTCGCACAGCCCGGGATACAGCGGCAAGTTGCCGCGCTCCGAGATCTTACCGCTAGAATCGATGAAGGGCTTTCGAAACATCTCGAGAGCGAGAATGTCGAGTTTATCCAGTTCAGTTTCCGATGGATGAACTGCCTCCTTATGAGGGAGATCAGCGTCCGAAACACAATTCGTATGTGGGACACATATCTTGTAAGTATCAACTGTTGCCTTTCTTCGACTCTCCCTAACTGACTATTTAGGCCGAGGAGCAAGGCTTCTCAGAATTCCACCTATATGTTTGCGCCGCCTTCCTTGTCAAATGGTCCTCCAAGTTAGTGAAAATGGACTTCCAGGAGATCATGATGTTCCTGCAGGCATTACCGACCCGGGATTGGACCGAGAAAGACATAGAGCTCTTGCTTAGCGAGGCTTTCATTTGGCAGAGTTTGTTCAAAAACTCAGCTGCACATCTCCGCGGGGGACCGAGTCGAGCGCCAGCGACGAATTTGCAGCTATAAGTGAAATTCGACGCTGAAGGCTACCAAGCCTGGTATAAGAGGTTTGGCTTATGAAAAGAAAGGGGTCAGCGGCCAAACTACTCCCACAACCACCCTGTCCCGGGCGTTGTAACTGGCTTTTCTTAGGGACACATACCATCCACGCACAACTGTAGAGAGAACGGCCTTCCCGGAATTTGTCTGACCTGCTCTTATTGTATCATACCGTCAGCGGGGCAGTCAGCTCAAGCGTGCAACATACCAAGAGTTCGCAATGCGAATGAGAGCCCAATATCTAACAGCATCCTGTGCCGAATGCAGACCATGGATCGGCCTGCACTGCACGGGCGCATTATTACTTGTCCCTCTACTCACCTGCCTACCTAACTTCACGAGACATTACTTTTGATCATCGTTTTTGGTTAACTGGTTAAATACCCCCCACAAGCGAGCGTCGGATCCAGCTGGTACTACTCGCAGACTCATAGTCTGCTACGAGATTAAAGATAGTTAGTATAGTATTCGTTACTAATATTACGATTACTGTTACGACTTTGCGCTTCCTATCACACTGTGATTGTGCGAGTTTTAGGAGCGGTATTTGTGTTTGCCAATGAATACAGACATATTCGTATCCATCTCAGGTCGCCAGATTTCATTACCATCATACTTCGTCACAGAATGATCAAAATTCAGACCGCATGAAATGCTATTAGCGACTTGTTTTAGGAATTTGCGTATACTGGCTAGCACGATTCTCATCACATCAGAGAATAACGAAACATGGCTACTTTTTCTTCATCAAAGCTTAAACTTCTTATTACATTGATTGATTAGATGTTAACTAGTAATTTCTCTTTTGATATACAATCATGTTGCCATCCTATCCAGGACTTCAAGCATCGACCTTGACAGTAAACGCCCCCGTCAAGTCCCTATCGACCTCGACAGTGACAACATCGTTCACAGCATCGACATCCGCCTGGACCGTCTGGCCCGCGACCTCGACAGTGCGCTTGCTATGTGTGTTTCCCAGGCCAAGGAACGTAACCTTGGATAGTCTGACCTTCTCCTTCGTGTATCCGAAAGAGCCGGTGACGCTCAGCAAGCCCCTGGCGTACGAGAACTTGACATCCGTCGTCCCGTGCTGCGTGATGCTGATGCCGTCGTCGACGTACAGCTCGCCCGACGCCTTGCCGTCGCGGCCGACGGCGACGATGAGCTCGAAGGGCTTGGTGCGCAGCTCCGTGGTAGTCATGGCGGACTCGGCGCGCACGGGGTACACGATGCCCCCGCGCAGGAACAGCGGGATGTCGGTCCAGTCCTGGTCGGTAACCGTGATGGTCTTTCCGGCGCCCTCGATGCGCTTGTGCGTGTACCAGTCGTAGAAGCGGTCGTTGGGCAGGTAAACGTCGACGCTTGTAGCGTCCTCCTCCGTGACGGGGGCGACCAGGAGACCCGGGCCGAAGAAGTACTGCAGCTCCAGCGACGCGGCGGTCTTGTCGTGCGGGTACAGGAAGACCATGGGGTTGATGGCGGGCGTGCCGTCCACGCTCTGCTGGTGCATGGCCGTGTACAGGTAGTCGAGAAGCCTGTAGCGGGTAGCGATGTTCTTCTGGCCTGAGGCCGTCGTCGCAGGCCAGCGGTACAGTTCCTGGGGAATGTTTCCTAGCTCGTTGTGCACGCGGTAGAAGGTTGCGAAGGCACCCAGCGCAGCCCATCGCGCACAAAGTTGCTCCGTCGTGTTCTGCGCGAACCCGCATACGTCAGGCCCGACCATGGGAACCTGGTACACGGCCACGAAGGTCATCATGCTACGCACGGCCAGCCGGTACTTGTCCCACGTCGACACGTTGTCGCCGAGCCAGTGTCCGACCTTGCGGCCCGCGCCGCTGAACGTTGACCGCGTGATCACCATGGGCCGGTCGTTGGGCCGGCGTGCCTGCATGGCGTCGCGCGACGTCTCCGACATCATGCTGCCGTACAGGTTGTGCACGTCGTACTCGGCCAGTCCGTTCTGGTGCAGCACGTCCGTGTTGACCGTCTTGTTGGAGATGCCGCCCTCGGCCGCGTTCCAGCTGTCCAGGTATGCCGCCTTGTTGTGGATGGCGTACTTGGGGTATAGCAGATCACGGCCTGGTAGGCCCAGCGCCTGGCCCCTGGCTGGTTGAGCTGCGCGGGTCAAGTGGGGGAAGAAGGACGGTGGTTGGCTGTCGCGGATGACTTCTAGAGACCGAGTCGTTTTGGTGCTGTTGCTGCACCCTTCGGGCTGGAATTCACAGGGGAAACCAGGAAGAGGCCTTGGAGGTGTGCGGACCGGTGGTGGCTCTGGTGTGAAGCCCACAGCAACCGCGTCAGGGTTGGCGCAGGGGAAGTAACACGGGAAGTTGGAGGGTTCGTTCAGATCGATCCAGAGCGCATCAATGTCAACGCCTGTATCCTTGTCAAAGAAAATGGCGAATTCATTGGTCTGTTACATATGCGTTAGTACTATATAGCTGCACAAGACATTTCAGGACGGCTGAGGGACTTACCCAGAACTTCGTCGTGTTTTCGGCAAACCAATCAGGGAAAGCAACGACACCAGGCCAGACAACACCCTTCCATACGGAGCCGTTTTGACGTAATAAGAAGACGTTGTCCTCGATACCGCGGTTCAGACTACCAGGGAAATCCTGATATGCGATATCTGGGTCTACCATCAACACATAATGTTGATCATGGTTATGAAGGTACTGCAACACCAAAGTATTAGCAAGTTCTGGCTTACGAAACGTCCTCATTGGTTCGAATGCCAGATAAACTCCCTCAAGTTTCACGGGTTTTGTTGCTCTAACTTCTTGAAGGGTGATAGGGCGTTGTGAAAATACTCACGTCAACAAGGCCGCGCATGGAAGCAAGAGAGAATCTCTCGGGATCCAAACTGAATGTCTATAAAGTGTCAGTACCAGAATATTGAACACGGCGATTGCCGTGTCAAGCAATGGAGCAATGTTAGTACTCACTCTTCGTCGATACATATAGTCGATATCAGTCCACATAGTCTCCAGAGGAATAGCGGCCTGACTGTAATTGTAGACAACCTCAGCGACCTCAAAGGCGTCTTGGTAGCCGTATCGGCAATTGTGGAAGCCTAAGCCCCAGTACGGCATTTCCGCGGGAAGGCCCACGACGCCAGAGTATTGCCGCGCGACATCGATCAGGGTAGGACCGGCGAAGAAGTAGAAGTCCAGGACGCCACCGAGGGTATTGTACTCGAGGTATTGGCCATCCTTGGCAGTGTTGTCGATCTTGATATCCATACCGTTTGAGTTCAGGAAGAAGACGCCGTGTGCCCCCGAGTCCCGTTGCTCGTAGTACACGGGGTGATTACCGTACAAGTTGGAGCCCTCAGGCACAGTGTAAGCGTCTTGGGACCAGAACGTGCGAATATAATCGGTGGTATTCAGTCTGAACGAGTCTGAATGCTCCCCGAGACCGTATAAGTTTGGGTTCTTGGGTAACTTGGTTCTCAAGCGTAGATACTGAGACTCGAAGATCAAGCTGGCAGCAGAGGTGTCAAATAACACTTCGTTTGAGCCCGAACGAGACACGCTGAAGCTGAAGGGCTTCTTGACGTAGTCAAATTTGAGGGCGGACTTGAGCTTGTTGCTACCGCCGCTCTTCGGACGAGGGAAGAAGGATTCGGGGACCTGATATACGTCGTTTGCGGCATCCTGAATCTTGACATGGAGTCTCGAATCTAACCTAGGTCAGCTGGGGTTTCTGTGAACTGGATTGTAGGAGATAGCCTTACCGGTGTCATAGGAGACCTCCAAGATCAAGTCCTTCAGATCCGTGCCATATACATTGCAGCCTTCGCCAGCAAGAGTCAAAGCTGCGGTGAGGCCCGAAGCAGTAGTCTTGACTTGGGATGCAGAATAACCTGGACACGCTGACAGAGGGTCACTGGTAGAATAATCTCTTGCGACGAGAGCCGTGGCCGAAGCCGCGGCGGCCATGAGCAAGAGACTCGCCATTGTGCAACGACACAAACACTGCCGAGATATTCTTGACAATGTGTTCTGTGTGTGTGCCACAGGTAAATAAGAGACGGGAAGAACTCGCCGGTTCAGGTTTGCGTGACAGGAGGCTCTTACTTATACTGGTACTGGAAGGCGATCATAATGAAAATCCTCCGGGCTTCATTGTCACCGTACTCCCAGGTCCCCGGTCGAGCTATAGTGCTCATGCTGTGTGCCCTTGTCTAGCCCCGCTTAAGGCTTGAAAAACGATGACATTCACGTTCTGTTTTCCATGTTATGATGCAAGTAGGTCGCATCCGCCTCGACTTTGGCTTTATCGTCACTTCACCAACCAGATGCCTTAGAAAAATTGCCACCCCGATGCTAGTATTGCAACTTACACTGGCTTTTATCTTTTGGTGCCTCTCATACAGAGGCTACTCTAGACAACACCCTGTACCTTCTCGGTCGAGGCAGGCCGCGCCTATGGATTGCTATGCAAAGCAGTAACGGCCTGCTGGTATTAGAAAATGGATGCTCTGGCAAATTGACCAATCAAATCTGACTTATAGGCCTAATAGACCAATCAGTTCTGATAGTTCCGACAACGGTCTACTATGTAAAATATGAGAACTTCTCGGGGCGAGCGAGATCCTCGCGTATCGAGAACAACGCAGGCCAAGGCGACCTATACAAATCCGGCATAATGCGGTCCTCTAGCGGCACCATACCGGTCCTTTCGCGGAGCTATTCTATCTCCTTGTTGGCGGAGGCTGGTAGGTGAGGCTTGCGAGGCGATATTGGAGTCCCGCCCGAGGCGGTGTAAGAAAAAGCAGAGAGACTCGCTGCTCACTACTTTTGGTAAAGTCTCTCGTTTTTTTTTCTTATAGTGCCTTGCCGCCATCTCAAAATACTGCAGTCCTTTTCGTACATCGCCTCGGCTTAAAGCATCCATCGGCAAGCCATCCGCGATCTTAGAATGAGGGGAATTCCGGGGTTGAATACGGCGCCATGCCCTTTCCCGTATGATCTTCTCCGCAGGCGATGTTGGCGCAAGATACGATTGGTTTATATAAACTGTAATTGAGATATGACATGGTGGGCTTAACAAGGGGATGAGGGGACTGAGGAGAAGCTCTTCCCCGCATATTCCCTCTTCACCGGTCCAACTAATTTTTTTTCATCATATCTTCTATCAACCAAGTAAAAATACACTACCTCATACATCTTCCCACGAGAACGTAGCGATTCACCCAGTTACCTAGTAATTAGCTCCGCGTTGCCGTGGCCAACCTCGTATTCACCTCGTATCCACCGCTTATTGGGAGATTTCTTTCCCATTGAGCAAGGACACGACGTTCAAGTTCACGAACCATAAAGAAAAATACTAGCTTTAGGGCGGTAACAAGAGACACTAAGTAAGATGAATCCCCCTGTTAATCAAGGTTTATCGCAGCCACAGCTGCAGGCAGGTATCCAACAGGCATATTGTAGCTGCATATTGCTATAATTCATCTGCGCCCCAGTTCATCGAGACCGTTGGATCGGCAAACGACTAAACACATGGTATGATCCACGTTCGGAGGCTTTATAAGATCTAGCCACCAGAAGACATGGGTCGTGTCAAGTCACCTGCATATGATGCTTCAACTTTTTTGCCTCTTTAATCGGTCCTAATGAGAGCAGACTCTGAGTTCTCTAACTATATTGGTATAAGACTCTACCTACATACTATAAAGATCAACACCCAATGCCTATACTGTTTCATCTCAGAATTGTTCAGTCGTATATGACCTCATTAGTTTTGGTAGTATCGACATGATCAAACAGTTCACCATTCTCTCTCTTTAGGGGCCATTTCGGCGACGTGTGGGATAACACGCTAGGTTAGACAACATCCGAAGTACATAAAGGTACTGGTATGCTGGTGAGTGAAGTAGCTCTGCTAACATAATTGGACCAATCTCGCCAATTTGTCGCCTTTGAATGTAGATATGTATCAAGGTTTTTCGTATATTTTGTCTTAGGCATATGTTGTATCTACCTACGTTAACACGAACACCGCACACTTCACATTTCAGTGTCGACTTTGTGCCACTCATCAGTTATTGGGCACCATAATACGATCGATGTCCGGGCCCCAAGTCCCATCAGTCGTGCTGATAGAGACGGTGTTCGTGGTACCACTCTTCAAATCCACGTTCAACACGCTGCTTCCCGGTGTGCCTCCCGCAGTCGGCAAGAACGCAAGCTTCTGGCTCGCGCCGTTGACCGTGACGGTGGCGAAGCGCTGGCTGCTGTCGCCATTCAGGTACTTGATACGGATCGAGCTCTTCGTGGCGGCACTGCTGCTGACGCCGCTGAACGTCACCGAGCCGCCGGAGCTGCCACCGATGTAGCCGACGCTCGAGCCGCCGCTGCAGCCGGAGCACGAGAGTGTCTTGGCGCCGTTGGCGAAGGTGGCTGCCTCGGCCTCGGGCGTCGTCTCGCTGGGTCCGGCGGCCCAGGTCCCCGCGCCGACATTCGGGGTCCAGTTCACGTAGTTCTTCATCGTGACGGTTGTACCCGAGAAGCTGAGGGGCAGCCATACGTAGGTGCTGCGCATTAGATTGCTCGATATCCAGCGGTCGCCCATGTAGATGGCGCCGTCGCCGAATGGCAGGATATAATTGGTTTGCGAGGAATATGTGTTGGAACCCGAGTCGGCAAAAGTCTTCCAGGACGACCAAGGTCCTGATAACGATGTCGCTGTGCTGTACACGTTGTCGTTGGGATCCCAACCCGTGAGTTTTGAGCCGAACATGTAGTATGTCCCTTGACGCTTTAAAATCGCCGGCGCTTCGATTGAGTCTTTCCAGAGATACGTCGATTTTGACACGGAGAGGTAGTCGGCGCTCAGCTGATCAATGCGGAGTCCATTGGCGCGCTACATTGAAATTATGTCAACTCTGGCAGCTCCTCGGGAAAAGTCGTTCAATAAACGACTGCTAGAACATGAGATGGATGGCAAGGACAAAACGATACTCACGTCCTCGGTCAGAAGATACGCAGTTCCATCGTCATCCTTAAAGAGTCCCAGATCACGGCTCTGGAAGCCCAGGGGCTGGAAGCTACCCTGGTACGTGTATTTCCCACAGACAGAGTCGCCCGTCGCGACACCCACCTTCGCCTCGCCGTAGTTGCTACTGTCGATGTGCATGTATAAGACGTACTTCTTGGTCGAGTCATTGTAGATTACCTTGGGACGCTCGACAACGCGATTCGGCCCCAGGTCGCCGGAACTTGTCTGCGAGAGAAGTGCCCCGACATATGTCCATTCCACCAGGTTCGTCGACGAGTAACAATTAACATTCTGAAAGGCCGAGCCCTGCGTCTTATCCTCTCCGACTATATAGTACGTCGATCCCACTTTGATGGCGCCGGCCCCATGGGCTTGAACATGCGCACCTGTGTTCGTCTGCTCATGCATGTACTTGTCAGTTTAACGGCACCTATACGTTAGAGCAAAGAGGCGCGATAGATGAACTGAAAACAGACGAAAGGAACTTGAGGCACAAGAATAAACTAACCGCCGTCCATGTTGCGCCTGGGACGATCTGGAGCGTGGCGCTCGCCGTGGTCGCCGTAAGTAAGAGCAGGCATGCCCTCAGGGAGTTCGTATTGAACAGCATCGCGGAATTCTCTGCGTGTTCTTTACGTATCCAGAATGTGACCGGCGACTAAGAGCCAAAAAACCAACTACAAAAATCATAGGCGAGACCCCGTCGCGAAACCCGGGGCGCGGGCCTCGTATTTATAATATCCGCATGACGATAGTCGCATTGACATGGCATGTATTTCCTTCCATTATTTAGTGCGCACCTCATAGTAACAGATCCAGTTCTCACGATGTCACCTACCGCTGTATATATGTGTGTGTTTTATGTTCCGGAGGCCCGATGCGCTCCAATAGCCTTTGCGGCCGTTCCATCCGTTTTACCCACTGCGAGGAACAACTCATTCATTTCCGTTTCCTGTTTTCTTTCCACTCGCAGCGCTTTACCGGGTACTTATGAATATCACTTTCGTCCCTAATTAGCCTGCGCACACGATGCGACGACGAAGAAATATATTATATAACCAGAATGAAATTATGGGATTTGTTAGTTTATATATACTTACAAATATCGACAAAACCTATCAAGCATAATTCTCCATTCCTCTGAAAATACACATCAAGAAACCGTCAATCACAGCAAACACCCCATTCTCGACATCAAGTTTTACGTTTCACACGCAGCCCCATTCGTGGAGAAACACAGCGCAGCCTGGACTAAGATCGGAGCAACTTGTCTTTTTCGATCGGTCACACGCATACTCCGACCCCATTCCCTCCCTCCTACCTCAATAAGCGTTACAAGTCTCATACTGCGCATATGTGAACTCGAGATAATGACAATAAGGAACCAGAACCTCCTAAACGGAGATTATGCCCCTGTCCATATACATCAAACGTCCTATGGATAGTTCGTTCTTTGACGGAAACTCTGCGCGGTTGACATGTCTGAAGGTATTGACGTACAAACACGGAATATACTTGTAGATACTTAGACGAGAACTAGACTAACCTGATGGGATAAGCTGTCCGCAGCATAGGCGACTGGTCTACAGTCAATCGAGGACGGAGTCGAGATCTCCACGTAGTAGGATTCCAGACTCGACTAGACAGGTAGGTAACGAAGGCTATCACGTCAATGATTTTTCAGCTGGATATATATTGCATAATGGTTAGTGAGTAAGTAAGTAGGTAGGTAGTAACATGATGTTCGTTATGATACAGTAGGTACCTGAAGGTTTGATGCAACCCCTCGATCAACATAGATACCATATCATTCTCCTTGAATATAATCATGGGTTAATAGTTCGCAACATATAATGCCCCCCACCTCTACCATCTACCTACTTACCTTACCTAGGTACTGAGACCTAACTTGATCACTGACTGCTAAATAAACGCACGCGAAACCCAAAATCTCGACTTCATTCATATTTACACACTTTCGCGCAGAACCCGCGCTTCACTATGCTTCTTCTAATATAGTAGCTAGATAGGTAGAACAAGTTACAAGTAAGCTAACAAGCTAACAAGAAGACTTGCTTGCCTGCCTTGCCTTGATTGAGACCCAAAGGTTTTCGGAGGGTGGATGGAAGGACCAGATAGATGCCCGCTAAGAAAATTGAAAAGTCAAAGTGATAACAAAAGCATAGTCATCCCGTATCCATCATATCTACCAAACCAAGCCAAACCAAATGCTTTGCAAAGAAGTGATAAACGCCGTTTGTAACCTCGCGCCGAAGATGAGAGACAATATGCACTCGACTAATGTGTCGGCAGCTAAATTTGTCGCTTTTGCCTTGACTGCTAGCTGCCCTGTTCACCCATATCCTCTTATATATGTATATACTTCCATGTTTGTTAGTCCACGTCCATCTTATCCACAATCGTGCTCGCGGCAACAATTGTTCGTTCTTCCGGATCTCGCTTATTCCCATCCGAATGGTATTCTGTGTTATTGTGATTGTTTTCCTTCTCCGTGCTGCTGATGCCGCCATTGCCACTGCATAGTCGGTATTCCCCATCCTCTTTGCGCTCGATGATGCCTTCGTCCAAAGCCCACTTGGCCAGGAGACGGTCGACGCCAAGCCGATCCGCCTCTCCCTTCTCCATGTGCCGACCGACGTGCTCCGTCCACTCGTCCCAGGATGTGGGCCCCTCGAATATGCTGGCACAGTCAGGCTTGGGGCATGCCGAACTCTGCGGCGGTCGTCTTCGGGTCACTAGACAGGATTGTTGCATATCTTTGACATGGGTCTCCCATTCCACCTGCAACTTGCTGTCACCCTTGGCAAGAGCCTTCTTAATAGCAAATGGAGCATGCATGCGTCGCAGATGTTGCGTGAAGAGATCTTTGCGGTTGAACTCATTTCCCTTACCCTCGACCGACGATTGAGGGCACGACGAGCACCTGTAGTACTGCAAGCAGAGATGCTGTGATGCAATATGCCTCTTCCACTCGTTTTTCGATCCAAACGTGCTAGGACATCCAGCAAACGAAAATGCACAGGGGAAGGGGCGGGTGTGAGCTGCTGCAATGTGTTTTCGCAATGAGGAAGAATCTTTGAAAGGAGCATGGCTGCAATGACCACATCGAGTCTCTTGCTTCGGAATGGGCTTTTGTATAGAACGACGTCCTGGCTTAGGCCTTGCTGATGGCGTTGTCACTTCGGCATGGTAAAGTGAGTCATCTATGCTGTTCGTGTTCGGCTCGTTTGGTGTTCTTTCCTCTGCTTTTAAATCCGTAGCACGCATACTAGGAGAGGGTTGAAGCCGCGCAGAAGAAATGTCATCGCTAACATGACGGACATGGCTTAATGCCTTGAGCTGCTCCGCTGCCTCTTGCATCTCAGCTGAATCTTCTACCTCATCCTTTCTCGAGTTGGCAGTACCTGGCGTTGCAGTGGGATAAGGTACAGTTGAAGCAACTGCGGATTGAGAGATGTTCGTCGGATCTATTCTCGTTATATTATCGGGGCGAATTGGAGTTTCAGGAAGTAAGTGTCGGTGAACAGCAGGCGTTGTTACAGCTACCTCTCGAGCTTCCAAAAGCATTCTGCCATCCTCCATGTCTTTAGCCGACGCCTTGTTGACGGACATGGACCCAACCAATCGTTTATAGAGGTGCGTCATGTTGTGTGAGTTGACATATCCCAGGAAGCAGCAAACTTTATCATGTTGTACCACATTCCAGACCGCTACAGGCATAGATATAAGGAGCATGGTAGGCGGTCCAAGGAACATTCCCTCGACAGCAATTTTAGAGCCGATGGCAGGCGTATTGTGAAGCCAGTGGTAAAACGACGACATGTCGGGACTCGCCTCGCCAACAAAAGTCGTGCACACCAGAACCCTTGGCTCATCAAATGTCAAATCTGCGACCGCGCTGGGATGAATGGCGTTATCTTCCCGTGACGTCCTCGAGCTCGCTTCGGCTGTCCTTGGAGACTGCAGTGGAGGTCCCAGGGGTGGTGGTATTAAGGGACAGAGGCTTAGACTTTGGCCATTGCCCGAAGTGATAGTACACAATAGAGGCAACTTGTCCCGCATTGGGATGCCCTTACCAACCATTCCATTCGTAAGTCCCGGGCTCTGCAGAAGTTCATGTTGTCTTAACCGAGCGGCCTCCTGATACAGGTGCTCCGCTGTGAAGGGCCGTCCGGTCCCTAGCTGCAGAAATGCCTCTGTTAAATTAGCTGTGAAGGACCGAGCTCCAGGTTCACGAGAATAATGGTCGGGGGTGCCAGCCGCAATAACTCGTTTTGTACTGCTGCCACCCTGCACTGTAGGCTCCTGTACGATACCGCTGTCCATCAACAAGAGCATATCGGATGGGCTATCTTCGAAAAGACACCGAAACCCATTCCATCTGAGCTTGGAAGCGCCTCCTCTTGCATGGCTGGCAACGTATTAGAGAAACGCGGCGAATTGGATGGCTGTCAACCTACCTTGCCCAGTACAGCTGCTTATCCGCGCCGACGTAGCTGTGCCCCGCATAATGTATGATCAAGAGATGCTCCGGACCGGCGGATTCGAGGAAGGAGGCCATACGCACACCTAGCTTCATGCTGGGACTGGTCGTGGCCGGTATAACCCATCGATCGGTGCGATAGCTATATCGTTCGCGAAGGACTTGCTCGAGCGCGACAAGATCCAGCTCGGCCGCGGTATCGTCCTCCCACCTCAGCAGCAGCACCGACACCTTACTATAGGGGGATCTTTGACTCTGGCGGTATATGAGCATGGCGGCATCCTGGAGATGCCTCGCAAAGGACTCGAACTCATGGCGTTCCGGTGGCGGCGGCGGAGGAATATCTTGTGGTTGGTAGTGCTGGGTTGGCTGTGTCTAACTGTCAGCGTCGGGACGTCTGGGGCGAAGCATTCACTGCGCGCTCGCGTACCGTAGACTCGTGAGCGTAGGAAGCGGCAGAAGGAGGCGGCGGTAGCGGTTGTGGTGGATGTGAGGGACTGGGCTGGGGCTCGACCTTGGGCGCCAGCCTCCTCTTCTTCGCGGCGGGTTGATCCATGAGTTCAGGCTCGGGCTCGGGCTCGGGCGCAGAGGGTTATAAGGGAATCAAGAGGGGAGAGGAGCAAGAGGAGGAAACGGAAGAAGAAGAAATGGCTGCGCAAGAGGTCTCGGGAGTAATTGACACCAGCAAGGGATGATGTACACGGAAGGCAGCAGCAACAACAACAAAAAGACCATCGACACCATGGAAAATAAAGACGATAAGAGTAAGTAATTGGACAAGGCTAGAGCAGAACGGTGGGGGGCATTGACGAAGGTCGAAATAATGTTGATGGGATTGGAAAATCAGGCTGGGAAGAAAGGCTACTGGCAAGGCTGGAATCAAGGGCGCTTTTTGGTGCCGGACCAGCTTTATTGTTGCTGGTGCTGGTGCTGGCGCTGGCACTGGCGCGGGCGGGAGGATTGGATTGAACCGGGACGAGTTGAGTTGAGTAACTAAGTGAGTGGACGAGTGGGTTAGGCTGGGCTGGCTACCTGGCTGGCTGGTTGGTTGGCTAGCCGATTAATTGACTGACTTGGCTGGCTGGCTGGCTGGCTGGCTGGCTGGCTATAGTATGTACATAAGGTAGGTAGGTATGAGCTAGCTCAGAGGTAGCTTGCTTGTCTTCGTTTTCCAAGTTCGGCAGCGTCGTGTCTTACTTAGTAAGTAAGTAACTAAGTAAGTGAGTGAGTAAGGAAAGTAGGTAAGGAGATAACGTGGTGCACACCACCACACCACCCAACCCGCTGTGCTGCTCGTAAATGCCAGTCTATTTGATAATGCAGTAGGTTGCTTGGTAGCTTGGTAGACAGCTTGGTAACTTGGTAATTGGGGAACTGGCTAGTCTAGTCCGTACACTAGATGAAGATGGTAGATGATAGTAGGTAGATGGATGATGGATGGATGCATAGACCCTTGGGGTTTGTGGCCGCCTTCACGGTCGAGCTAACACCTTTAAACCTGCCTAACTTCCTCACCTCAACCTACATCCATACCCTCTTACACTATTTCCACGCTTGGCATTGTGGACTTACCTCTATCCTCTAGTGCTAATCATATAAGTATGTAGGTAGGTATAGCGCTTGACTGCCCGGGTTATGCTGTGTGCGTGTGTGAGGACCTCAGGTATGGATGTGTGCTGCCGAAACTGTTTTAAGCCGGATATAGAGAGATAGAGAGATAGAGAGAGGGTGGGCGAGCGCTTACTCCTACTCCTGCTTCCTGCTCCTGCGCAGCGCTACACTGGGCACGTCTACCGCGACACTACCTCACCACGGTCGCTGTTGCCCGTTAAGCGAATTGGGTTTCGGACAGGATGGCGAGACGATCTCGGATTGAGAGTGGCTGTGAGAGGGCAGGAATGGCCCTGTCGGTCTGTCAGCCCTGTCCATTGGTCAGCAAGCCCAGCCTAGCCTAGCCCGCCCCGCTTTGACAGCCAAGCGCGCAGCCTGTACATATGCAACTACAGGACACTTGAAGCCCCTAACGGGACTGGCAGCCTCCTCGAGCTCCCCGCCCTCTTCCTTGTGGCCAATCACGGATGCTGCTCCCCGCTGCCCACTTCCCAACTTCCCCCACTAGCGGGCGCAAGTTGACAGCCGACGAGCGAGCAAGCAGACGCGCGAGAGGAGGTGGTTGCCGCTACTCAATCCAATTCATCATACCCGCTCTATTGCTGCTTGCTGGTTACCTACCACTTCTTGCTTGCTTGCTTGCTGTAGCCGTGCAAGAAGTGCCCCCGCTGATTGGCCAGATCCTGCTGACTTTGGGGGGGGGGCCTTCCAAATGATTCAGCCGGCCGCCGCGGATTGGCTCGTTCTCCCTTCCGTCGCTACTCCGTCGTACTCCTAGCCGTGGTCTAGACTGCTCCGTTCAACCAGTCGTAATCGACGCTTCGCTGCAATCGACATCGCAAGCAGCCCTTCGTTCTCCATGCAAACTTGGCGACCGCTGCAACCTGCATGTCTCTCCTGCCATTCAGCTGCCGTTTTGTCTCTTATCTCGCTGCACGTCGACTTGTTCAACTCAAATCTTTTTTGAATTTTCCCGAGAATTCACAATTCTGTGCCGCAAGCACACTCACCATCGAATCGAATCCCACCCTCCCTTTAGTTACCTTTACCTTTTACCTCTACCTCGTGTCTGTCTTGGCTTCCGAGTTGCATTGCGTTGCGTCGACGCTGCCTTACATAAATAAGAAGGGCGACGTAACTGTAAATGGCCGAGATGCATACGTATGCAGCTGTGCACGGCGCCCCAGGTAGTCTGTTCGCCCTCTCCCCCCGTCATCGTTCCCACAACGGGCGTCCAGTGTCAGAATTAGAGAGCCAGCAAGGTCACGGGTCTTGATTGGCCGGCTTTGCCATGTAAGGCAGTTCATCGATAGGCTGATAGCCACCTGTTTACCCATTGGGTATAGTCGCAGCAGCCCGTGCCAGCTTTCAGACGTTTCAGACGCGGCCATTTCTCCACTCCAACCCGCTCATATGCCGTATTACATAGTCCACAACTCTGCCCACCACATGCAACCAACCCTGACTCGTGAGTGCCTGGATCATGGTTACGAGGCGGGTGAGACTTTGAGGCGTGAGATGAATCAAGCATAATATCCTTTTCAAGGCAGTCCCAGTCAAGCCAGTTACACATTTTGCCCGGTTCAACAACGCAGATCACTCCAGCCCGGATGAGTATTCTCAATATAATTGGATACTCCCTTGAGTTGCTCAGTAAGTCATGACTTGCCGCTTATTTCAAGCCGGAGTTGATGCTTTCAGTATAATCTCTAGTTCAGCGTATTGCTCCTGGTTGTAGGTGAAGGGTTCGTTTCGGGATCGACGACATTGATTTCACGTTGCAGGGTAGCGTGGCGATCGCTGCGTGTCTTCCATGCCGGGGTGCCGATATACTTGATCGACCCTGGGCCGTTATCCTCAAAGATCGCCGCGACTTCCTCAGATGACTTGTTGGCTGTCTCAGGAAACAGGAAGAAGCAATGAATAAACATGGATGCGCAGAAGACAGCGAATAGCACATATGTCTTCCAGGTAATGGTTGCGAACGCAACAGGCGTGAAACATCTAGGTGAATGGGAATTAGCAGAGTATTTATTACGGGCTGTCCACCAGACCTACGCAAGAGCAAAGTCGGAAAACCACTTCGCAGATGTCGATAATGCCACCGCCTTACCACGCACACGGAGAGGATAGAGTCCCGGAGGATATGTCCAACTAGCCGGCCCCCAAGTCGACGCATACGAGGCCACAAAGAGATAGGTTGACGCAATAATACCCCTTGCAGGCGGGCCTTTGACAACCATGGAGATTGCACCGGTGTCGAGATGATCACTGCTCGTTGTAGGCCGGGAATATATGGCAAATAGCCCGGCATTGAGTGACATGAAGAAACACATAAGGGATGCGCCGATTAGCATGGTAGGACGTCGTTCCATTCTATCCTGCCAGATCAAAGCAGGAACCGACATCACTGCGTAGATGATGAACTGAGCACCGCTATACGTCAAGTCGTCGAGACCGGCCATGGCAAACACGTAAGTAGCATAATACTATATCAACCAAGTCAGAACGAACGTCCCTAGAAGGAAAACCAGAAGAGCGATCTCATAAACCCCCCTAGCATGTGAAGATGTAAGCTTGAACTCACCGTCATGACGTTCATGCCAGTAAGCTGACTCCATATCTGGGTGAATAGTCCTATATGAGTTCGATTGATCATGTTGGGTACTATCAATTCAGACCAAGGCACGTCGGCGTTTACTTTGTCTAGGCGAGCGGCCTCGATGAGCGCATCCGTCTCACGCTTGACAATGGGCGCA
Organism: Xylaria flabelliformis; assembly: GCA_007182795.1. Lineage (NCBI taxonomy): Eukaryota > Fungi > Ascomycota > Sordariomycetes > Xylariales > Xylariaceae > Xylaria > Xylaria flabelliformis. Next base: position 36,304 of record VFLP01000057.1, on the reverse strand, counting down.
CAAAAATCGCCCCTCCCGTGAATAAGCGTAAGCACTTCTCTCACCTCCTGCCAGCGGTCCATCTGAGCTAGCCATCTTGGGTTCTCGGGCAAGACATACAAACACATCAAAAGTAGGAGAGCTGGGATGAGCTGGAGGCCCCAAGGAAGCCGGAAAGCCGCCTGATGCTCAATGAAACTGCACCCGAGGCAGATGAAGAACATAGTCGCCATTCCGCACGGGACGGCCCACTGATACATACTGACGAGTCGACCACGTACCGATGGGGGCGAGATACCTGAGACGTAATCTGGTAGCTGAGCCGAACACATACCCACGGAAATACCGTTAATGAAGCGCCCAACGATGAGCATGGGTACATTGACCGAGAACGTGACGAACATGCAGCCAGAGATCCTATAGTGTCGTCCCTATTAGTCGACAGCATGCGTTATGAATACATATCCATTTGTCTAGTGAAAACACTCACCAGAATCCAGTAATGTATTGAATTTCTTGCCTAGGACCATAGCCATCCAAAAGCCAGGCCGAAAGGATAGCACTGAGCCACGCACCCCCAGGCATAGCTGCCATAATCACGCCTTGCAGCCAAGGGTCGGGGCCCCTACATTGGCTTGTAACAAGGTCGTTCCCCTGACCGACCGTCAATGGCCGCCACGATGCATCGCTTCAAAGAGAGACTCGCCTGGGAATTATACCGGCACTTGTATTGCGCTGTCGCAATGATGGCACTCATCGATGCGATATTGAAGCCGACGAACATGCCACCTATGGTTGGTCACGATGGTCAGCAAATCAGGGCGGGGATAGATGCATCATTGCAAGACCGGCAAATATGGACTTTAACACATACCGATCACAGCCGTAGCGGTGATCATTCTACAGTTGCGTCCCAGCCTGCTTTCCATAATCTTTCGGAGCTTCGGTAGGCCTATCTTGACTTGACCAGAAGGAACGATACTTATTTGATACGAAAAAGTAGATGTCAACGAAGAGGAGTGCGCTGGAATGGAAAGCCGTAACTCAGTCAGAAAAGTAGTTGTCAGTGTGTTCAGAAAATAGGCGCTTGACATTCAAGACTCTTCGCATAACGTATTTCTACCCAGGGAAAGCCTTGTGAAGTGCAGCTACACGGGCATTTAGGAGAGAATTATATCTGCAGGTACACGGTGAATTTATGTATTAACTGCAAGCGCCCGCCTAAAACCTTCTTTCAGCTGGGAGAACTTGCTTCTAAGCAGGTATATCATCGGGTTTTCTTGATGGCAAACCGTCCTAATGAGTCTTATCAACCACATCACAGCAAGTCCAAACCCTGAAGACGCGTGGATCTCTTCATACGGAAAGCCGTATTAACTTGGATACCGCTTACCGAACACGACAGCGAAAACTCAATATGGTTGGAAATACAACAAGGGATAGATAGCGCTCGGGTCCACGTCCATCAGCATGGAATTCCATGCTAGCTCTTTCCTTCATTGCTCCCGCGACACCATCTGTAGTAGGTATACGATCGCAGCAGCACTCCCAGTTCTAGGGAGGGAGCGATCCCAGTTGAATAAATGCCTTTGGGATTGGGAAAAAGCAGCCGCGCAAGTCCAAAGAACACCCTCTTTGAGTCCGTGTCTGATTTCACCTCTGATGAATCTGATTTGGCTCTTCGTTAGAATAACTCGACGGGTCAAGTCGGCAGGTAACATAGCGCGAAGTTTATTGATCTTGACTGGGATTCCTTGTTGATGTTCTCGGTTCGCGGCGGACGCCGAGGTAAGTTTACGTAGTGTAGTGATCTGGAGGTTGGAGTATTTTCTTTGTTTTCTTTTTTAGGTGAGTAAGGTCCTTTAAGGTAATGACACCGTGCGAAAGATTGCGGCGTTGTTTCGCAAGATGTATGTATATATGCATATAAGCCCCTCTAAGTATTATTAAGTGTTTTTGAAACATACCCATCACTATCGTCAAGGAGTTATGTTAGAATATACTTTTGAAGCATTGGTTTCGCACTTAAATACCTCAGAGTCGTGAGTATTTCGCTCTGCTGGGCTATATTCGAGACGTCGTGAGTCCGCTCCGTGGCTGACTGACCACCAGCTCAAGAATCACTTAACGGGACTAGCTCGTCGTCACTACTGTCTATGGCACATAATTTGAGTGAACAACTATGTCAGCGACTGATCCTTTCAAATTCCTTGACGTATTCAGCAAGCGACTTGTGAACGCCACGTTTTAAATACTTTTACTGCCTGTCCATGTTTTATCTCATGCATATAGCATAACTGAGTGCAACTCCATATAAAGTTTCGATAAATTGATAGCAGTGTGTCCTATTATTGTTTAAGGGACGGGAAATTAAGAAAAAGGGCAATTTGACTTGTCATCTCAGCGGATGATCAATCTTTGTTTGAAATAGTGTCATGTCCCCAAACACATCATGAGTTTGATCTATTCTCTACAGTTGTTGAGCTTCCCCTGTTCTCCATGGCTACCCTTTAGGAGTTGGTTGAAGTATTCGTGTCAACCTATCTCATAAGTGAGAATAGGAACTGTTCTAATATAATAGATAATCATCAATATGCATATCTGAGTATCAAAATCAATGTCTAACTAATGTTTGTCTTTCAGTGTAATGTGTCCTTCTGTCCGAAAGTGACCTGCATCTCATCCCACTCACTCAATCGAACGTTAGTCTTCATATCAGAAACGCGTGTCTATGAAGACCAATACCTAAAATATTGATAAGACTTGTGTCTGATGTATATTGTATGAGATGTCAAATTTCAAAATTGAGTAAGATCAGTATCTCTGACGTCATCTCAAGTGCTTTGGCTGGATTGGAAAACTTTGAAGATCATCTGTTCATAGGGCTACTTAAATGACAGGAACCTTGTTCTCCTATAAAGTCCTGTCCTAAGTTGTCCGCAGCCTGGAAAAGTAGCCGATCAACAATCTTGGGAACGGTGGATGAGCGTAAATAGACGAGATGTGTATGTAATATTATCTACCTGTTACTTGTAGACTAATAAAAGGTACGGCCCGCTCGCACCCGAATTCTAATCCTCCCCCGTGTGGACATTTCAGTCTATGCCTATAGCAGGTAGTTGCATATGCAGGCTTCTGCCAACCAATGATCAGCGATTCAAACCGATCGGAAGAACAAGCTAGTCGTACACCAATCGCAGAGCTAGCAAGCCTAGTACACTAATCTAAGGCGGGGATCCCTAGCTGTTGTATTGGAGAAGCAAGATAAAACACCAAATACGTAGCCCAGTCTTAACCCACATTAGTCTCGGTAGATGCTCATCATACCCATTACCACACCCACTTCCCCAAGCCAGGATACATCTCGAAGCAACTCGCAAGCAATGACTACCAGCATACTCGGCCCCGCGAGACTGCAAGACCCTAGCGACAAGTTGATTCGGAGCGCGAAATCAAGCGACAGCTCCAATGGAGCTACCACCACGGTATATTTAACAATATTCGTATTTCGAGGAAAGCCTGACACTCATTTCAACCGCCATGTCATCATCTATTTCTCATCACAAGAAAATCCCAACTTCCATGAAAGTATTCTCATACAACGTCCATATCCAAATGGACCATGGGAGGTCGTTCGAATGACAACCGATAAATTCTGGCCCGAGGAGAAGAGGTACCTCTCCCATGTCAATGCCAAGATTGTACGGGCATATAAGGGTCAGGAATCCGCGCTAGTGGACATCATTGAAGCCATACCGCTGGAGAACCGAGAGGCTGACTGGAATTGTCAAAACTTTGTGCTGGAGGGCCTGCAGGAGATTGTCAATCGAGGCTACGAAGCACAGGAATGGTACGATTATGTCGAAGACGAGTTGATGACTCAGCTGGTCACCGACACTGTTGATTAATCCAACGTTAGCTGTGTTGGGTCTCTTTTTTGAATAAGTCGGGGGATGAAATGAAATTGTCAGGATATGGCTAAAGACCGACCTTCACACCCGGAAAGAGACGGGAGGTGGCGTTGTTGAAGTGTCTCTTATTTAATAATACCCACCCCGCGCGGTGCGGACACCTGGTCTCGATACACCGATTTCCATCAAGTCTATAAGCGTGGCTACGCAGCCTTCAGGCACTATGACGTTTCACGTAGCAGGGCTTCCGAGCCGCGTCGTGATCTGGTGCTAAATCTATGGACTCTGTACCTAATTGCTTCTGTTGAGGTTAACGACACCCAGGGAACGCATCTTGCGTAAATATAATTTTCTAATCGAGCCAAGACATACAATACTAGATGGCTATCGCTCTGATATTGCGTTTTATGACTCGATGCATGCCATAGGGCGCCAGAGTTCTACACAGAACATGCAGCAAGGGTAAGTAGACTATCAGGGCTTGGAAAGGTATTCGATATTATAATAACGTCATAGAGGCCATAGAGATCTGATCCTTTCTTTCAGTCCAGCGGCGATCCAGGTTCAAGCATACGAGAGGCTGCGCCGTAATTGGGAAAATACGCAAAAGAGCAGGCGTAGCTGAATACGATCTGCCGCTCATATGATTACTTATATGATATTGACGGCTCTAACCCGTGATTTCGGATATGTGCAATCCTAGCTGGTATTACCTTGGGTTAGTCAATGTGACAGGGCATCTGCGCTGGATTTGTCACGCGATCCGCTACCGGCAATAGCTTTCATAAAGGATACAACGTTCTTCCCTCTTGCACAGGAGTTTAAAATAACGGTTGCTATTTAAACCTGCTACTACCGGGATGGGAAATACTACCGATGTACGCTTGATGAGGGTCTGAAGGTTGAGGCTACATGGCCATGGCTCGGTCAATAAGAACCCCAATCACAGCTTGCACTGGATTCAAGTTGTCAGAGTAAGAAATAAAATACGTCATTTGTTGGGAATTGCAGCTCAATTATCTCATCTTCTGCAAAGCTGCGGATTGTGATATGTGGAAGCTCTCTGATTCACCTAAATAGCGGACAGTATTCATCTTGCTACGCCCCCTAAATGTGTTTGCAGTATTGCCTGCTTATCAAAAGAGCACGTCGAGAATATGGAATTTGGTGGAAACGTGCCTGTAATTTAATGCGATTTCTCCCGCTATCTATTTTGCTAAGATGCTGCGTCTTACTTATTCCTCTAATAGCAGTGGTAGTTCGTGATAAGCCCCTGTTTGAGCATATTCGAGCAATAGGCTTAGCATAATGTGTTGATACAGCCCATGTATCTATCACTACATAGATTAGACCATCACGGCTTAGAGTTAGATGATACTTTATTTCTACTAAGTCTCGCTCTTAGACTTAGATTAATACAAGTGGCTCGATTTCATCCTTTGTTGATATCCCGTAGGGGAAGAAATTGATGAATGTCCTTGAGCCAAAAGTAGAATGAGTAGGTTCTGTATCCTTGTGCGATTTTCAGTGAAACAAGTTAGAAACCAATCATAACGTCGGTGTAATGTCAAACTCGTGACATCACTCAGCTACTTCACTCGTGGATACAGCTTCCACAGCTCGCATAAAGCAACTGTCCAGGCTTCTAGCATAGGGGATGTATGAGCTCTATTGTTGTGTGAAAGCCTGTGCATCACCTTCGTAGACTAGTCTCTAGGGACATACATGCATGCGCTTTGTTCTTGGATTGTAATGGTGATCACGGCAACAACAATCTAAAAAATAAAGAATAAAACAAATAGGAAGTGGTAAATCTTCTTCCTAGTGAAGACTATATAAGTGAATTGACTTTGAGCCCTATCTTGTTCTGCCATGTTTGGTGTGTTGGGTGTGTTATGTCCATAGAGGAGTTCATATCTAGGATTATTCCATCACTGAGGATAACTGTAACAAGGGACAGAGAACTAGGGCTTAGAACAGTATTAGATATCGACTTGGGTGTCAAGGATGTCATACAGTCTAGTCCTGCCTTTCAGCCTTGGCGATGTTCTGGTTTAAGTATAAGAAGGTTTCCACTCCTGTTCGCCTGGCCTTATCTATTTAGAACCGTATCGCTATTCTCATGAAGAACTGTATAATCGAGCAAACATAATAACGAGAATGAGCACGAACCACCGCCTCGTAGGTTGTTTACATGAAATCGCCGACCCTACCCCCTGGTAAACGGGTAGTCCGTGACAACAACAATGAATGTGTATGGGATGCAAGGGTGTAGGGGGGATATATACTGTGATGATTTAGTTCCTGATCATACAGGACTTGTCTCAACGGAATGATACCGAGAATAATTGAGATACATGTAGTATAAGGTACTATTTCTATCATTTGGAAATTGAGCTGACTTGCAAATCTGCAAACTTGTATTGGTGCAGTGCTCACCCTAGCCAGAGGAGATGGCTGAGCTACCTGGTCCTATAATGTACGGCATGCACACAATGGCGGAGAGTTGTCGAAGACATAGTGATTCCAGGAGAGTCTGAAAGTCTGCGACGATTCGATGCTTCTTTCGTGAGCACGGTAAGGCCTGACCAGAGCCGTCACCATAGACCCTACTGATACCCAACAGGATCACATAAACGAGTTTCTTCATGAGCTAACGATGACAGTAGTAACGTAGGCTCTAGATGGGATTCCCTTAACTACAACCCCGGCGGCGGAAGCAATCAAGCCGTGAAAGAGTATCAGCTGTGGCTAACACTGAAGAGACAACACAAGAAAAGACTTAAAAGTGTGTGACAAGAACAGGACATGAGTATTCTACCTCAGAATGACGGAGTGACTGGCGTCCGGTGCGGTCTATTGGATCGGCCGACCTTTCCAAAGTGACTCTGGACAAGGGCAAGACTTTCAACTACATGTGCGGAGAGAGCGAGGATGGTACTGGGAAGATAAATGAAGTAGGTATAGGTTCCATCTTCTCGAGACTTATTGCTTTCACGGTTATCCTAACACTATCAGCGGATAAAGATGGACTAGGAACTGCAATTAAACGCGGGCATAAAAGATACACACTTCGGTCGACAGCTCAGCGTTGAAGTGAATCGGCAACGATTAACACTACTTTCCCATTAGCAGCAACAGTAAGTTGGTTTAAGGAGTGTCTAGTTGCAATATCAGATGGGAACTAGATCCCTCAAGTCCTTTAACTTCGGGTTCGGGCTACGCTACGTAGACCTGCTCCTATCTCACCTCGCCCATATGCTTTGCCTATCCGACTTCGTCAGTCAGAAGACATCATTTTTGAATTCATTAGGATCGGCTGTATAGTCCGTAGTCGAAAAAAGGAAAAAAATAATCCGACACTCGTGACCCTTGATTAGGCATCAAATCCGACACGACGCTTTGCATGTGATTCTTAGCATAACCGCTCAATATTGAAACACGGGCACAGTCCGGAACATTCTCTTGCAAGCATGAGTACATCGGCTCCCCTATATAGTTACAGCCCTCCGTCCGGTTATAGTTTGCAGGGGGTTTTCCGTTAGCGCCCCGTAATAAATTGATTTGATAAATCGGACGTGTTGGAGCGAATATACTACCTATTGACTTGATTGCTCTACGAGTTTCCGGATTCAATTCGACCATTTTCCATTCGGGATGGAGGCAAAATTATCCTCGTTGCCGACTCGTGACATAATCGGATACCGAGGTATGTCCTAGATATGTGCGAAACCCACCAAAAATCAGGCCACCACACAGCAAAAATGGCCTGACGTATCCACACAACAGGCCTGGAGCACCAGTTAACTATAACGGCCATATGTGCCAAATGGAGAGCCCGATTATCTACACTGCCCATAGCCAATCCCAGCTTAACTACAGCTTGGTTACCTCAAGATTTTTTCAATGGATTTCCCCCTTGCTCTTTTACTCATAGTCTGGCCTTACATGTAAAACCACCATTGCCAGGCTTGGAGAATCAGTGTGTAGTATAATCAATGATTAAATTTTGGGGCATTGGATCCAAGATGAGTCAGATAAGCATACGTCTTTTAATAGAACGTCTCTCCAATCTCCAATACCTAGTTGTCTGGCAACTCCAGGACATCGTGACAGACCTTCTCCAAATCTATCCTAATTCAGTAATGATATTCACCGATAATGGTAGAAATCCACTTCTTGCTGCCTTTAGACCCTTTTGCGTGTGTCTGATTGAAGAGATTGCGCACCAGCCAGTTGGCATGGCATTTACTGACTCCTAACACCTTCGTCCACAATGCTCGCGAAGGTCTTGGTCGTCGACAGCAAGCTCACCCAACCCCAATTTTATTGTCGTATCTGACCTGCGGGCAGAGACGCGAAGAACGCAGGGCTGTGGTTCTAGCGGGTCTGCGTAATTACAATTGGCCACACGATCGACCTAAGATCGCGCAATCAGACAAACTTGTTACACCGCGATAGAAGTTGGACCGGTTAGACACTGAATATCAAACAAAGATAAGCTAATAAAGGACCGGCTCGTAGCATGCGAGATAGGATAAATGGTAAGGCACGACAACGTCTTGCGAAGGGTAATTTAGGATTGATGCAGCTTCTGAATAAAGATAAAACAGTAGAGCGATAAGTACGTACAATGCGAGCCAGAAGGGGTTGTCCTTGTCTCGCAGAACTGTCTAGACTGTATCAGTCACCAAGGTCATTACCCTTGCTGACGACAGGGTCCGGGGTCTTTCCCAATGGACCCGACAGTCAGGGACAGAAGGGCCTGGCACCTTGAATTTGCAAATCTCCTAACCTAATCCAGTCTCCAGAGGCAAATTCGGCCTCACTGAATCATGAGATCTTGCAATGGCTTTCGGGTAAGTTGCAAGGTTAACAGGTAATGCAACTAGGGCAACTCAAGTTCGCGTGAACAGACTACAGACACCTCATCATCTCTAAACTGCCATAATGTATTCTTCATAATTAGAAATCTAAGCGAGTCTACCAGTTAATCATTTAATCTCTATCCCACCAGTTGCGCCAAGAGCCTATTTACGTTATTATTCAGTCATGCTCACGTACTAGCTAGTAGAGGGCAATGCAAAACATACCTTCTTAATGTCACCATAAACAGCGAGTTGTATAGCAGTCATACCCCCGACCATGATCAGTCGAGCACGAATACCAGCATAACTTCCACGAATGCCAGTGTCCTTGGCGATTCTCCACAAACGACGAGTGACCCCTTCCCCAGTTTCGCTCTTCTCTTTATTGATCTTGCTCAGCATGGTGTCTGCTGGTTGTGAGACGAGCGCTGCCGCAATACCAGCAATAAGGCCTGAGCCTAGATTGATACGAGTGATCGCGGTGCTGGATATAGTAGACTTATCAACCCACTTGTAGGCTTGCTCGAGGGCGTTCTCGTATACGACGAAGGTTGCCATTGTGTATGGTACCCTGGGATGATCAGCATATTGGCTGCGAAAGGGGCAGTGAGAGAGTTGCATACTGTTTGAACATTATTGGGCCTAACCCGGAGTACAAGCCTCGAATCCCCTCTTCTCTAACAATTCGTGCAAACCCATCCCAAATACCACGTCCGAATCCCGGTTGCGACACCAGCCGGATACGAACAGCCTCGAAGGGGCAGAGAACGATGTCGCCCGCTATCTCGGCAATGGCAGATGATCCCAGATATATCGCATACCGGTTATTACACGCCGCCTCGTACCCAAATGTGTCGATAGCACGGGTCTTGAGAAACTCATATCCCCCGAACTTGAGGGCACCTTGCAAGAAGTATCCTGCAACGGTCGGTCCGAGTCCCGTAGCAAGAGCCCCAGCCCCTTCTCCAGCCACCACCTGTCGCAATCCCCCAGAGATGCCACGGTTATATGTCAGAGGATCGACCTGAATCCTCGTTTTGACGCTAAAGCTAGCATCAGTAAACGTATCCAAGATGTGCTGTAGTGGATTTTTAACTCGCCGGACTAAGATGTCTTTACTGCTGATTGGCTTACATATCGATGGGCGTGAGAATGGCGTGAGTGAACGAGCAACAGATAGCACCGGCCAAAGCGTATCTTGAATATAACGCAATATCGTTGTGGTTGTTCAACGATTTGGGTATTGATGGCTTGGGAACATGACGTGGCATCTCGGTTGCTGCAACAAGAGACGAAGACGACGAAGGAGACATTGGCGAGCGTCCAATCATGCTATAGATAGTATGAGTGTCTAGGACAAGAATGGAATATATTTCTATCCTCACTACCTCCATTGACTGATACCGCCGAGCATCTCTCGGAATCCTTGGCGTTTCTCGGCGCTGACGCTCTCAGCGGTGCCCTTGATCGCACCCAAGACTCGTATGTGTTCTTTTTTCAGTGCCTCAAAGTCATCGTCAAGTTGTTTATGCCATGGGTATAGGACGCACACCTGAAACCCCAATGCTGAGCTGGCAACAAGGAAGTTGGTGAGGGAAATGGCGCGAGTGATAAACATCTTGTTCAGTTGGGGTGATGGTCTCAGTTGATCTGCCACGCCAATGATCGGTCAGCGTGAGCGAAAGAGAGCAAATATCATAGAATTGCTAGTTAGGAAGATAACGTACCTTCTGAATTACGATGAAGGCAGTGCTAAACATATGAAATGAAGACTGTGTTGATCAAGGGAAAGTCGGTACGGTATAGTAGCTCACTTCATGTTTGGCCGGAGGTTCTCTACACCACGAAGTATTCAGACAGAAAACCCAATGTGAAAATAAAAAAAATACGATTGTAAGAGAAAGAAAATCAGCAGGCAGAAATAGGCTAATTATATACCCGGTCGGTTTGGGCTTTTAATTAGTTATAGCCCGCTTTTAATAAGGACGTTGGGCAGAAGCTTGGGGGTCCTGATCAAGTGGCTGCTTTAGGTATCAAACCTCCGGCCTCCCCGGTTTACCCACCCCAAAAATTTTGTGTAGGTCGTGGTAGTTATAAGCTTAGAGAAAAAAATAGGAATATGGTAGACAAGGAGAGGTGGGGCCGTGTTTGATGATCCTCCGGTGTTCGGCGAGAATCGGTCGCGGCATGGTTTACTTCCGCGAAGAGACAGAAGACGACCGAATATTAACGGATGTCTCCACAAATTAGACAAGCGTGTTGGAGAAAACGAATAGGGGGGATGCCATATGGAACTTTGTAGAGATCTTTCACTCATCGTCATACTGGTATTTCATTTTCTGTATATTTGGACTTTATTTGTACTAATCAAGCCTTAAACAGCATTCGCTTTTACATAGCTCTATATATCCATCCAATCCCTGTATAGACCTTGGACGCGCCTTAGATAAAATCTACTATACGCATAGCTGTATCTTTCCTATAAACTCCATCTCGGACATCAAAAAAATTGAAGTAAGAAGTCCCATAAATGGACTGTTTCATTAAAAAGAACACTTTCAAAAATTCCGCGTATTGTGATAAAAGCTTGCGTTTAGGCTTATAAGGGTATTAAAATACTCATCGTCTTCCTTGGCTTCAATATGACAGTGAAGATCTCGTGTGCCTTCCCTAGCTTATTATGCGAGCCGGAGTCTATGTGTTCAAATGGTCTTATGTATAGCTACTAACCTTTAACATAAATTCCTATTTTCGGCTAAGCAATAAAGAGCCTATGTGCTCTAACGGACCGGCCGAAGATTGTTAACCAATTGCTACTCTAAACCATTCGGAAGCGCTGGGCTCGGCCAACCCAAGACGACTAATCAATAGATCACTAAGACTTGATCGAAGTGAACGAATAGGTTATCCAGGTGGGAGTACGACTGCTGGAAGTGGTGGACCCGAACCAACCCGGCCTACCAGAGGCAACTAAACGCGGCTCGCAATCTTCACGTTTGCTGGGTTAGTTTGTTCGACGAATTGTGATTACTACTGACATAATGCCATAGTGGTGTGCTTTATCATGCCGGCTTGGCCTGGACTGATTTCCTTGACCTAGCATTGGCCACGGTCTATCGAGGCTGACTCTTGGTGCGGCCCAAGTAGTTCGTGCTCTCATTGTTGAAGACCAATCCCCAATTCTAAAGCATTTTAAACGCCCCACGACGAACTACTATTAAGTCTTTGTTTTTTCAACTTGTGGTCAGAGTCCTTAGGCAACTAGGAACTAGAGAGGTTTCATTCCAGTTTCCGATAGTACTACTTGACCTTACACTATCTAGTTTATAGCTATGAATGAAAGCCTAAAAGACCAGAAACTCAAGATACCTTGTTTGCGAGACAGAAGAAAGGTGCCGTTAGCGCCTATGCCCACGCCATACTGGGATTATCCAGGAATGACTTTGTTGCGCCACTCTACCAGCCCACATCATCATTTGTGGCAGTACGCTATATTGACCTTTCCAACTAGCTTTGCTGGTAAAGTAGGGTACCACGTCTTCAGATCAGCCAACATTTTGTCTTGGGTCTTCATGATCTCCTCATTTGTCATCTGGGAAATTACTCTAGCCGCCGTGGGCAGCTTGTTGAGAATGAAGCGACAGACAGTTTCGTAGTTATCGAAAGCCATATAGTTCTCGACTTCAATGACCTCAATATCTTTGAATCCAGCATTCTTCAGGTGATTCGTTACGTCTTCACGCGAAGAACAGTCATTCGGCTTAGTAAACGTCGACAAATCGGGGCGCACTTGAAGGGGGTACATTGACAGCTTGACCCATTCGCTGTCCAACATAGAAGACATAGCGAGTACACCTCCTGGGGTAAGTACACGTTTCAGCGCGGCGATGGCCTGACCTGGGTCAGGAACCAAAAATAGGACGAAACCACAAAGCATGTGGCTGACGGAGTTGTCTTCCAAAGCGGCACAATCGTGAACATCTACCTTGAGGGTATCAGCACGCTCCCAGTAGCTATTTCCCTTTTCGATTTCCATCTTCTTTCGACTGTTGTACTGATCGAGCATTTGGCCGTTATTATCGGCGCCGATCACTTTTGTGGATGAGGTCAGATGCGAATGATAGACCTCCAGAACTGCGTTAGTGACCTGACCAGGGCCGCAGCCCATATCAACGATAGTTGTAGCTTGTGAAAAAGGCAAGAGTGCATCGGCATGTTCAGCCATGTGCTTAGCTGGCACGACGCCTGGGCCGGCAGCAATCATCTGCATTAATGCCGGTGCGATCGTAGACCATTCTGTCTGAGTGATATCTACCAACACATATTAGACAGTCGTTTGAATACAAAGGGTCATGCAACTCGTACGGGAACTTTGAGCAGCCATTGCTGTTATTATTATACCGATGAACCAACGTCGTATTACTAGATTGATACTTAGAACCAATGTATGCGCGGGCGAGGTATTGTTAGATTTCGTTACCGAGGGAGAGAACGAATAAACAGAAGAGACAGTCTTGAGAGAGAGGAAAGAGGGGGAAATAATGCCAGAACAGCTTTCGCTTGTCGCTTACCTGTATGCTTGATAAGTTACAGCGTGGTATACGACGGCGGCAGTATCAGGATTCGTCGCTGGTGCTTACATGATAGCTTGCAGCTACTGTAGCTATTGTACTAGCCATATCTATATTAGCTATAGTAGGCTTAGTGACTTGGTAGCTGTAGTCCTAGTTTCCAAGAACCACAGGATATGCTAACCTTAGGGAGAATAAGTAGAAGCCGAGATACTGAACTTCGTACTATAATCTGACACTGCTACATGCTTAATAGGCTACCAGATCTGATTTGTTGCTTCTATTACTATCGTCAGTCCTACGTGAGACTACAGCCTACAAATGGAAGTGGCGGTCGGGCCTATTCAATGTCTCAATGTAAACCAGTGCTATTTTCTTGCCTTGAATTGTATTTGAAAGACTGAAATTCTGCGCATTTGAGTTAATAAAAGCATTGGAATATGAGTAGCTGTAAAGCTTACATCTTTATTAGCTACGCCGTAAATATAGCAATCAAATTCGAGTTATAATAATCATATATACAAAAGCTTCGCGCTGGCTTGTTTGTTCTCGCCAACTTTCATATGGTCTAATTTATTGGATTAAGCATACACGAGTAGCCAAGCGGTTGAGGCCCCGTACAAGTTTTGCCGTCATAGACATGATACTAGAGTCCTAAGCCGAAGGGCACCAGGGTGACAGCTCTTATCATTCGCATCCAGTTATGACAAACCATAACATATCTCTGCCTTAAAGCTAAGTCCTTCAAGACGCAGGCTACGTTGCAGGGAACGCCAATGTTGTACTCCTTGATAATATACGACAGGAATAATACTCAAATTGCCATGATCTTCAATTATGTTCAAGTGGTCTTGCTCCCTTCAAGCTATTTCTCAGCGACGGATCTAAGAAGAGACCACTCACCTAGACTATCTGTTGCCATCGGGAAGGGATTAACAAGGCCACGGCGCACGACCTAATACTACTGCGCGCGGGCATAAAAGGAAACGTTAAAATGTCACTGTAGTCCGATCTTCTATTAACCTTTCGTGATATGTATCTATGATCGTCCCGTCACTGCCCCGTCACCCGCCCGTGAAGGGATAATGCCAAATTTGTAGAAGATATCTTAAATTGCGCGTTTCTTCCTTTCATCCCAATTATTGCTGTAACAGCTGTTTGGCTAACAAGCCATATTTATTACAGAGTACAATAACTATTTCTTATCGACCACTATTAAACTTCATCCGGATATATTCAACTTCAGAGATCTTGCGATTATTAATCGTGCGATCGCTAGAGATTAAGGGATTAGCTCTAGAATTGACCAGCACTAATCCTATGCCGCCATGATCATAATAGAGTTCGCAAAGGAGTCTGATCTTGTCCTTCGCCTGTTAGATGTAGGTACTATAGAGCCCCACGCGGCGACTTGCCTAAAATGGTAATATTAACACCGAATATCCCTTTTTGTAAATTATGGAAGCAATTCGGCGCCAAGCCTTCGTGGTCTGCCTTACATAGTATAATGAGATTGATAATCTCATTTCTGGGGCTTGCTGAGGATGGCATGGTCAACTGTAAATGGTAATCGCAGGAAAATACCAAAGTTTATAAGGAAAGTAATACTTGTCACTATTTGTATGAGTTCCCGCAACCATCCTAACGTAAAGCGCTGATATCTCAAAACAAAACAATATCTCTCGAACATCGTATTACTCTAATCCTAACCTCTTGTCCTTTCCATCACCGAGAGTGCTTCTATCTACCGGCCGATCCAACTACGACTACCACGTAGCACTAATCGTACACGGTAGTCACATAAAGTCTTAACAGATTATAGTCCAAGGGATACTTCCCAATGAACCATTCGTCTCAACAACATCAAGATCTGCCGCTCACAGGCAACCCAGGGTCCGTCGCTACAACACTATCCTCAGAAAACGAGGAGGAAAAAACGCCGATGAGCAAGGGGTGGCGGTTCTGGGCCGTCTTCTCGGCAGTTTGCTTCACCACTCTGCTCGCTGCCATTGAGTCTACCGTCACCTCAACCGCGCTGCCATTCATCTCCCATGCGCTAAATGCGGGCGACTTGTATATCTGGTTTGTGAACGCGTATTTTCTCACGAGGTATGTCCGTAACGACCCGAGATTTTGGCGAAAATATGGCTGACCTCCCATGTAAAGCACGGCTTTGCTCCCCCTTCTCGGTCAGCTATGCAATTTATTCGGTCGTCGTTGGATGATGCTCATCGTCGTGGCTTTATTCGCCCTTGGTAGTGGAATTAGCGGTGGAGCGAATAACTCCGCAAGCCTGATTGGCGGCCGCGCGGTACAGGGCATAGGTGGTGGTGGCATTAACCTGCTCATCGAACTCATCGTCTCTGACCTCGTTCCGCTGCGCGAGCGCGGTGCCTATTTCGGTATCGTCTTCGGCGTGTTTTCTTTAGGTACCGCTGTAGGGCCTCTTGTAGGTGGTGCGATCGTGGACGGAACCACCTGGCGATGGGTAAGTCTGCAAAGTCTCCTTTACGATGGTTATGTCATAACCACTGGTGTAGTGCAGCGTGGTCGTAGTAGAGTGCTTGGAAGTGGTTATGTACGTGCGGAGCCCTGCTCGTCTCACTTTGGAGTATTGATGGATTTCTTTGGTTTATTGGCATAATAGTCGTTATCAGGCTATCACTCCGACAATAAACAACACTTGACTGACAAGAGACTTATTTTGCAGGTTTTCTGGATTAACCTGCCTGTCGCCGGCATCGCCCTTATACTCCACTTCCTGTTCCTGCGTGTTAACTATGATAGAGAGACGGCCATTCTCACGAAGCTAAAGCGTATCGACTATGCCGGCAATACAATCCTGGTAGCTAGTGTCGTGGCCGTACTCCTGGCCTTATCATGGGGAGGCACCAAATATTCCTGGTTTTCGTACCATGTCCTCGTTCCCCTTATCGCTGGAATATTCGGATTAGTCCTCTTCCATATATACGAGAGCATGCCTTGGGTTCGAGATTGCCCTACCCTACCTGAGCGGGTTTTTAAGCGTCGCACACCTGCTACAGCATTGATCATCGCTTTCATCAACTTCGTATGCCTGTTTTGGGTCATCTATTTCCTCCCTGTTTACTTTCAAGCCGTGCTCGGAATGTCTCCCACCCTTTCGGGAGTGGCGCTGCTGCCGACTGTCCTTCTCTCTGTAGTAACCGGTGCAGTCTCTGGTGTCCTGCTATCTAAGTGGGGAAGATATCGACCACTTCACATCCTCGCTTTTGGTCTCATAAGCCTGGGGCTTGGACTATTTTCGCGCTTCAACCAACGCACGCACCCTGCCGAGTGGGTTTTGGTACAGGCGGTAGCAGCCTTTGGACTTGGTATCATGATGTCCACTAACCTGTCCGCCGTTCAAGCAGATCTGCCCGACAGCGACACCGCCGCAGCGACAGCCGCTTTCGCTTTCATGCGAGCCTACGAATCCATTTGGGGCGTCTCGATCCCGGCTGCAATCTTCAATGCGCAATTTGCGAACCTATCCTGGCGCATAGACGATGCGGATATCCAGAAGCAGCTTAGCGGGGGCAACGCATATTCATTCGCCAACGCCGACTATATCAAAAACTTCCCGGAGCCACAGCGTGACAAGGTCATCGACGTGTACGCCCAAAGCCTCAAGCTGGCCTGGCAGGTCTCACTTGGGTTTGCGCTTCTCGGTTTCCTACTCTGCTTCTTGCAGAAGGAAATTTCTCTTCGATCCACCATCGATACCGAGTTTGGGTTGGAAAAGAACCAAGGCGTGGACCTCAAGGCTAATTTTGAGAAGGAGCCCGCCGCACAGAAGGCACTCGACTAGGCCTACGAAGTGTGTTCAGAGAGCTTGAAACTGTCACATGACTTGTGAATGTATCGTTATGTCGAGCCACCCTATAAAGGAGCCTTATGAAAGCCCGGTCTTGATGGCTGAGAAACTATTACTGTAAAAGGTGTGCTGTTAGGTTTATGAAATCATAGCGTGAAAAGAGGTATTGGCATCATTGGATAATAACGGATGGAATCTTTTCGGTCCGTGTTCATTCACTCGATTAAGATAGATCGCTAATTTCTGTTCCTTGGGAATAACTCTTGATGTAACAAAAGAGGCTTTTTAAATAAAATGTATCCGATTAAGAGGCTGACATGATAATATCACAATCTTCTAGTCAGTCCCAATCACCGTCTCCTGACGAACTCGGCTACTACCTTCATCATCGTGACTGCAACCTCTCTAAACTTACAATTTCTGCGAAGCAGAACTAGCGCCATTCGAGCTCTTGACGACAACGACCTGGTAGTTTAGAGTGTTATAGATAATTCCATATCACGCTCAGGCGTGGGCATGACTGCATTTCACTCATGTACGTCAGAAACCTCAGTCTAGATACGGTCAGAGTCCAACCTTTTTAATATGAATAGTTAGCTAGGTCTATATACGTCAGCAACTCTGCTCGATTTTTCGAGGAGAAGTTGCATGCAATTGACGATTCTCTCTATTAATCTCCGATTCTCATAAATCCTTAAATGCACTAGTTCTATTGGACTGCATAATAATCTGTATTTATACCGGCAGCGTGGTCTTCTTGATGATATCTACGGCTCCCTCAGCAACCACATAAACCATCATCAGAGGATTACCACATATGACAATGAGCAAGATACTCGACAGTAGCCTCCTAAAGCTTGCTTAATTCCAACATCCGCTGTATTTCAATGCTACAAGATTGAGTTCTTCAAGCCATCAATCATACGGAATAAACTTTCTTCGCGGGCGCGGATAGCTCTCAATGCTAGGTCTGGAACAATAACTAGGGAGACACCGCCGAAAGAGTGGAAATCGCCCCTATATCCAGGCGTGATTTTTGGGGACGACATCAGTGTGATAAGCCCCCTAGCTTTCTTTGCCATTGTTTCAGTCAGATTGACCAGAACGAGTAATTGGGTATTGGACTTGGATGAAAGTGAAAATGATCCGACCGTCAGACTTGGGAGCTGAGAGGTTGCTGTAGTTGAGCTTTCAAGATGATTCTGCTTCGCCGCTGCTTGAACGGATTCAAGAATTCGGTGGTAGGTCTCAAGAAGGCGGAGGTAAGCCGAAAATATCAGAAGTTCGGCGGAGGGGTCTAATTGAAAGGAAGCTTGCTGAGGTTTACTTGTTACTCCATCCCCGCCCTTGTCAGACGCGAGCAACTTCAAGCATATGTTGCCAAGAATGTCTATGAAAAGTTGAGAAAGATGAAACGCCCTGTCAACAGTGAAGGTAGACTTCAGTTCTTCTTTCTGTCTACTGCCCACAAAGTCGCCGGAGACATTGTCATCGGGAGATAAGTCTAAGTGCTCGGTCAAAGCGATGTTGACATCAGTTATCCTTCGCATCCATAGCGTGCGCGTATGCACTGATTCTTTTATACGACTTGTAGATTCACCTAAATGATTTTCTACGGGTTTAGAATGGGTGTCAGAGGCGAGATTTGGCGATAAACGTGACCTGAATGGATGGGTGTTGGACGGAAGATGATGTGCTGGGGGATCGGGCGATTGCCTGACACCACTGCACCTTTGTGTCAAGAAATGATCTTCGACTATTTGACGTGTCCCTTTTAGGCTATTGGTCTCGTGAACTGGAAGAGGGGGATTTTCGCATTCATCTAGATCCATGAGGATATTGTCCTCCGGTGACGTAGTTGAGTTGTTGGTCAATTCCAGAGCATCAGACCATGCTGTACCCAAATCTGCATCCCCATTGGGGTACGAGCATTGCGCATTGTCTCCCTCGTGGGGAGACGAGTTGTCCGGCTGAGCGGTGTTAGAAACCGGTTTTCTTCCCTGGTACCGAGTCTTGCTGGTGGCTAGTGTAGCTGGCAAGTTGTAATCGGATTAGACAGAAGTTAATAAAAATAAACAACTAGATAGCTCGTGAGGGGTGGATAAAACACGTACATACAGACCACTTTTGGCGACGTGGTGTGGTCGCTGCTGGGCTAAATGTACACTCTACGTCAGCACGAAGACAGCGATGACATTTCTCTTCGTCAATTTGTTTGGAGCATTTTAACTTCGCGTGATGGCAGCGATCGCAGGCTCGCCGGAGACCAGTCTGCTTGGAGAAAACGAACTGTATCATCGTGATAAAGAAAGAAAGAGTAGTAATATGTTTTAGCAAGACATAATAATTACGCTAATTGAACTACAGCGCGCGCCGCCGCACCTCCCCCAAAGTGGTTAGGGTAAGGCAAATCACCTAGGTTAGACAGGTAACTTAAGCTAGGTAACTAAGACAACGCTACTTGATTGGACAACTACTACTCCGTTAACGCTTAGGGGGAATATAGCCCGGACTTCTAAGTAACTAACCTTCACTTCTACCTACAATGCCATTTCCCTCGATCATATTTACCCTTGAAGGTGGGCTCAGTTTCCCACCTGTTCTGCTATGACCGAGCCTGAGAATGCAAACGCGCCGAAGCCAAAATTGTCAGGTATAGGCCATTTGTCACAGGTATCTAGCCACTTGCCTCTATGCCAAAGATATCATGTTTGGGGGCACATCAGCGCACATAATTTAGACGATCCGCGCGGTCGAGGCGATAAACATCGGTATACTACTACTTCGCAATCGGCGACTATCGAACAACTGGCGCAAGAAGCTCAATGCGGCTTTTGCACTGCCATACTCCGCGCCTATAATGCTCGGGCACAATATGTTCTCGACATGCAATCGCGACCAGCAGCAGAAATTGGCATTGAAGTTAGTGGGCCGTTCTACCTAAGTAGACTCAGGCGGACATGAGCTCTACTCTCCAGTGGCCCGCCCGCCGCGTCATGGCGATTACTCAGACCCCGATTACATTGTCGTTAGGATATTTCTAAGGCTGACTGTAAAAGGTCTACCGCCGCCAAAGGCGGAAAATGAATCAACCATTAAACCGATAAGTAGCCAGACTGATAGGTCCGAGTCGTCGCCTACGTTGTTCACCATCGCCCCGCAATTCAAGCTGACTTATACGAATGATCATGCAAGAATATTGACCGGGTTTGAAGAATGGGAGGTTAGGATTTTCGATATAAAACTTCTTAGCAGCTGGTTGAAGAGATGTGAAGACCATCACGCCGGCCAATGTGGTGGTAAAGAAATGAGGAAGGGTAAGTTCTCTAGGCATTGTATCAATAAGAGGTCCCTAACGCCCTACCAGAGAATCTTCACATAGGATTTCGAGTTATTGATACCTAAGAAGGTAGAGTTATTGGACCAGACAGCTCCTTTCGTTATGTAGCGTTGAGTTATATTTGGAAAGTCAGCCTGGATGACAATATCAAGTTGGAAAAAGCCAATGTTGAAATGCTTACGGAATCACGTGGCCTTCGTCGAGTCCAACCTCCCAATATCATAACCGACGCTATTAACCTATACTGTAGCCTTGATGAGCGCTACTTGTGGATTGATCGCCTCTGTATAATACAGGATGACGAAATCACAAAGCCAGTCCAGATTAACGCGATGGATGCTATCTACCGTTCTGCTAATTTCACGACTGTTGGGGCTCTTAACACCCGTGATGACATTGGTTTACCGGGATGTGCCGGCAGACTAAGGCACTTAAAAGCAGCACTATGGTCTTCTGCCTATGAAATTAAAAGTAAAAGCCAGGGAACTATGTGCGGTCAGACCGCGGACAACGCTATCGACACAACGGTATGGAACCATAGGGGATGGACCTTTCAGGAGAGAATGCTGTCCAGGCCCTGCCTCTATATCACCACCATCAAGTTTTATGTAGATGCTGCCAAGAAGAAGTGATGGAAATGCTCACTTGGACTATGCATTATGCAGCCCCGCTCCCTGAAAGATATGATCACGTTGATGATGATAGCAGGTTTCCGGGAGTCGATAGCGATTCCTCCGATAGTTCAAGGAGCAAGCAGATCAAGCTAACCCAAACTGGCGAAGTCATAGGTGTTTTCAAGAGACCCAATTTACTATCCAAGACGGTATCAGATTGGCAGATTACTGTGCTTGGGTCAAGGATCACAGCTCAAGACAATGATCTATCGCGAGCGACGTTTTTCACGCCTTTGCTGGTGTGAGCAACGCTCTCCGCGAATCTTTCGACTCGCAAATGCTATTTGGTATACCAGAGCGACACATGGCAGTCTGTTTTTGCTGGGATTGCCCTGGGCCTCTCAGCCGGCGGGGAGAAATCTGCAACGTCCCAACCTAGAGCTGGGTAGGTTTATATTCAGCTGTTACCTACGATTGTGGGAGCAAAACACTCGGAAGCGACTGTCTACAGATCGCAAGCCTTGTATACTTCCATTACCAGGACCCGGAAGGCGGTTTTCGCAAGCTTGACGTCGAGGAAAGATGGGTGCAGAATGTCGTTTCCATTCATGAGATCTCGCAGCAAGAGGAGCTGCCTGTTCTTAGCGGCAAAGGTATACCAGGAGAATGGAGGTCGAATTGGGACTGGAAAGTGTGTCTTCAGAACCCATGGACGACATACCAGCGGCAAGGATTGAATACAGATGCATGCACTGTCGCAGCACTATTCCCAGGGTCACTTATCTTCAACACGACGGTCGCACCCTTGAAAATCAGCCCATCTTCAGTGAACGACGATTCTGAAGGGAAATCCGACAATGCTAACACGTTTCTTGTTAGTGCTGATAATGAATATGTCAGGTCCCTTTGGATGGTGGACTGCAGGTGGATAGAAACTCATTGTAGTAAGAATGGTGTTCAGAAGCTGTTTGATTTTGTTGTTGTTTCGGGTCGCCTTCAAGAGTACTTCATGAGCAAAATGTCAGCGTGGGAGAAAATGTGTTCTGATATATGGGAGTTAAATGTCATCATGGTAGAAAGGCTGCCTTGCAAATCGTTTGTTGCTAGAAGGATGGGTATTGGAACTGTAACGATGTGCAAGTGGAAAGATTGCAGTCCTAAGTGGGAAACAGTCGTTCTTCTCTAACCGACAATATAATAAAGCGCGGGGTGTTGCGCAGATCGCTTGTATCATAGAAAGTTCGCGCACGTTGCAACTGTTTTCAAGGGTTGGGGTAGTTACCGTGGCCTGTTAGCTTTTTACCATGCGCAGCAGCGGGGGAACTAGCCCCGCGTGTTCGTGTGGGGAGAGGGGGTAGGCGGGGTAGTGCGCATCTAACAGATGAGCCATACAGCGAATAACCATATAGCGCTGGAAGGAATCGAACCTAACTCGCTGTATGACCCGCCCAGTCTAACCTAGTGGGATCTAGTGGGGTTAGAGGCCAACCTTACATAAGTGCACACGCTGTGTATATAGTTTTGCTCTGCCTACGAACTTCATCTGTCATAGCCTCGTCTTAAACCTCCATTCCTTGCTTTCTCCCGAGTCGCTCACGAACCTTAAGGGCCAAACATCTGATCCACCGTACCTTAACAGAGCTCTCGAATCCCTCGATGTGCACTTTAGTAACCTATATAATGACACTCGAAGGCTGAATGAAGCAATAAAGATAACTATCACTGAATCTGATTACTTATGCAAAGATTAAATGTGGTTTATAAGCATAAGTGTTCAGAGTTCTTTAAGGCATTTTTATGGCCGGCATGAATCTTGATCTTTTCTTTAGTATAATGTTGTAAAAAGTGATCTTTGCTATACCTAGGATTTATGATTGTTGAACAAAACATTTGTATTAAGCCTAACAATAGTTTAACTAGTATGCCAAATACATGATATCTAGCGACTTGGACTACATGTTTTCTGTTTGTTCTTGGTTTTTGTAACGATTGTTCTACTTGGCCACCACCGAAGGGACCTTACGGAATGAGAAAGGAATGAAATGAGTGTGTATAAGGATAGTTCCGAGTTGAAAAAACCATGGTGCGTAGCAGCCTTCTATTTTCTTTCAATCCGCAGATAAGACCGAAGCGAATATCTAGGGCATGAGCCGATAAGATGACCAATTTGTTTCAACGTATGCGGCGCCTCGTCTTGCTCGAATAATGATCAAAGAGGATCATGCCTTGGACGATTCCTCAGTAAGGGCGTATTTATCGACGTCTGATTCGCTGTGGCGGATTGCGTGGTCGACATGCGATACACGGGGAGGCGGCAATTTCGTTTCGGACATCTCCGCCGGTTTTTCCTGTACACCGCTTTCCCCCTGTGCGACTTGGGCAGTCGTACATTTTACCTCCCCAACGTTGTTCGAGTGGCGCCCTGCAACTCGGACACAAGACAAAAACGATAGCGTATACACACATCTGTAATCTAGGCAAAGTCGAGATGTAGCTTTCTTCGGGGTAGAGACGAGCTGGGTGCCGAATTTGGTCTGAATAAGACAACTGACTTGAAGTATTTTGAGCTGCGGCGTTGAATTCTGTTAACAAGTCCTGACATAAATGAAGCGTGGGGTGTCTTCTTTTATATTCATTATCATTCCTAAGGTTGTGTCATTCTTGGATTCTGAACACACGTCATGATGACTTTCATTACTTTGGTGCTACAACAAACTGATTTCGAGTTTGCCAGACTAGGTTTGATCAAATGCGCGATCCATACAGAGGCTTACACATATCTCACAAACTGTTACAAGGTATGAGGAATTGGCTGTTCATCAAAACACTCTGCCATATACTGCATGTTAACCGATGGTTGTACAAGTACAACCATGCTGGACGTACATTTCCCTTCTTAAACATATGCAAGGTTGGATCCATCACGTTTCCCTACCATGAACCATTAGATGATTAGAATTCTCCAGAGAAAAGGTTATCATTGAAAATTCTGTAGGACAGTTAAAAAAGGGAACCTATCACATGCGTAAAAACGTGCTCTAGTTACACACTCCCTACAATGGTTTCGTATATAGTATGCAACCGACTTGTTACATCTTCCAGCAATCAAGAATGAGGCCCATACCCATACAGTCATCAGGAATATATTACTACTTGGCTGAAATATTCAAGTGGGAATGAAGGCTACAGCACCGGAAGGCTCTACAAATCTAGTCTTATTGTATGTTTGGACATCACTTTATAGTTCATCTCACTGTGGGCCTTTACCGGTCGGTACTTGCTAACACTAAACTACCAGTTTTCATACTTTTAAGTGCTAAATAGGGAGCTAACCATCTAGGAGGATGTTCTACGTACGTTTGAATAATGTCAGTTAAGTTTGCTTGAACAGTTCTTCGTTAAATTAGGCATTCTTGTCAAAGAAGTTTAGGCTATGATGCTGACTAGGGTTTATGCTTTGGATGCGGAGCTATTGTATTTATGAGATATGGCCATAAGGTTTCCATTAACCCCATCACTGCAGATTCGTTGCATTCCATGAGAATGGATGAAGTAGATTCAGAAGCATGTTTAGTCTTGGGCGCTAAAGGCTAACAATTACGAATGGACCAGCAGTGCAGTGCTACCCATCGAAGTGGTGATAGAATGTAGCACATAAATGGATTCTAATACTGACAATCAAGGTACAAGAAAACCTCCTAACTCATTCCCGAGAGCCTGGAAACCCCGGGAGGCTTGTATAAGAAAGCTCAGTTTAAGCCATTCAGATCCCGAGATTACCCCGGTGAACGCCACTCGCTCCCTACTTGTTCAAAATGTAGTAGTCATGCGTGACAAAAGGTAACGTATCGCGAAGTTGCGCAATGTGTTTGAAATTCTCAATAAAGAATATGCGCGTATTGGGTCTAGTATAGATTATCGACTTATTCGTGATCGAAGGCTTCATTCGCTACTGAAAGACGTCTTGACCCCCTTGCTAAGCTATATCGTGCATATGTATGTCTGTCTCGCTCTTCAGGCTGTATCTCCTCGTTCTTATGCAACAAATGGTTGAGGAGAACTATCTCGCACTGCCTGATATGGTTCACCGATCGCAAATTGCTGTCGGTAGAATTCTATCCTAAGCGCGCATTATGCATTTTCTTCATCGTTTATTATTGTTAATCTACCAAGACTTGAGTGATGGGGTGCCTTGTCTGATGATTCTTACCATACAGTGCGGATAGTGATACTTGCTCTGTACATATAACAGCGTGCGGACGACACGCACAACCTCTTCTAGAGATATCTCGGACTTGTATATCATGTTTATGTTAGGCTGATACTAGAAGTTGGTCCTGTTCATGAAGTCCGCGAGTAAATCGTCATTGAAGCACTCTGCTTCCAGGCATATCCCAATCGAAGATATATCTGAGCGAGCGTGCTTTTTCCGGCGTGTGCTTCCTGCCGTTGACTAGTACCATTGGCAATCTAATGAGAACCTATTTAAGTGGCTTTTCATGCCCTACTAAAAGAACGGAGTAAAGAGATAAAGGAATGCATAACCTTAATTAACGTATTTAATATATATATAAACCTTTATAATGTAATTTCCTTAATAATTAATAATTACTTTTAAATTATATAAATTAAAAATTTTAAAAAAGTAATATATATAAGTTATTATTTATTATTAAATTATATAAGATTATTTTTATATTAATATTAATATGTTTAAAGTTAAAAGTTATAAATAAACAACTTTAACTTATAGTTAAATAATGAGTTAATCTTTATAAAGTTAATTTAGATTTTTAAAAGTCTTTGCTGTTTATTTTAACCATTATTATCCCGGTAATAACCTTTATGTTAACAACTACTTATATGTGATAATGAGTAAATTACTAGGCGCTGTTTAAAACCACGGCAAGAAGCATTAAACTCAGACCTAGGTGTTATTTTAAAGGCCCGCGCAGCTCCGCTTTACATTAAATCGACTCCAGTCATCATTTTAGTGCCGTACCTGGCTGCTGCATGAATACCTTCACTTGTTTCTTATTTAGATTTAACTTACACTTTTGCATTCATGTCATCTCACTTAAAGTATTCATTACTTCTAACCCCTATATGATTTCTACTATAACTAATTACGCTGGCTAGGACAAGATCTTGATGCAGTTTGGGTCGTCTCTTATTGCGGATGAGGAGATGAAATGCCTCCTCACATAAGGAAGATACGGTACCATCACCAGCTGTCGCGCTATGCTGACACTGCTCGTTCGCATTGACTTCTCTAGTGTTGCCATGATGTTTTATATCACCGCAGTTTCTTATCTACAGTTTGAAGTTCGCGACATATCTGAGCGCGACAGCAAAGACTACATATTCAACTGTTTAAAATGGGGTGTAATTGAAAAAGTTGCTTGCCGGGCTAGGAAAAAGGTACCCTGCTGCCTCCTTAGCTCCCTCCCTTCCTATCGACAGCTAATCCTTCTTCTTGTACAGTGTTTTCACGACTAGGTGTCTACGTGACCTGAAATCTCGTCACCAACCAGAGGAATTAGTATCAGGCAACACAGGACTAACATTGCGATCTCGCACACCAAGTCTTCCAAGTCCGGGAAAACGTGGATGAGCAATGCCTATGGGATCTGTCGCGTCATAGAAATTCTTTTGAGATCCTGTGTGTTAGCGTAAGTGGTACATGTTCCTTCTTCATTGGACAATATACGTGCAAGCCCCATCCTACTGGTGCATGCTTGCTGGTCAAGAATGGTGCATTGGGTATGAAGCTCGAGATGCTGTTGATACTCGACACATTGATAATGGAACTGTCTCTAGACCTAACTCGTCTTGTCATATGAATGAGTTTTCTGTTCGCAGACAGTATGGTTTATCCTCCACGTTCATCCATTCAAATCTGGGATCTGGAATATCCTTGCCGGTTGGGTGACCCGGTAAGCAGCTGCCTCAAGTAGGCTAGTGTGATGTAGTGGTGTGACAAGCTCAAAGTCCCTGAACAAGGGTTCATAGTTTAGCTAATTATTCTTTAAACGTTAGATCTAAAGAGCGTTATCTTCCTTTTCTTGTTTTGATGTAACCTCGCCCCTTGCTCTTTATTTACAAGTATACAACATGCGTATACGGGGTTTATCAGCAAATAAACCCTTTTTTTACTGTTGGGCTCTCACTCTCGGCATTTTCTGTAAACCGTGATAGGGTCCTGTGGTCTGGCTACCTTTTAGTCTTGACAGGTCTTGGCGGTTAGCGATCCAGAGGTTGCAAGCCTCTCTGTAGTGCCACGTCTAAAGCAAGTCCCGCTAGATCAGATCCGCACCTAGTAAGAAAGCTAGCATCCGAGGCAGCTCCGGTAATGGCAAACACCCCAGTAGAGCCGACTTAATGCAGAACAGTACAGTAATGTTAACGCAAGATGGGTCTGCGATACAATTACTCAGTTCAGAAAGGTTGTATAAGCAATTGAAAAGTAATGGGGTAAATTAGCATCACATTCACCGCAACGGGTGGGGGGTATTCTACCACTAGACACCTGTTTAGCTTCAGATATCCACTTTAAAGATTAAAGACACTTCATTCATATCTATTAAGTGTGTAATAATTATTCATTATGCCTGCCTGTTCTTTTTTAATACTGTACTAATTATCCTAGGTTAAAGCTATTATGTAGAGCTATTAGTCAAGACTTGGTCTAGGCCTTAGGCTCAATCAGCACCGAATATGTCGCTCCGGCTCGCTCACGCCTGCGACTACTTAAGTCTGGCCTTAACTTAATACTGAAGCTTATATTCGACAACTCAGAAGAACAAACCAGGAAATAAAAATCATAAAGCCTCTTTATTTGCGATCAACCTATTAAGGCAAAGTACCGTTCGTACCCTAGCACACTTAGCCATGCTTAAACAACTGAGTGGCTTTCCGAGCCTCGTCCCAGCATTGATCACAAAAGTGAATATTACACAGGTCAATGATATAGGTTCGTAATGTTACGTCCTAATACCTGCGAATCATTATGCTAACTGGCCAGGCAAAATTCATACTGGCTCCCATGAAACACATTACGTAAGACATCTTTATACTAAGCCATTAAAATATCGTCCGTGTATTAATGGATCGAATCGGATAGGCAGTCAACGACGGGACCATTGAAACTGTTCCTGGCTTTGAACCAGCTTTTAAAGCAAAGGTGGTTTTTGGAGCAGATTGGTTCAGAGTGGACCCTGACGGGAACCATGCTCGAATTGATCTCAGAGGAATCGCTCGGTATGGTGCTGCGCCAACTACGGAGAGACATAAGTTATTAACATAGCCTGGTTAAAGCTCAGAAAACGGCCACACCATTGACTTTCGGGCCGCTGGTGTCGTTGATATGACTACCGAAATCCGCAAGATCTTGAGCGGGGATCCAGGCGCGGCGACGATCCCTTTCGGGTCTATTAGTGAGTCGCACTGGTGATAGGCGACGAGAGGTCTTCTATCCAGAACTTGCTAAAATTTCCGTCATTTAGCTGCATCTCACACGTTTCTGGTTGCCGACCCTACGATGAAGATCTTCGAAAACGGCATCTTCGTTAGCAACACACGCTTTATTACATCTAGCACGGGAATTATTGTTGAGACAAGGCAATCACTTGTTGTTGCATCAACAGACATGGATTAACAATAAGAATTCCATTTTAAGGGATAGTTAAGCGCCTGATGGGTTGCTGTATTACAGAGTGAATACTCATTGATCTATTCTTTATCGCATTTCGTACTAAGTGCAATGGGTGCAATATTCTAGAAATTTGAATAACTCGACTAAATTAGGTTTCGATTTTGAGCTTGACATGAGAAGCCTTAACATAGTCTGCCACATCTCCAAACGTGGGCTCGTCTGCTCGTTAATATCTGCACCGCGGTGCGGTGTTGCAAAAATGTCTATAATGTAATACAAGATATCAATATCCTTTACTTAAATCAAAGCCTACGTATAGCACTTACGCGCTGCACACTTAAAGAGCAGCTAATGGCATACCTGTTCAAGCTTTTCATTTCGTGAAGTTTTACCCTCGGCTTCCTAATACCTTTCATTATTATAATGTTAATATAATGCTCTGTTGCTTAGCTATTGTTTCTTAACCTTTATATTATTACATTTGCTACTAAATAAAGCAAACTTAAATACCTTAAAGAAGCTTATGATATATAATTAACCCGTTTTTAACTTAGCTTAACACTTAGTGAACGTGCATATTATTTATTACCATATAAAAAGCTGCATTAGATTGAATATTTTAAATGGCCACAACTTTTATAAATGGGCACATCAACCACTTGCTTACATAAACGAGGTTGCTAGAATGTGTAAAATGGCATTCATAAAGGCCATTTAAAGTCCTTCGCGCAACAACAATTGCCCTTATTAAAAGTACAGGTTTTATAACACTAAGATTCCGAGGAGGTGAACTTTTATACGTCTTCTTAAATGATAACAGCGCTCGAATGTTTTAAACGCTACTAATATGTATGCAAACTCTTATCCTGTCCCTTTACAACTAATAATCGTAACAACCAATGTCCGGTAAAGGGTACCGTTGAAACGAATCTGATGTGTTTCCATCACCAAGTTATACGCAACACGTATTTCCCAACCTGGCGGCCTTCCCATAAGCTTTGAATTGCTTCTTCTGCCTCGTTAAAATCCCAAACTTTGTCAATGATGTCATCGAACTTCAGACTTGTAGCAGAAATGGCGGCGCACATGTCTTCTAGATCTAGTCGTGACCCAGCATTAACACCCCTACAGATTTATAAGTGTTCGCCGCGGCCTTTGAATAAAATGGTCCATATTCCTTACCTTACAGTCACTCTTCTGTCAATAATCATTGAGACGAAATGCTCAAGACTAGTAGGATCCTGTCCGCCAAGGTATCCCACTTGACTTACAGTCCCGCCACGGCGTGTGCATGTAATACTTTGAACAAGAGAAGTGGAACCCCCATTTTCCACTACCAAGTCGACACCAACACCATTCGTCAACTTTAGGACTTCTTCTTCCCAACGAGAATTCTTCTTGTAATTGATACCATAGATAGGCGTCAAGGGGAATGATTTCTGAATAGTTGCAATCTTTTCATCGCTGGAAGAGCTGAGCAGTATCTTAAGGCCAGAAGCCTGGGCAAGCTTCAAGGCAAACATTGCTACACCACCCGTACCTTTGCCTCATAGTTAAATGAAGATATCAAGTAGGGGAATCATTGGCTTATACCTTGAATGAGAATGCTTTGGCCAATAGTGAGACCCTTGACCGCAGACCAAGCAGTCGTCCCTGCACAGGGTAAGATGCTGCAGCTGACCCAGTCTAAATTTTCCGGCAACTTTACCAGAAGCCTTTCTTCGAATATCAGATAGTCGGCGAGGACACCATCCTCATCTGCTGCAAGCCACGAACGGCCTGGCTCTCTTCCAGTGATAAACTCGGTGTCGGTGATGGGACTGACCCGATCACCCACAGCGAACGCCTTAACTTTGTCGCCTACTGCGAGAACCTCCCCTGCGGCATCATTTCCCAGTATGCCGTTTGGCGTGACAGGCCAGGGGTTACCACCGTTAGCAATATTTGCATCTCGATGATTCAATGCCACAGCGTGAACCTTGATGAGAACTTGCGTAGGCGCGAGGGGAAGTGGCAGAGGTTCAGTGACCAATTTAAGCTTTGCCGTGCCCGGTGTGAAGTTATCGGTGCGGCGCCAGGCGCGACGGTGGGTTGGTAAGCGCTGAGCCATGCTCAGAATATAACTATTAATATTTCTATCGAATAGTTAGGGTATGCGAACTGAAAGTGCAATAGGTATTCCAGGGTGGCGTTTATAGAGATAGCAGATAAACTAAGTAATGGTACGCTCAGGACCCCACAAGCTAAAAATAACTAAGATACTGCGGGGTAAAAATGGATTATAAAAAAGTTCGCGTAAGTACGTACACCATTGCTATGCACGCATTATAGTTTCAAAAGTTTTTAATGATACCCCTTGTTTGCGATCCAAAAGCCCTTTTGGCTTGTATTTTAAGATAATTGGGCTGATATATATGCAGTTAGCACAACCTACAGAAGGCAGAAGCCCTCGCGACCTAGTATTCCAACCAATAGCCTTCCTTGGAGACTCTACAGCTAAGGGTAGGTCTAAATACCCCCCTAGTTTGGCTTTTGCACTGTAATAACTATTAATCGTCAAAGGCAAGGTCCTAAGCAGAAAAGCCGCAAGAGGGTCGCGGATAAAGCCAGCTCTTAGTTGGAGCTATGATCGGTCTCTCAGCAGGTTCACCGAACTTCTTAGCTTGGGCCTCTGGCAAAGGGTAATAGCTTCGCTGACCATCATAACGATGTTGAATGCTTCTCTAATATTCTGCATTAATCGTACCCAAACCGCCCTCATACTTCACTTAAGTTCTTGTTATCATCCTAGGACTCCTTCGTGAATAATGGGATAAAACTTTTAATAGTGTGTCAGAAATCGAATATATTTGGAAGGCTAATAGTTATCGTCGCGTCTTTGCCTGATGTGTCCTGTTTCTTTGTCGTGTTGTAATCCGCCTCTAATATTTCCTTTCACTCTTTTTGTCGCTCCTAAATTATGGCAGCTAGGTGTTTATCCGATTTGCAGAATTCGAGCCACCTCTCTCTACATTCATAAGGGGCATTTTTGGCATGCTTTTCGTCAATCTTAAGGGCGGAGTTTAATCCTTATTGGATGGTTACCATCTTGCCGAAGGCTTGTTCTAGGCCATCGTTAAAGATGGGGTTCTGGAAAATCGTTGTAGGTTAGGACATAGGTGCCCCTCATAGACTCTTTAAGGAAAGCAATGTCGGGTTTGTGGTTGTTTGAAAATCCGATGGCTAAATTCATGATGATGGTGAGTTCTATTAGCGAATCCTAAGTGGCTAAGTATATAATGTATTACGCGGGCAAAAGATAGTTGTAGGAATGTTTTAAAAGGAGAAATATCTAGGATTCATATTTGAACTGTTTATTATTTACTAAGCGAAAATTAAACTATTTGTATGTTTACTTATATAAGCTCCTTAATGGTTCCTAATTAAAAGTATATGATATCGAGGAGTTAGTACGGGTATTGTATAAGGACATAAGGCATCCATCACGTTTATAAGCAGGGTCTTCTCACCTACTCTGTCATCTATATGATGAATGATAGAGTAGCTGAATAGTATCCTCGTAGAAGAACATCCACCTAGAGCAGTTCCTACATAATGACTATTGGGTTGCATAGTCGTATTGAAATTTTTCTTAATATGGTACCTGGGCTGGCCGGTGGCTTTCTGGACTGGAAGCAAACATGTTTTGTCTCTTCGCCTTGTTGGCGGGCTGACACGTAATCCATAGACATCACTACCGATGCAAACAATACTATGATATGCATATTGATGATGTAACCGCTCAATAAGGATGTGAAAGTGTAAAAAATTATTCAATCCAACAGAGATATGACTTTTGCGGCTGAGGTTCTCTATGCGAGGGGCTATGCTGAGCTGCGGTTCAGGCTTAACCATGGGAGTGTAACTGGCGGTGGGAGGCTTGGCAGATATCAACTGCGTTGACTACGCCCCTTTCGGGGTCCTTTAGGCTCCAGCACGTTGTCCTCCAATTGAATGCTGAGAAGATTACATGATTTAGGTCTAGAGAGCTAACTATTGAGAAAGGATACATGTCACTTGTGTGGCGGCGATTATGGTGATTCTAGAACTGAAGAACTGCCTCGAGGAAAGGATTGTGTTGTAGTATTTATGCTATTAAGATGAATCCATTAAAAACTTCTGCATGTTTTTCCTGTTGTGTTCGCTGCGCTTCAAGCAACATGCCTCGGCAACTTCCCGAGCCTCATAGCTGCATTCATTGCGAGTGTTTATTTTTCAACACAACAACATGTACTTCTCCTAAGGATCAGAAAGTCGAACAGTGGAAGCAATTCGTATCTCCCGAGGCCGTAAATACACTCGAGAGAATTCCTGGACTCAGAGAGCATCTCGAAGGTCAATTACGCTCCCTCGAGATCCTATGCACTATGAGTTCGCGTCAGATCCAAGACCATGCTGCTGATGACTGTCTATTCTTCTCGTATGCGCAACAAAAAACAGCAGGCTATGATATCGCTGAACCTAGAGCCCAATGCAACGTCAAGAGCTTTTCCAGGCTCTTGTATACGCATTCTGCAGGGAAAAATACATCAGAAAATGAACGGCACTTCTTTATTTGCGTTGAAAAAACAGTGCCCTCCGAATTCCGATTTCGTTATATTGTGCATCCGCATCAAGTCTTTCATTTTGTGCACTTCAAGAGGAAAGTTAGCAAGCTCATATCCGACGATGAGGTGAATACTGACCCGTTCCAAATAATGCTGGAGTCAGGATCGAAGCGACCGGGTTAGCAATGCACTTCCTTGTTACTATCAAGACGTGTGGAACTGATGCTAAGAATCAACAGATGGACTTTCTTGGATGCCACAGGAAATGAATTGCGGATTAACATCTGATGATTTCCATCCATGGCTTAAGCAACAATACGAGCAATTCAACGAGGATTCCGTCACGGATGCACATCATGGGGCCCGTTTCGTCCCTACACGACTATTTACTTTTGATCCATCGGTGTCCGAACCATTCGTGCCGGTTGCTGAGACTCGGGGGACGGCAAGATGACACGAAATCACAGCCGAACATTGCTTTTCCCGCACTCTCGTATTGCCGGGGCGGTGACCAAAGCTCAAACTGTCTACGACAAGCAGGAAGATCTTGATGGCTGGTATCGCCTTTGCCTCTCTGCCTCGTACGTTCCAGGACGCTATCAGAGTGGCATCTAAGATGGGGCTCTCGTACCTCTGGGCCGATGCAGTATACATCATGCAAGACGACAGCGGCTACAAAGAAAGGGAGCTTGCTGTAATGGCCAAGGTTTACCAGAATGCATTATTGACTATTGTCGCGTCGCGTGCCGCATCCGTCGAGGATGGGTTTCTCAGTCTGCGGTTACCTTTCGAAGATCATTGCGGAACCCCCTTTCGACTGAGAGTGCGGCATACTCCGGACTCTGCCCACCAACAGAGCAAAGGGGAAGAAGAGTCGGAAGAAGCGGACTCTTATTCGACAGTCATAAGTTTCCCTAAGATGGACATGGTTACGAGTGGTGAGGAGGAGGGCGTTGAGCCGATTGACCCGGTCTTCACACGAGTGTGGTGTTTCCAAGAGGGCGCTTTATCGCCGATCATCATCGAGTTCGGTCTTCTCATAACTTGCATTAGACACGCGTCCTCAATGTTAGGAAAACCAATTGTCAAGTACGCATTGGACGGTTGGCATAACAAGCCCACAAGCAGTGTCATCATAAACCATGATATTCTGTAGCTTTCTAAAAACACGGATGACGCCCTCGTTGACTTATGGGGAAGAGTCATTCAATATTATAGCCCGCGGGCGTTGAGCCTTCCAGAAGACCCACTACCTGCCCTGTCTGCGTTGGCTGAGACGTTCGGATCCTACTTTGACCGTGGCAATGATAGTTATCTGGCCGGACTATGGCGCGACAGCTTGCCGCAAGCCTTGCTTTGGGTGGTCGGCGTGCCGGAGACGGAAAGGGACAGTCGGCCACCACCAGGTGCGGAAGCGTATGCCCCGACGTGGGCTTGGGCGAGCGTGACGAGTCAGGTAAATGGATTGGTGCCCCTCGTTATGTCCCCCGAAGACCCTTTCAAAGCAGACCTAGGCGTAAAGATACTGGGCTACACCCCCAAGTTTGTGATACCCAAAGTCGTATTCGGTGCAGTATCTCGAGGTGAGCTTCGCGTACGGGGCCGGCTTAGACCCGTGACACTGTTTCTTGCAGACCCTTATCATTTACAATTTGATGACGAATTGACACTCATGTCGTCACTTCTACAAGGCGTTGACTATTCGGATCATCGACAGCAGAGCGTCCGAGCGTTCACTAGACACGGCAATCATTCCGTCACAAGGGGATTACATCGTGTGGGATACGATCATCCAGAGGCTGCCTACCGTGACCAAATCCTCTGTGCTCAGGTCCATCTAGATTGAAGAGAGGTCGATGTGAACGCCATCATCACTGAGTCAGAAGGACTCTACTTGTTACCCCTCATTTCCGGTCCAAGCGAAGAAAGACAACAACACACTGATGAATTATGCTGGAATTTTCGAATGCCAGAATTGCGCTCTACCTTTGGACTGCTATTGGCGAAGGACACTTATGGTACATATTCAAGAGTTGGAATGTTTGACTTTTCAAATAAACAATCCGGGTCAATTCTTGACGCCCAACTCCTCGAGTTAGAGGACTCCGGGGCATTATAGGAGGATCAGCACACGTGGATTCGAGGGGGTGAACTAGAAGTGATTATCATTGTGTAGTAAAAGTGAGATAGAATGAACTTTAAATACTTTACCTCATTACGCTATTATATGGGATTTATATCTTTTACGAGCTGATAAATATATTAATAAGATAGGGCAGCAACCCTTGAGTTTCTTCACGTCGAGCCTCAGTAAGCTAGACCGCAGCGGTCTGTGCTTCGGCGGACGGAGATTAGAATCAGATCGGCCTCGAGCCGACGCTCAAGAACTAAAGATGCTCAAATCCCGTGTACAAGAATAAGAGTAGCTCCAAGACCGCTTTTAATCCTTGAAAGACTACTTCTGTAATAACCTTATTGTTGTTATTATTGTTCTATTTAACGCTAGAAGAAAACTACGTAGCAGTTTACTACGGAGCCTTTTAAAGGGCATGCGAGCGTGTTAAGCTTTTATTTAAGCTCCTGCTTAAATATATTATCTGATTAATTTAGCATATTTAATATAGCTTTAATTAAGTTAAAGCTATTTATTATTAAGTTTTTTTTACTTTATTTTAAAAGTATACTTAAAATATAAGTTAATAATATTTACTTTAGTTTTTATTTAATAAGCATATTTATTATTACTTTAAAATAATAGCTATTATTATATTATTATATAAAAAAAAAAAAAGAATTAAAATTAAAACTTTTATAAATAAAATTTATAGCGCTTATAACTTTATAAATAAATAAAAATATTAATATAATTATTAATTAAAAACTAAGTTTATTTTATTAATATAACTTTTAGCTTTTTTTTTTTTTTTTTTTTTTTTTATATTTTTT